>CM068763.1:5268833-5461743 GCA_035084275.1 Hydrolagus colliei | reverse complement strand
TCCCCCCCACACACACACACACACCCAGCCACACCCCCCCCCCCCCCCACACACACACACACACACCCAGCCATACACACACACCCAGCCACCCCCCCCCCCCCCCACACACACACACACACACCCACCCCCCCCCCCACACACACACACCCCCCCCCCACCCCCCCCCCCCACACACACACACACACACCCTGCCGGGTCCTCTCTCTCTGTCAGGGGGTGAAGAGAAACCACGAATGCTTTCTGCGTGTTTGTGTGTGTGTTTTGTCTGATTATACGTGTGTGTTGTGTGTGTTTTGCGAGTGTTTCTGTGTGTCTGTGTTTCTGTGTGTCTGTGTGTGTGTGTGAGAGAGAGAGTTATTTTTTATGTGTGTCTCTCTCTCTGAATCCCAGAGTAGTCATCAGCAAAGTGAGAGAAAGAGTCGAGAAAAGGCAGAGAGACAGTGGATCAGATGGAGAGGGGGGGGGGGGGGGGGGGAGAGGGGGGGGGGAAGGAGGGAGGGAGAGAGAGAGGTTCCCAAAAAAAATCTTTCGCCCACTTTACACTGACCAGGACATCACTTGGGTTAGAATCACAGACTGCCACAATAATAACAGGACAGGGGGGGAGGGAGAGGGGGGGGGAGAGAGGGAGGGGGAGAGAGGGAGAGGGAGGGGAGAGAGAGAGAGAGGGAGGGGGGGGAGAGGGAGAGAGAGCCTTTGACATATCTCCTCACACAGTGATGGTTGTGATTAAATGTGATTATTTCACCTGCAGTCTCCAGAAGGTTTGAATGCATCATTTGTTTCCCCCCATTTCAATGTACAGACAGTTGTATTTCCCCCCCCCCCCCCCCTCAACTCCCCACCAAAAATATAATTTTTTTGGGGGGGAAAGGTGGGATTTAAAAAGTCACAGGCTCTAGCGCCGACTATAGTGAACACAGTGTTAGTGTCAGTTGATCTGGACTTCAGATACCAACTCACAGATTGTATTCATCTCTGCACCTCTTTCCAAACATCTCTATATATCAATTCAGATTCATTTTCTTTAACTGGTTATATATGTGTGTGTGTGTGTGTGTGTGGGGGGGGGGGGGGGGGGGGTGGCTGGCGTGTTTAATTGTAGGGATATACCGAATTGACACGTTTTGTCGCCAAACGATCATCATTTCTCGTTCTTATTTTACTTGGGATTATCGGGATTATCTGACACCTTGACCAGGCGCCCTGTTGGGAACAGTTTTTATTCCCTATTCTCCCTCCCCCCAAACTCTCCCCCCTCTCTCCCCCCCCAAAAAAATAATAAAAATCTGCTTGCAAGAGAATAATAACACCACAGGGTCTGGTATTTAAGTCAAACGCCTTGTCCCGCCTACATTATTCATTGCAAATTGTTATATATCGGAGTAGAACTATTAATTCGTTGACTAGATGTTGGACATTTATGTGTGTGTGTGTTTTGTGTGTGTTTGTGTGTGTATTTTGTATGTGTACGTGTTTTTGTATATGTCTGTGTGTGTGCTTGTATATGTTTGTGTGTGTATTTGTGTGTGTGTTTGTATGTGTGTGTGTATTTGTATGTGTTTGTATATGTGTATTTGTGTGTGTGTGTGTTTGTATATGTGTATTTGTGTGTGTGTGTGTTTGTATATGTGTATTTGTGTGTGTGTTTGTATATGTGTATTTGTGTGTGTGTTTGTATATGTGTATTTGTGTGTGTGTGTTTGTGTGTAGTGTTCGCTTATATCATGTTCAGTTCGGTAGCACAGATGGACAGCTAGTGTGTGTGTGTGTGTTCACCAGTTTGCATTTAATCAGAGCTGGAAAGTCTGAGCACATGAATTGGCCTTTCCGCAGTTTGTGTGACAGTCGAGATGCCAGATGACACTCAACCTGCCATTGGCAACCGTGGCTTAATACATAATTACTTAAAAGATATTATAGATATATCTATATATATTATATATAATATTTTTAAAGTATTGTAAAAGTTTAACTCTTATTTCAATATTCTCCATATTTATACTGGATATATATTATATATATATTGATATATATTATATATATCTTATATATTATATATATATACAATATAAATATAGAGAATATTGCAATAAGAGTTAAACTCGCTGTACACTTTATACATTACAGTTGGACTGTGAAGTTTCAAAATACTATCCTTTGGGATAAAACATCCGATTAATTTATTTCTAAAAAAAATACAGTTTATCAAGGCTGGGAATTATCACCTGTGAACAGAGCCACGCTACGCTATTGTTTTATGTATATTTTGTGTGAAGCGAATTGATGTTGTAGGAGGGAGTTGGTGTGAGCAGATTATTATATGAATCATATCTGCAAATAAATACACTTTGTCTCAAACAGCCGAGAGACACTGGTAATAAATTGGGCATTCTTTGTGAGCTGGGAATCTGCTATGCCCTCTCAGGCTCCTGTTTCCTCTCAGTTACATGTCTTCAACTTCAGAGCTCAAATGTACTACAATTGCATGTTTTCAGTCGTCGATCTATTATTTCAGCCCCGATTGTAGAGTTTCCAGCAAGAACAGGAAGGAACGAGTGCGCTTGTTTGTGATTTTGTGTGAGTGTGTGTTTGTCATTTTGTGTGTGTGTGATTTTGTGTGTGGGTGTGGTGTGTGTGTTTGTGATTTTGTGTGTGTGTTTGTGATTGTGTGTGTGATATTGTGTGTGTGTGTGTGATGTATGTGTGTGATTACGTGTGTGTATTTGTGATTTTGTGTGTGTGTTTGTGATTGTGTGTGTGATATTGTGTATGTGTGTGTGTGTGTGATTTTGTGTGTGTGTGTGGGGGGGGGTTTGCCCCACGATTTGCGATGAATGAAGCGCACTAAGAAAATCTAGAAGTAGAAATGGAAATAGGTATTATCACCGAGTAAACTGGCTTAGAATAAATAATCGTGGGTTTTCAGGCAGAAAGCAACTTGATTTCTTCCTGGCTTCTGTAGCTCCCAACCTTTGGTGTTTATATCAACCCTGAACTTGTCTTTGCATTGGAGCAAATAGTGGATTGTGTTGTAAAACAAAATAAGATGTCCAACCATAGTCTGTTTATATACTGTCGACCCAAACTAATACTGTTTTGAACACAACGCATTTCGGTTGGGATTAAACATAGAATAAATGACTGCCACTCTTATTCCCCTTTATTATTATTATTATTATTATTCTCTGAGAATTTGCACCGTGAAGGAATGCTGTAATCTTCAAACAAAACTGCACAGACATCGCCCTCAACAATACAACTGTCACTGAGTTTTGTACAGTGTTAACGCCAAGGTATTCTTTACCGCTCATATCTCCGATTATAGAGAATAAAGATACTTGCGGCAAACTATAAGTTTTGTATTATATACATAATGTGATATGTTTATACAAATACCGTAATGATTATTTCTGGATTATTACTGGATCTGATTTCTTCATACAGTATACAGTGTATATAAAATTAGGAGTGAGTTAGTAGGTTTTCAATGTAATGGTGATGGTGTATTGTAATTTCTTTGTTGGTTTGTTTGTGAACAACAAGCACTAGGGTGATTGTGTCTAGGGTACAATAATAACAGATAATTGGCAGCGTGATATGCAATAAGATAATTGCAGTCTTGTAGCTCAGTGACTCTTGTAACTCGCCTTATCAAGCAAGAGACCTGTGTTCAATTCCAGGCAGGTCAGGGCAAAACCTTCGGCAACTTTTCTTACTCCACACGCCTAATAGTAATCCCTAAAAAAAAAGCCCAATAAGAATTTGGTCATTTCAACGCACGACTATTCATTGGACACTGGCTGTGCGCAATAGGCTGCCGCGTTTAGCCCACAAATATACTGTCAATTCACATGACAGTATATTCTGTGAAGAGCTTTGAGACATCTAGGGCGATGTGACAAACTCCATATCAAATGCAAGGATTTATTATTATAGTTGATGTAAAGAATTCTGAAAGCGCCATGAACTTTGAAAACAAACCTTTTTCAGCCTCATCAGGTTTTCTATATTCGCTTTGCCTCTCTGTCAGTTTTTCTCTTGTTCATCAAAACGCATACTGGGTGGTAATTGTATTTGTTCCTGAACTAATGGGTGTCACCTACTCTTGCTATTTGCTGTCTGTGGTCATCAATAAACGCGTTGAAATGATATTGGACTTTGGTCCTTGAGGGGTGAAGTTTGTAGTGAGTGTGAGAAGGTTAAACAAATGAGAATAATCTCAGTCTTGACGCGGTACAATTCGATGTAATTAGTATCAACGTAATATTGTGCTAATTTTCGCGGAAGAAAAATACAATGAATTATAAATTGGGCTTTTCATTATAAAAACTATAATCTAGTCAGGTGGTTCATTTCCACAATTTGTGTCTATGTGAATGTGTGGAGGGGGGTGGCGGGGTGGCGGTGGGTGGAGGGGTGATTAGAGAGAGGGTACGTCTCTCTTCCTTTGAACCGCTCGTTCACTCTTTCAGGAGAACTCACTGATCATGTTCATTCTGAATATTTCTATATTTGAAGTAGGCTGTGAGCTTTAAATTCATGGAGTGAAATCAAGCATTTTATTTGGAGTAGTTTCTATTTACCATACAGTATATATTAAAAAAAACGGAAGAGGACATGGTTGAGAATGAAATGTTTATGTTGCATGATTGACCTTTGAAATCAGTCCAGAGTTACAGTTTTATTTACAACAACAGTTCTGTCCAGGGTGATTAGTAAGTCATTAAATATTCTAACTACTAACCACCCACTTTGATACACGCATTGTGTTATTAATTCATAATGGCATGAAGTTCTTTCGGGAGCTAAATAATACAGTACCATCTTTTATAGAACATAATTTTAATATGCATTACTGGCAGCATTAGCTAAAATTAATATTTGTTAATGCGATGCTTGCATCCATCGCCAGATGTTCATAGTCTTAAGTAATAACATATACTAGAAAATGATGACAAAACTTTTTGGAGAATAAATAATAAAGCCATTAATATGAGTATTTTAGATATAGTGCCTTTATTGTATTTATTTCCCCTGATTTCATAAGTAAAATACAACTGTGAACAGGATTCTCTGAGAGATTCCTGCTAACAGGATGCACTGAAACCATCACACAGTCAAGTAATAATGGTTTGTCTGGCACTGTGGGATCCACCCATTTTCTACATGATTTGCAAATGCCTGGAGTTGATGTGACCACAATACAGAAGAAACCGTTAAAATCTTAAGCGTTACAAACCATCAGAGTGCGAAAGCAGTTACTAAAATTGATAATGTATATTGCGTACCGTGTAAAAGCTGTCACTAACTTGCATATACAGTACTATCTTGCAATTGTGTTTTGTCAAGAGAGGTACCACAGTTGGTGCACTGAAGTAGAGTAAGTCTCTGAAATGGCCCCTCCCTCACCTCCATCAAGACCCGTCTCAAGACCCTCCTCTTCGGCCGTGCCTTTGGTCACTCTCCTACCCCTATATCGTCCCTGCTCGCCGACCCTCCTGCTCCAGCTCGGGTGCAGATCCTTGACTGTCCAACGCATTGAGACATCCTTCTGACGTGAAAGGCGCTGTACAAACGTAATTTATTGTTTAATGCCAGTACTTGTATTAACAATAGGGCTTGTCCTGTTCTCAGATATTGGTGCTTGGCTATGACTTTGGCTATAACTGATTTAGTGTATACGTACAGGAGTTAAGATGCATACAAACGTTGTACAATTTTCATTTGTGTAATGTACTCTGGCCTACAATTGTTAATTGATGTACAGTTTCTTCAGCATTGTCTTTCTTTTAGCAGCTTGTCTGGCAGTCTGGCTAGTGCTTGTGCCACTGCATTGCAGATAGCCAGTTTGGGAGTTTTAAAGTCATAGTTAGGGTTTTCCCAAGTGTCGTCACTGTTGCTTGCGTACATTTCATTTTGTGCTTATTTCATATATACTTTCAAGATTGCCAGATTGTGAACCCTTTCGAGCATCCACCCCAGCCTACCCCCTATCACTGCATCAGCTGCTTGTTAAATGTTGTTCTAGCACCTTGTCCGCTCGTACCTTTCCTGGTAACCTGTTCCAGTTTTGATTTCTTGCTGCGCAAAAAAAAACTTGATGGCATGTGAACTGAAATTGCCCTTTATAACCCCAAACCTATATTCTCTTGTTCCAAGTCTTTATGCATCCTAACGTTTGGTTCTCGATTTACATTTTCAATCCCATTTAAAATATTATAAATCTCTACGAGGTCCCGTCTGAATCGTCTTCTCTAAAGATTGAAGAGCCCCAGCTTGTCTAATCGTTGCTCGTGGCTTATTCCTCTACCACTGGGGAATCGGCCTCGATGTTCTCCTCTGCACCATATCTATGAGCTGGGCATGTTGGACCTTCGGGAGCTACTTTGTCCAAAGCAAGCATTTCGCCCACAAAATATACAGTTAATTCACGTTACAGTGTATTCTGCGAAGCGTTTTGAGACGTCTCGAAGACGTGTTCAGGTGCTATATCAAATGCATAGGTTATTAATATTCTGATTACAGTAAAAGCCCGTTTATCCGTGACCCGATTAACTGTAACTTCCGTATAACCGGCACCTCAAAAAAAAAGTCCACATTCGATTAACTAGAATTTATCCGGCACAATGCATTTTCTTTTTCTGTTTTCGGCCGAATATCCGGCACGCGCTTTAACTGGCATTGGTCAGGTTCCGAGAGTCCCGGATAAACAGGCTTTTACTGTATTATGATTATTCCAAAGTTTATAAAGAATGCACAGCACGGAACACAGCCACTCATTTAACCAGTCCATGCCGATGTTTATACTCCACACCAGTCTTCACCCATTCCTTACTGCATCCCTTCTATCCCCCATTCCCTCACATGAAGGTCTAGCGTGATGCATATATACTATCTGATTTGGCCAGTGCTTCAGGCAGAGAGCTTGGCAATCTCACTGCCTCTGCGTAATGGTAAAAAAATGCAGATTATTTATTTACCCCGGCAGTAAGTTTGCCCTCGTGAGTGCAGAGGAGGGGAATAGAGAAAAATAATAAGTTGATTTGTTTGTTTAAATATTGTCCTGAGTGATATGAAGGAAGATTGTTATACTAAATATTCAAAGGTGTATTTTAAATACACCGAGTTCCTGGCTACATCATTAAGCTTCTCAATCCGAGACGTTTCTAATGCAATATAATTGACAATGCCAAGGAAACAATCCAAGCAATGGCATTTCAGCAGATAGAGGAAATAGAAACAACTGTGGAAAGTCTTTGCCAGAAAAGTAGGTTACTGCTTTTAGAATCTTCTGATAATGCCACCTTTTTGTCAAATGTTGATTGTTTTCCTGAGGAAGCTGTTTGCAGTGTTCACAGTTCCTTCATACAGTAATAGGGAGAACGTTTTTATGTCTTGTGAGGAATGTTTAAGGAATATGAGGTCAAAGGAAACATAAATCTATTTGTTGTACTGCAATGATGGGTCACAATTCAAAAGAGCACCCTGTACATTTGCCAATTAATACTGCATTAATAACAACCCCCAAAAAAAACAATGCTTATCAGATAGAGGAGACATTTGCTGTGTTTAACCTGCAGAGCTTAGCAGTGACTTGCCAAACGTGTGGCCTGAATAAGGTTTCAAGCGTCATGAATAGTGTAAAGCTGTACATCTTTGTGTGGAGTCCTGTACCTCAGTGGTTAGAGCGCTTGCCTCGTAAGTGAAAGGACCTTGATTCCTGGCAATGGCGAAACGCTGGGCAAGTTTCCTTACTCCACACGCCTCTGTTTACCGAGCAGTAGATAGGAACCTGCTTGTTAGTCGATTGACGGGTCGCTTTTCCAGGGATGGGGAATTCCTTCAAAATAAATAAAAATGATTTGGCCTTTCAACTCCACGACTGTTTGTGGGACACTGCTGCGTTTTGCCCATAAACTATACGGTCAATTCACTAGATTTTGTGAACCATTTTGAGACATCTCGAAGACATAAGGCACTATATCAAATACAATGATTATTGCATTATTATCTGAAACCACAGTGAAAATTATTTCAGGAGCATTTTGTACCCACGTAGTATAAACAAATACATTATGTCCAAATTGTACTGATTTTTGTGCCTGTGTTTTCTCAAGGTCCACGGGACAACCTGGGAACATTGCATGGAGCATGTTTTTGTGTTTTTGGAAGAGCAGATCACGTGAAAGGTTGTGTAGTCAGCGTAGAACATCAAACACTTGATTTGGTATTTTGCACATGTGCCGAGCATATAATTAGGGGAATGGGTGATGCAGTGTGTTGCAATAGTGTACATTCACCTCCTGAATGTATATTTGAATAACTACTGTTTTATGCTGCAGTTAATTATGTGTGTTTATTCGAAGCTCGTTTTAAAGCAGTTTAGAGCGGAGTGAAAAAAACAGGCTTCCCGCTACATCACTACGCAGCTTTACTCCAAGTCGTATAACTGCAGCAAAATAGTTTTGGTCTGAATTTCCCAACCCACGTTTAAGAAATTCATTCAGCATTCTGCCATACTGCAATCCCCATCCTTCTTCAATATTTACAATCAAAAGTACTGAGAAATATTTGGTAATTAATAAATTTCCCATTAGGAAGAATACAGGCTACAGCAGCGTACCAGGGAGGCTGAATTAAATGGGCCATTGCCTTTAAGTTTTAGTGTGTGTCTCTATAAAATGCTATGCCATAAAATATTAAATAGCAACAGCATAAATAGTTCACTTTAGACTGTATGAGTCATCTGTTTCACTGAAAAGTTTATTCATTGATTCCTCAAGCAGCCAATCTTCTCTGTCATATCTATGTCCAAATAACCCCTTCTAAGCCACAGTAGCATTTGTGCTCTGAAGTATACTCATTGTGATTGTATCAGGCTGGATAGGATATTGAGAAATAGTTTTTGAAAACAAATACACAGTGGAAATGTCTTATTGTGTAATGGAGTTCTGTATCTCAGTGGTTAGAGCACTCTTAACAGTGAGACCTGTGTTCGAATCCAGGCAGGTCAGGGCGAAATCTTGGGCAAGTTTCCTTACTCCACATGCCTAATAATAATCTCTCAAAAAAAACACGATAATTAAATTGGTCATTTCAATCCATGGCTGTTTGTGGGACGCTGCTGTGCTCAATTGGCTGCCGCGATTCGCCCACAAATATAGTCAATTCACTTTTCAGTATATTCTGTGAAGCGCTTTGAGACGTCTAGAACATGTGAAAAGCACTACATCAAATGCAAGGATTCTGCTATTATTATCCATGATGCACATTCATATGTAGATTAATCCAACTGTTTTTATTTGATTGGGTTTTAATCCAAGAAAATGTTCCTCCAAGAGTTCATTTTACATAGAATTACATACAACAACAACAACAAAATTACACTTATAGAGCGCCTTTCACGTCGGGAGGATATCCCAAGGCACTGAAAGAATATAGAATATGCAGCACATAAACAGGCCATTCAGCCCAACTGGTTCTATCTTGGCATTTATACGCCACGTGAACCTCTTCCTGCCCTTCCTCAATTAAGCCCATCAACATAATCTTCTATTCCTTTCTCCCTCATGTACTTATCTAGCTTCCCCTTCTGTACCATTCGCCTCAACCACTCTTCAACTACATTCCCACCACTCTCTGGGTAAAGAAATTTCTTCTGATTTCCCTATTTGACTTATTGCCTATTGCATCCCTGCTTATATTACTTTTATCATGTCCAGTAATAATATGTACAGACTTAAGATCACTTGAGATTCAAACATCTTACAGTTATAGATGTCCTGTAGCTTAGTGGTCCTTGCAAGTGAGAGGACCTGGTTTTGGATAGTGCGAAATGTTGAGCAAGTTTCCTTACTCTGTAAGGAGTACAGAGTTTCCTTACTCTGCACTTCTGTTTCCCAGAAGTAAATAGGAAGCCAGTTGTTAGTTGATTGGCAGATATTTTTGCGATTAATAATTCCTCCAAAAAAAATACTTCTAAATAAATTGGTCACTTGAATCCATGACTGTTTGTGGGACACTGCTGTGCGCAAATTGGCTGCCACGTTTCGCCCACAAATTATACATACAATTAATTTTCCAGTATATTCAGTGTGGCGCTTTGAGACGTTTTGAAGACATGGTAAGGTGCTATATCAAATGCAGGGATTATTATTATTTTTAATATTATTATTAGTATCGTTATCACAATACTCTGAACTTTTCTGTTCAAAGTGCCTTTGGTTTCAGATTTGCCTTTATTTTGGTATATAAGAGATGTCCAACTAATCTCCTTCATGATTCCAATCTCTTGTGCAGATGAAAGATTTCCCATAGCCCATGTGTCATACCTAGATCCCAGTAGTGAAGTGGGCGTATGGTAAACAGGTAAAGGGAGTCAGGACTCAAGCCCACACTGTGATCTGTTGCTAAGTGCCTGGAGGCAGAGGCAGCTTCGTGGAGCTCACATCTATTTGCGAAAGTTCACACGCAATCAGACCTGGAGTAAACAGTTGGTCCTGAGTAACCCCATGGGTACAAAATATCGTGGAAATGCTCTCATACATTTCATACTAAGCTGTGGAGGAAATTTCTAGGTTCCGGGATGCCAGCTATCCTAGCGAGGGCTCCAACTCATGTTTGTCAGATGTTAAATCAGTAACTGCTGATTTTTGTCCTTGTTGGGAAGGTAAGAGGGGTGACCTAGGAGATGAGTTGTCTGCAAAGTGACATGCTTGGTGAGGGAATGTTGGAATTGGGGGGAACCATCTGTGGAAATCTCGGGAGCTTTGGTTCCTAAAATGGTGAGGTAATACAGTATTTGCGCTTCAGGTCACTGCTGATTACAGACCAGTCAATCTGGCATGTTTGCAGGATACGGATGATAGACTACTCACTGGGGACAGGGATTCTTCCCACTCAGTTCCTGT
This sequence comes from Hydrolagus colliei, assembly GCA_035084275.1. Classification (NCBI taxonomy): domain Eukaryota; kingdom Metazoa; phylum Chordata; class Chondrichthyes; order Chimaeriformes; family Chimaeridae; genus Hydrolagus; species Hydrolagus colliei. Next base: position 5,450,827 of record CM068763.1, on the reverse strand, counting down.
TAACCCTGCCAGCACGAACCCTAATAAATTGAGTCCAGGACAAAACTCATTTCAAAATAAACTTGTTAATGTACCAAAGTAATGACATTGTTATGACAAAATGAAATGTTATTTTTCAGGAATTCATTTACAGTAAACATTTGGATTTCGTTTTTGGCTTTTATGGGTCAGTCTGGTCGAATTATGAGATGTTTAGAAGACATGAAAAGCAACATATCAAATGCAAGGATTATCATTAAATTATTAATTAGCTATCTGCTGCAAAAAGAGTACAAAAATTGTTCCAAACAATTAGCTTCTCTATCAGCTTGGAGCCATTCAGTGTAGCCTTCTGGATTCTTTTTAAAAAAAGTTATTTTTGGGGGGGCCAGGGAGAACGAGTTGACTCTTTTTGACAGATTAGTGCTGGGAATCAACCATTTTGCAAAAAAAAGACTTCAGTCGAATTTAAGTGTCTGGAAATCTATAATTGTTTAAATTGGTGGATTTAAAAAATATTGGCGCTAGAACCTGGAAAGGAATAGACCACGTACCTGAAGCTACAAACAGGTAGTTGCCTGAACTTTAAATAACAAAATAAAACGAGATGCAAATATTATCTCTTTCCTATGTTTAATCTTGTGACAAATTCCAGCGTTCCATAAATCCTACCTCCTTATGTATTGCAGTGTCTCCAGCTGTTGCTCAGGTTCAATAATTATGAGCTTGGGTGAGTCCACATGGAGTCCACAATTGCGGAATTTGTGGTTGTCCTTGTGACTTTCAAGGATTAATAAACAAACAACAACAACAAAATTACACTTGTACTGTATAGTGCCTCTCACGTCAGGAGGACGTCACAAGGCGCTGAAATAAATAAAATACCAATAAAAAAAAATACCCTTTGTAAAATAAAATGTTAAATAGGCAAATGGTAGCTAAGATTTTGTTTGGGAGAAATCGACTGATTTAGTCCCAAAGCGGTTTCTGTGGTAATTTGACAGCTCAGTGCAGCACAGTGTGACATTCACAGGAGCATGTTGAAGGTAGTGTGACATAAACCCTGTAGGCTGCAGAGAAATAATTTGCTAGAACATTGTATATTCCATATCATAAGGAAATGGTATTGCCTGTGGAGTATATCTGCTGTAATCAGGGTAAATAATGACATACTGGTAACATAAAATATATATTCCCCACTTTGATACAAATTGTGCGCAGTATTTGAAAATACACATCAGATACAGATCAGAGAATGATTTAACAATGAGGATTGCTTGTGAAAAGCTCACATGATAAGAGGTTGGTTACACACTTTATGACTCTTTGTGGGATGTTGCGTGCAGAAATTTGCTGCCACGTTTGCCTACAAATGCATATTAACTTCACAATAAAATCCTGTGATGCGCTTTGAGGCATCTTTGAAGTCCTGTATCTCAGTGTTCAAAGCATTTTAGCACTTGGAGCGAGAGGACCTGGGTTCGATTCCTGAGCAGGGCAAATTGTTGCACAAGTGTTTTTTTACTCCTCAACCCTCCTCTTACATAGTGGGAAGTAGGAACTCTGTAGTTAATCAATTGGTGAATCGCTTTTGCAGCAGTAATAATAAAAGCCTGACCAATAATTATTTTTTCTCATTTTCTAATTAAAAATGACACAAAGGAACATCCTGCTCTGTTTCACCTTCTCTCTCAACTGCAATAATGATCATATTTACACAGATAATTTTATTGCCCTGAACTCCCACCACAAGCATGTGTGCCTTGGAATATTGATTCTAGGAATATTGAATTCAAGAATATTCGCCTTGGAGACATTTTGAATATTGACTTTCTTCCTTCAACTTGTTTCACTGAATTTTTATCAGAAATAATAGCAGTAGGAGAAGCTAGGACTTAGGGCATCAATCGACTGAATTCACTGGATAAGACACATTTCTGACCTTCATCAATTAATTAATGGCTTGGTTGATATTTCATTCCTATTTATGTTGTATGGATATTAGAGCAATCCTTATTTCATTTGTTGCAATAAATGTGGCATTTGAAAGCCTTCACTGATACTCTGGGTAAGATGAAGAGGAAGGAGGATAAATTTGAAGAATTAAGATTCAATACAATGTACAGTGTCTGTATCTTTATAGCCCCTTTTATGGATATCTTAAAGGATATCTTAAAGGATTCAAAGTGGGGTTAGATAAATGTTTGGACAAATTTGCTTAATTAAATTTGATATTCAAAAAATATCTACTTAATCCTTTACACTAGCACAGTCGCTCCCAACCTCGGGTCCCGACCCAAATCAGGGTCGCGGGGGTAACGAAGGGTCATCAGAATTTTTTTGTTGTTGCTGTTTTAAATCCTTTTTTAATGCTGAAAAGTGCCCAAGTTGACACCGCCGACCAATTTGTATGAAAGACCGTATTTATGAGTTGCGCTGAGTCCACAAAAGAGACGGAGATATCGTCTTGGCTGAGCTTCGCTTCAGTCGCCCACTAAGGCTCGGGAGGACCTGTTAGTGGCTAATTTGGGTCACAGCAAAAAAAGAATTGGAAACCACTGCTCTAGCACACAGAACAAGGGAACAACGAAAGCGGGTTCAGTGAGCCGAATAACCTTTCCTTGTTGCACACTTTCTTGCATTTTTTGGATTGTCTGAGGTTGAGAGGGTGGACTGAGAGCGAATCTGGTATATCCCTCAAAATTCATAACTTGAAATGCACTATATCACATGCTATACTAAAATTACTCAGGCTGGAAGTTTTTGAAATTACAATAATCCTTGCATTTGGTATAATGCCTTATCACTTTGTTGAGACGCCTCAAAGTACTTCATGGAATATATTGTAAAGTGGATTGACTGTGTATTTTTGTGGCTGAAGCGAGTTTTGCACACAGCTGTGTCCCACAAACAGCCATGGAGTGAGTGACAAATTTTAATGGGGATATTATTGACCAGGACACGATGAGAAACTCCCTTTAGTACCATGGGATTTTAAATGCCCATCTGAACAGCTCCTTTCACATTGAGAGGACGTCCCAAGGCACTGAAAACACACCCCGGCACTCCATTGGAATCCTAACTTGGAGCTTGAACCCACAACCATCTGACTGAGCGGCAAGATTGCTATCACTGAGCCAAGCTCATGTCTGAGATGGAATCCCAGGTGGCAGATATTTTCTTATGCTGTCATTGTTTCATTTGCCATAAAAATCAATTATGGACAAGCACACCATAGCACAGATTATGCGTTAGCTGGGTCAGGATAATACAAATTACATTTAGATAGCACCTTGCAAATTGGAAGGACACCTCAAAGCACTTCACACAGCTGGCCGGGCCTGGGGGATTGGGGAGCTGAAGAGGGTGAGGGGAGGGCATAGAAAACATCAGGACATTATACCCATGCAAAGTAATACCCAGGTGGTATATGAAAGTTGTAAGTGAATCACTTCTTATAACAGAAACATTGCACATCCCAAAACTGACTGGTTTATGTTCAGGAATAAATCAAATTATATTTGTAACATCGGATTTAGGAAACTTTTTACTGAGATTTAAAGGATGAGGCCTCAGATTCTATGTTAGCTCATTCTAGTCAATATGTCAATTGAAGATTTATGTAACTTGGAACCAGATACAAATCACCAGAAAGGTACAAATTCTTATTGCCGAAACCCTACTTAGGCTGCCAATAGGACGAGAGAAAGCATCTTGGAATAGTGGAGGAATGAAGACCAGAGCAAGGTTGAGGAGAAGAAGGGCTCTAAAAGCTAAGTAGCATCTTAAAGTGAGAATTTGAGATGGCTCGAAGTGGCCCTCTAGAGAGGAGAGGAGAAGAGGACAAGAAAATAAAATGGTTCTGAGGAGACCAGCGAGAAAAGTTTAAAAATATATAAACATCAGAGAACTGTGCAGTCTTGAGGAACACATTAATGGCAGAATGCAACAATGATTCTGCTTGTACAATCTGTTTGATTGCCTGTGTTCATACAAACTGAACCAACTTGTTCATATTTTCATATGTTCACGACTGTCTGTTATAATGCTACAAGGAATATTTAAGAGTTTCCTAATTAGAATTTTGGTTTATCCACAAATGTGTATTTATCGAGTGTTAACGACAGTCTGTTTATCTGATATTAAGCTTTTTTTCACTCGTATCTAACTTGACGTATACAGAGCACCAGGATATTTTCTATAGTCTATTACATAACCTTCCTTAATATCTTGTAACTTGAAATCCATATCTTAAGTCCTGTAAGAGTCGTGTAGCTCAGTGGTTAAAGCACTCACCTTACAAGCAAGAGACTTGGGTTCAATTCATGGCAGAGCGAAACCTTGGGCTAGTTTCTTTACTTCACACACCTGATAATAATCCCTCAAGAAAAAAACAATAATAATTTGCTCACGCAATCCACGTCTGTTTATTGGACACTGTTGTGCGCAATTGGCTGCCGCATTTCGCCCACAAATGTTCAGTCAATTCACTTTACATTATCTTCTGAGAAGCGCATTTAGAAGACATGGAAAGTGCTATATCAATTGCGAGGATTATTATTATATTATTGTCAATATCTTAATATATTTTCTCTATCTTTTCAGGACACATGACATAGGATGAACACTGCTCATTGCCTGATACTCTCTGTATTGTCGTTCCTTGTTCTGCTAATTTGGGGGTTTGATGTCAGTGAGAACGTATGTAACCAATTGGTTTCCGGAGTTCTGTACAGATCCTTCTCCCTACAAGACATATTCCCCAAAGCCTCCTCCTTCTGTTCCTGGACCATCGAAAATCCAGATCCCACAAAATATTCGATTTACTTAAAATTTCACAAGGAGGAACACATTTGCTTTCATACATCTCTGATGGTGTTGCAGTTGGACCACTACGATCACAACAAGACCTGCAGCACGTTGGATTACATTGACTATGATGCTGTCAACTTGTGTGAAACTAGGAGTTTGTTTACACTGTTACAGTTCGATAAAGATTTTGTCCAATTTTGTCTGGCATCTGAATCCGTTTTGAACACCCGCATGAGGGAGAATGTGATGGGATTTCACATTTTAGAGTTTCTCTTACTGAACAATGGGAACTCCAGTCAGTTTGGCTGTGGAATATTGTGCCGTTGGATTGAGGAATGTTTGGGCAGCAGTGGTGGAAGCGAATCATGTGGAATAATTTACTCAGGATGCATATGCCTGGAGTTGCAGGAAAATGAGCCAGCTTCAAGCATGGTATTGTCTTTCAGTGCAAACAAGCTTTTTGGATCAGAACTCCAATCTAGGAATGCGTTTGACTTAAGTATTGAGGATGTTGCACCAAAAACTGGTAAGTGAAAATTTTTCGAACTATAGAATCTGGCTTCATTGTGAGATTCTGAAATGCATCCATTCTCTCTTTTGATGCTAAAATTATGATTTTCTTGGAAACAATAAATATTTAGGGGGACCTGTAATCTAAAAAGTTTTTATTGTCTCTGTCATGTATATTACAGGATTAAGGACTGTTAACATAAAAACATAAGAAATGCTGGACGAAAAAAGACCAAGGTCTTTCTAGTTTTCCTTCCACCTTCCTGGCGGTTGCATGCGCATATGCCCTAAACTACCACTGTCCTACATCCCATAATGTTGTTTCCTAAAAGAATACAAATTTTACTAACTGTTAGTTAATAAAATATAAGAAACATTTATTGTGTGATTATACCTCAATGTAAAATTTTGCAGGAACACATAAGGCAAGGTGGCAACATCATATGTGTCCCAGTTCATTTCCATGTTATTTGCCTTCAAAGTTAGTTTTTTTAAAAAAAAGAAGAAATCTCTCATAATGGATGATACAACAAATGTCTACATCAATTGAGCTGATGGTTACAGTGTGTGATTTCAGATGTTTGAGTACTGTTCATGTATGACGTAAAACACGAGACTTCACAATTCCATGGCCTTTACATGATACTGGAAGCAGTTTCTTCTGATTTTGTTTCATCTTGTTGCCTAGTATTGTGCAACACTGCTTCAAAAAACATCAAACCAGCAGGGAGATGGACTCATCCCTGTATAGTGCAGTTTTGAAATCCAGTTGTTTTAGCAAATCTCTATGGAATTTAAATCTCCATGGAGCCACTGCTGTGCGTAATTGGCTGCTGCTTTTCATCCACAAATATACAGTCACTTCACTTTATAGTATATTATTCATCTTTAAGATATGAAAAGCACGATATCAAATGCAAGGATTATTTATAATCATCAAATGTGCTATGAACAGTGTTTCGCATTGCGGTTGTCATAGAAATTTTGTGAACAAATAGACAGTTATGAATTCAGACATATGTGACTGATCAGAACTTTGTTTTAGCCTTGCAAGGTGTGGGGGAGTTTGGAGGAGGGAAGATAACCAAAGGCACGGTCAAAATGGAAAGTATTGAATCGGCTGATGTACTGAATGAGTACTTTGCCTCTGCCTTCACAAGAGAAGAAGATGCAGCCAGTGTCACAGTGTTGGAGGAGAGTGTAGTAGAAATGGATAAGATAACCATAATCAGAGATCTACCTGCTAAAAAGTAGGTAGATAAGTCGCCCGGTCCTGATGGGATGCATCCTAGGTTACTTAGAGAATTACAAGAGCAAATAGCAGAGACTCTGGCCACAATCTTTCAATCTTCCTTGGACACAGAGATAGTACCAGAGGACTGGAAGATTGCTAATGTTACTCCCCTGTACAAAAAGGGGCAGAAGGACAAACCTGGGAACTACAGGCCAGTCAGTCTAATGTCAGTAGTGGGCCAACTTCTAGAGTCTATAATCAGGGACAAGATAGATCTTCACTTAGAAAGATATAGGCTGATAAAGGACAGCCAGCATGGATTTGTTAAAGGCCAATCTTGCCTTACAAATCTGATATAATTTTTCATCAATGTAACAGGATGGGTGGACGAGGGTAGCGCAGGTGATGTAGTTTACATGGACTTTCAAAAGGCATTTGACAAAGTGCTGCATGAGAGGCTTATTAGAAAAATAGAGGCCCACGGCGATAAAGGGACAGTGGCAGGATGGATCCACAACTGGCTGCGAGACAGAAAACAGAGAGTTGTGGTGAGTGGCTGCTTTTCAGACTGGAGGGAAGTGTGCAGTGGCATCCCCCAGGAATCAGTTTTGGGACCACTGGTCTTTTTAATATACATTAATGATTTGGATTTGGGTTTAGGGAATACGGTTTCCAAATTTGCAGATAATACTAAGTTAGGGAGAATAGTAAATAGTGAGGAGGATAGTAGCCATCTGCAAGAGGCTATAGATACAATGGTAAAGTGGGCAGACACATGGTAGATGAAGTTTAATACAGAGAAGTGTGAGGTGATACACTTTGGGAGGAGAAATGAGGGGAGGCAATATAGGCTAGATAGTACAATTTTAAAGGGTGTGAAGGAACAGAGAGACCTGGGGATTTGTGTTAGTGACTCTTTGAAAGTGGCAGGACAGGTAGACAAAGCCGTTAAGAAGGCATATGGGATGCTAGGCTTTATAAATAGAGGTATACAGAGCTGCCAGCCAGTACATTTTTGCCATATTTAGTACTATAAATTGAAGTAAATACGGCAGTACGATTTTTCTTGTTAAAATACGTTTTTTGACCCGACAAAAAGCTCAGTACGTGGGCACATGCATTCTACACAGACAGGGCCCTATGGGAAACACAGAAAAACACATAAAACATACCTGGGGATAGGGGGAGTAAGTTTGGGCCAGGTTCTGCAGCAATCAGACAGTCAGATAGGGTGTCTGACCTACAGAGAGAGAGAGAGAGAGAGACGGAGGGTGGGAGGTAACATGGAGGTGGGAGTGGGGGGGTGGGGGGCTGTCTGACGGACTTACACAGAGATAGGGACACACGGGAGGGGGGGTGGGTAACACGGGGGGGCTGATGGGAGTTGCTGTCTGATGGACTTACACAGAGATAGAGACACACGGGAGGGAGGGGGTGAGGGGTAACACGGGGGGCTGGAGGTGGGGGGGCTGTCTGACGGACTTTCTTTAATCCTAAAAGAGATGCGCTGTCATTGGTTAATTGCAACATCGCAACTGGGTCCCAGTGCTGTACGCTGTACATTCTGGGGGAAATACTTTTTTTTAACTACAAAATACTCTTTTTAGCTTCCAGGAGTACACTGTCGACATTGTGTATAAACTGCAACAGCATTTTCAGCTTCAATTTGGCCTACAGTTCTGACTGCATCTTAATATTAAACAATGAAATCTACAACTTTATTTGTTGCAAATACAAGGTGACCAACAAGTCATGATTATTATTATCTTAACACATTGTAATGGTATCACAAACTTTTTCGTTATCCTGTAGATACACAGAAAAATTATGCAATCCCCTCAACCCACGTGACTGCATTTGCTGGTACCACTCAATGAATACAGAGATCAAGAAAACTAACGTATTTGAAATGTAATTTCAATTCTGTAAGTGATATCTCTATGCTTTGAGATTCTCACCAGTATTAAATTTTGAATTTGCATCATTCATTTGAAGTTGATTAGAAATAACAGAGTGAAACTATTATTTCTGTGTAGGCAATTCAACATTGATCAAAAAGAAACAGTTTATTTTAAGATCAGTCAAAGATGAACTACAGCTTTATGAGATTAAGGCTTATGTCAACTCGAATATAAGTATTTTGTTTGAAATCAGTCTGAGATTTATTTATTGTCTTGTGTGATCAGACGGTAGAATTTTAGGTTTAAAATGTGAAATTTCTTGAAACTGCCTTTGGTGTTTTTCACATGCATTTGATTATTCTTGTTAAGTCAATTTGTCAAGTGATCTTTGAGAAATTTAGTCGTTCAAGGCATTTTGAGGCGTCTTGAAGATGTGATACGTCATTATATCAAATGCAAGGATTACTATTGTTATTGTAAATTAAACACCTTGTAGTGCTTTACAAGTAACTACGGTCAACTATAGTGACTGTTTTTGTAGCCAAACACAACAACGGTTTACATCAGAAAGTTCCACATTCATGAGGTGAATGACCAATTAATCTGGAGGCTTGTTAGCAGGGTTATCAGCAGGGTTATTTTAAATAATGTCATAGGATATTTACCATTTACCATCTGAAAAGAGGTAACTGAGAGAAGCTTGGTAAAACAATAATAATAATAATAATCCTCGCATTTGATATGATACTTTATTAGAGTGTTAGCAGATGATCAAGACTTTGTGATCAACTTCTAATAACTAGGTTGAATCATCCATCCCCAAAAAACATAATAATAAAATTGGTCATTTCAATCCACGACTGTTTGTGGGACACTGCTGTGCGCAATTGGCTGCCGCGATTCGCCCACAAATATACAGTCAATTCACTTTAGATTATATTCCGTGAAGTGCTTTGGGACGTCGATAAGATGTGAAAAGCACTACATCAAATGCAAGGATTATTATTATTATTATTGAACACACAAAGCTCTTACTCAATGGCGAGAATACGTCCCTTTGAGCCCAAACTAATTCATTATTCTAGTAAAGGAAACAATGGGTTTTATTCTGAGAAATTATATATGCACTAAATGCACAGTACCTTCAAGACATTTGTATTGGAAGGATTTCACAGTTACATTTCATCAATAATAATAATACTTGCATTTTATATAGCACCTTTCACATTGGGAAGATGACACACAGCCATCACAACCATCACTTCACAACCTTTTGCTAGAAAGGCTCAGTAACATTACTGTGGAGCTCCTGTGGCTCAGTGGTTGTGGAGCTCCTGTGGCTCAGTGGTTAGAGCACTTGTCTTGTCAAGCTGGGGAGACCTGTGTTCGAATCCAGGCAGGTCAGGGCGAAACCTTGGGCAAGTTTCCTTACTCCACACGCCTAATAATAATCCCTCCAAAAAAACACAATAATAAAATTGGTCATTTCAATGACCAATTTTAATCCTTGCATCAAATGCAAGGATTATTATTATTAGGAGAATGTGCCCTATTTGAACACAGCAATATCCCACAAATAGCCATTAATTGAATGATCCAATTATATCTGGGACATTGTTAGTTCAGACACCAAGAGAAAGCCCCTTCTTTTTTTTAATAATAATATTTTTTTATTGTGAGAAACTATAAATGCATTAGAAATTATAAATGCACTAAATGCATTTTTACGGTTCATAAAATATTTGATGCCGTCACAAGGGTTGATGGATTCCACAATTAGATAAAGATCAAACAAGTCCATAGCCTATTTATGCAGTACCATTAGTTTTGTCTTGTGTCAGTTATTCAGATACAATTGAAGCCAGGCTTGCTCAGCTGGTTCCAGTTTCATGTTTCAAGCTTGACCAATGCAGATGATGACTTCACATGACAGTTGCATATCACGGCTTTCCAGCAGGTTGCAGTTAAATTGGTCAGTGATCTGTGGAACACAATGCTTAAGGCAAGTGCCAGCTAGGGGCCGGCGATATATCGATATATCACTAAAACCCGATATAATTTTCGTATCGATATGCCGATATAGGCATTTCAAAAATATCGATATATTGAAAATCGATATATCAAGGGAAAAAATCGGAATGCGCGCACACTGAACTACAAGACCCAGAATGCTCATCTCTATACACAATGCACAGACCGAGGTGCAAAGCCGCCATATTGTATTCATAGTCCTAGAATACAATATACAGGTATGCAAGGGGTGGGGGGGGGAGGGAGAGTGACGGCTGGGGTGGGGGGGAGGGGGAGAGTGACGGCGGTGGGGGGGGGGGGGGGGGGAGAGGGACGGCGGCGTGGGGGGGGAGGAGAGAGGGATGGCAGTGGGGATGGGGGGTGGGGGGAGAGATAGGGTGGATGTGATAATATACAGATAGATAGAGATGGGGGGATGTGAGAGAGGAGAGAGACACAGAGACACAGACAGAAAAACACAGAGATGGAGAGAGTGAGTGTGAGAGACACACAGAGAGAAAGATATTTACCTCCTGAGGAAATAGGTCCCGAATGCGCGCGCACCCCGAATGCGCGCGCTGCGCGTACATGCACAGTACGAAACCCCCCGAAAATATCGATATTTCGGTATATCTCGATATGATATATTGATATATCTAAATAGGAAAATTTTCATATCGACGGACCCTAGTGCCAGCAGGGTCCTTCTGTACTGGTGAAACATATTTCACCAGAGAAAATGTTGCTTTATTCAAGGGCAAGGAAACAGTAACTTAGTGGAAATAGTTTGAAGGTCATAGAAACAGCAGAGGACTTTCTCTCCTCAAGAATTCCTCTCTTGGGTGGGATGGACTTTCTTCCATAACAAAAAAATACCTATAGCATCTTTTACGTCAGGACAATGTCTCAAAGTACTTCATGGGATTTTACTCTTTCTTTGTTGGCAAACATGTCAGCCCATTTGCTCTCAGCAGTGTCCCATAAACAGCCATGAAGTCCACGACAACAACAACAACAACTCTGATTTATATAGTGCCCTCCACACCGGAGGACGTCTCAAGCCTCAATGGGATCTGAACAGATAGGATCTCAAGTTTATGATTTCATCTGAAAGATAACACCTCAACCAATGCAACTGTACCCCACCCCCCAGCCCCAAACCCCTACACCTCCTCTATAGCCTAAAGTATGTTGGTTCAAGATCCAACATTTTCTTTTCTTTTATAAGTAACCATATAGAATATAAAACATGTGCTGCTCATCTTCTATAAATTGTTTGTCAGAAAACAGTAGAATATTGTGTCCAGTTTAGGTCACCTCACCCCCTTTAAGAATGACGCCAAGGCAATATTGCGGGTGCAAAGCAGACTAACTAGGTTGATACCAGGTATGAATGTTTTGGTCAAAGAGCAGAGACTGGAGGAACTGATACTCTTTTTGTTGGAACAAATAGTTTGAGGGGTGACCTGACAGAGGTTTTTAAATTATGAGGGATTGATGTGCATTAATCCTTAAATGTAAGAAAGTAGGTGGACAAGGCTGTCAAGAAAGAAAACTGAATCCTGGACTCTTGATAGAGTCAATAGGGAGATATTATTTCCACAGGTCAATGAATCAGTGACTAGAGGGCATCAATTTAACTTAGTCAGCGAATGAGCAAATGGGGAGGTTACGAGAAATGTTTTCACGCACAGTTAGGATATGGAATGCCTTGCCTGGAGCAGTAGTTGAGGCAGAATCCATATTAGCTAAAGGAAGCTAGATACTGTACAATACACATTTATCTATAGTGCCTTTCGAGTTGAGAGAACAAAGGTTTACACACAGATTCAGAGTGGGCTAAAAGGTTGCGAGGGTGGCAGGTGAGGGTCTGTAAGGTAGGTGAATTCACGGTCGAATAGGAAGGTCGTGAAATGGGATCTTGAAGCAGAGGGAAGAAGCAAGTCAGAGGGATTCTGAGCTGGGGTTCCATATTCACTGAAATTGTGTTAGTTGATGGTGGGGCAGTGGACAGCAGGGCTCTGTGAGTTAAGGATTAATACTTTCCAAGCATTGATACTTAAAACAAACTATTAATAGGGCAAAGTAAACGGGACTGAAAGGATTGCTCACAAAATGGCCTTCTTGTATCCTATGCATTTCTATGGTTCTGTGGGGAAGCTGAAACCAGCACAGACACAGTGGCCAAATAGCCTTCTTCTGTATACTTTATGATTGAATCATTCTGATGTTTTATTGTTAGGCCTATAAGCAGTAGAATGCATTTCACAGATCAATAGATATTAGTGCCTGCAATCATAATGGACAATTTGTGCCTGCACACAGAATGAATTTGCTACTGATACTTTTTTTAAAAAAACATTTATTTGAAATGAACAAAATATATTTTTTTCTGAAGACTCCAAACTATTCAGTGATTTTCAGGGTGTGCTCAGCAAATGAAGAGGCAAAGGTCTAGACAGCATTTGAATCATCTTGCATCTTCCTGTCAGAATGCAGTGGTTCTAAATTGAGCTCACTGTACTGTAACTGAATGCTGAATTACTACTCGGCCCATTTCAAGAAATTATTTATTGAGCCAGATTCCGATGCGGTAAAAATTATTACGAAGCAAAGTGTTGCAAAACAAAAACTCACAACAAAGGATCTAGTCTAGCAAATGACGTTCTGGGAAGCCTCCAGATAAAGCTTCAAAAAGATTTCAAGATACAGTATATTGTGATGCACGGAGTTACGTTTGGACATGGGTCATGGATACACAACATCAGTTTGAAGTTTTTAACAGACGTTAAATAGAAAGTTTAACTGGCATTAACTGGATTATTGAAGATGCGATTCTTTGGACGTGTTGTGAAACCCAAGTTCTATCCAGCTGGTTCTTGACGATCCCATGGATTATTTGGAAAGGGGATCTCACACATTCCATGAGGTGTTTCAGATTAATTGGACGTTATCTCACTGTTGTCTATTTGCTGTGTGTAAACAGATTGCTGTGTTTGCCTAAACGAAAAACAGTCACTCCACTTGGAAGTACTCTGAGGTATTTTCATGTTATTATAAGTGCTATAAAAAATACAAGTTCTTCTGCTCTAAAAGCTCTAAATGCTAGGATTGGAATTTTATCATGCATTCGCCTCGCTGCATGCTTCTGCTCACAAGTGGGCTGGAGGAGGCCTCAGGTTTGCATTCCCAGGGGCTCAAAATCATAAAGAAGAACTGTTTGGACACGTTTTACATGCCACAAGCTTACCCTGCATTGTGACTTAGCTGTCTCTCAGAGAAAGCATAACAACCAGAGTGTCTGTCAACCCTATCAACCTGCCCGCTCACTCCGTTTCAGTGGGCTCCAGTCTACTCCATGTCCACTGCCTGACCCGCCCTACCATCAGCGGCCAGGTTTCCAGCCTCTCTGCTCCCACACTCTGGAATTCCATCTCACAGTCCCTTCACTTAGCTTCCTCCCTTGCCTCCTTCAAGGCTGGTCACAAGACCCTCCTCTTCAATCATGCCTTATGCCGCCCTGCGAACTCTCTCCCTTCCCTCCCCACCACCCTACCTCGCCTCCTTGCTTGGGTCCCGACCCCTTACTGTTGAGCGCCTTAGACGTTCTTCTGACGTGAAAGGTGTTCTGTAAGTGTAATTTTGTTGTTGTTGTTCTCAGCGTAGTCCTGCAGGATGCTTGATTCTTATCCGAGGTTGTGGTGTTCACAAAGCTTGGATTGGATAGGCGAAATTGGTTATTGTAGTTGAGTAATTTAAGCATGAAGTAAATGATATTGTTGGTGACAAGGAGAAAGTCTATACTTCAGTAGGTGTTACAGAATAATCATGGCAATTGATATAACACATTACAATGTCGAAATTGTTCAAAACGCTTGACAGGGAAATGTTGCAAAATGTAGTCAAACACAGTAGTCAATTTGCACACAGCAATTTACTACAAACAGCTGTGAGGTGAGCGACTATTTCATCTGCAGGATGGGTGGTGGGTTGAGGGGTGGTCATTACCTCATCTCAACAACAACTTCGATTTATATAGTGCCCTCCACGCCGGACGGCATCTCAGAGCGCTTCACAGTAGCGGATCCCGGGACCGAGCCAGGGGCAGGGGCAGAAAGGTGACCAAAAGCTCGGTCGAAGAGAAAGGTCTTCAACTGTGACCTGAAACTGGGAAGAGATGGGGCGAGGCGAAGCGAGTGAGGAAGGGAGTGCCAGAGCCTTGGGGCGTAGTGGCTAAAGGCACAGCCACCGAGGGTGGAGCAGACGATTCGGGGACATGGAGGAGGCCAGACCCAGAGGAGCGAAGGCAGCGGGTGCTGGGTTGGGGGGAGAGGAGATCAGAGAGATAGGGGGTTGCAGAGGAGTGGAGAGATTTGAAAACAAGGGTGAGGATCTTGAAGTCGATTCTCTCTGGGATAGGGAGCCAGTGAAGTCTGGCAAGGACTGGGGTAATGGGGGAGCGAAGCTTAGAGCGGGTGAGTATGCGGGCGGCAGAGTTTTAGATAAACTGGATTTCCCAATCCTTGCCCGACTCCCCATCGCCGAAAAGATTTAATTCAACATCCTACTCCTCACATTCAAAGCCCTCCATGGCCTTGTCCCACCCTACCTCTGCAACCTCCTAACCCCGTACCAACTTGCCTGCCCCTTCTGCTCAGCAGGCTCCGGCCTGCTCCATGTCCCCCGACCCACCTGCCCCACCATTGGTGGATGAGCCCTCAGCCACTCTGCCCCTAACCTCTGGGTCTCCATCCCGCAGTCCCTCCGCCTTATCCCCTCACGAGCCTCCATCAAGTCCCGCCTCAAGACCCTCCTCTTCCACGTTCCCATCGGTCACTCCAAATCCCCCCCTTTCCCTCCACCTTCCCCGACCCCAGCTCAGGTCTGAAACAATGACTGTCCAGTGCCTTGGGACGCCCTCCTGACGTGAAAGGACCTATACAAGTGTAATTTTGTTATTGTTGTTGTTACTGAACACAGCATTCGGTGAACAGTCAGGGTTTTAGGTAAGTGCTTTTCACTATCTCACAATCCTCTGTATTACTATTAGTGGGCAACGTTAAGTGAGGCAGTGTAAATCTAAAGTGTGCAGTGGTCATACAAAATTACACACAAATGATGTATATTCTGTTTACAACAACAAGTGTTAATTTTACTTCAGTATGAGTTGTGAGTGAAGCTTGTGCAATGTGGATCTAAAATGACTCCAGAATATCTAACCTAGCTTCTTGTTAGTATTACACAAAGAAAAGAAGGAAGCTTTGCAGGGATGTTGCAAAGCACCAACACTGAACAGGAAAAACAGGGGGAGATTTTGAAGACAGAGTGGGGTGGGGGGAGTGTCAAAGGATGGGAAGATGGTGTCTAAAACCTGAGCTTGTGGTGTGGGGGACATGCAGGATACCAGGGTTTACCAATTGGAGGGGGTGAACAAAAAGGGTAAGGTCGAAGTAGATCACAGAGATAGCACGAGTAATGATTTTGAAATTGATTTGATGGGAG
This sequence comes from Hydrolagus colliei, assembly GCA_035084275.1. Classification (NCBI taxonomy): domain Eukaryota; kingdom Metazoa; phylum Chordata; class Chondrichthyes; order Chimaeriformes; family Chimaeridae; genus Hydrolagus; species Hydrolagus colliei. Next base: position 5,434,879 of record CM068763.1, on the reverse strand, counting down.
ACAGAGAGTGATAGATAGCGTGATAGGTATACAACATATTGTGCAGATAAGCATGTGGGTGGTGCAGTTTTGAACAGCTTGTGGATGGTGAAGCTAGGGAGGCTGGTGAGGAAAGCATTTGAGAGAGTCTGGAAGTGACTAAGGCATGAATGAAACTTTCGGCCACAGGATGAGTGAGATAGGAATGAATGCCCCGATCTGAGGGAAGGACCAGATGTGAAGGAGGAAAGAGAGCTTTGAACCAGATGCCAAGGCTGAACACTGATTCAAATAATTGAATCTGAAAGTGGAAGTCATCAATAGAATAACTTTTACATCACTTCCAAGAACATCATGTTGTGTGGTGTGTATATTTTGATTAAACTAACACAGAAATTGACTTCATGTAATAATCCTTGCATATCCTTGCACTTGATTTTGTGCATTATCATGTCATTGAGATGATAATAATAATAATCTTTGCATTTGATATAGCGCTTTTCATATCTTAACAACGTCTCAAAGTGCTTCACAGAATATACTGTAAAGTGAATTGAATGTATATTTGTGGGCGAAATTCCCCAACCAATTGCACACAACAGTGTACCACAAACAGTCATGGATTGAAAATGACCAATATTATTGTGGGTTTTTTGGACGGATTATTATTAGGCGTGTGGAGTAAGGAAACTTGACCAAGGTTTCACCCTGCTCTGCCTGGATTCAAACACAGGTCTCATGCTCGTAAGGTGAGTGCTCTAACCACTGAGCCACAGGAGCTCCTGCTTTGAGATGTCTCAAAGCACTTCACATGTGGTACTGTAAAGTGGTTTGATTGTGTATTTTGTGAGCAAAATGCGGCAGCCAGTTGCGCACAACAATGAAACAGAAATTTAGTTATGGTGTTCTGCTGTTGCAAGCTCGAGTTAGGCATCCTCATTTCTGTGCGTATGGGGTAGTGACCCATTGGTTCCAGATGTTATATGTGAATGCTATTCTCAGCTCTATTTCCCTTTAGAGCCAAGCGTTAGTCATTTCAAGATGCAGTTTGTACATTGGGGAATTTAAACGCAGAGCTGTTCTATTTAAATTTTTATGTGAGATTTTTAATTTCTGAGGGAAGTTGTCCTTGGGAATGAGAATCAAAGAGTACTTATTTACTAAATGCAAAATACTGCAGATGCTGGAAATCTGAAACAAAAATAGAAATTTCTGGGAACACTCAGCAGGTCAGGCAGCATCTATGGAGAAAGGAAAGTGAGTCAACGTTTTGGATCCACGACCCTCCGTCAGAACTGGGGCATGTCGGCAGGGAGAGGCTTTTAAGGACTAACAGAGATGGGGGAGGCCGGGCAAGGAAGCGAAAGGAGAAAATGGGGTACAGGGCAGGAGATGATGGGTTATCGAGGTGTTAATGGTGTAAGTGGAGGATCACACTAAAGTAGAAAGAAGAGATATTAATAATGTAAAATAAAGAGTGTGGTGGGTAGTATGTGACAGAACAGGCAAATCAGGTGGTCACAGAAGAGGGGGTGGGTGGGGGGGAGGAGGTGAACGGTCAGGGCCTGAAATTATTGAAATCAATATTGAGGCCAGCGGGCTGTAAGGTCCCCAGTAGATAGATAAGGTGCAGTTCCTCAAGCTTGCACTGCGGTTCATTGGAACAGTGTAGGAGACCATGGATGGAGATATCAGACTGCGAGTGGGAAGGAGAGTTGAAATGGCAAGAAACCGATAGATCAAGGTTGTAATTGAGGACAGAATGGACGTGTTCATCAAATTGGTCACCCAATCTGCGTTTGGTCTCCTCAATTTGCTATGTAAGATTAAAAACTGCCATATTTAGTTCGGTAAATTGAAGTAAATACGGTAGTACAATTTTTCTTGGTAAAGTACGTTTTTTGGAAAATCCGAAATGTTCCATGCTCTGTCTGTCGCTCCTTCTCTCTGTCTCTCTCTTCTCAGTCTCTCTCTGTGTGTCTCTCTCTCTGTGTTTCTTTCCCTCTCTCTGTTTGACTGGGTCGCGCTCTCTCTCTTTCTCTCCTTCTCTGTATCTCTCTCTCTTTCTGTGTCTTTTTCTCTCTCTGTTTAATTGAGTCTCTGGCTGTCACAATCTCACTCACAGTCTCTCTCTCTCTTTGTCTCAGTCTCTTTCTCTTTAACTCTCTCTCCCTGCCTTCAATAGCAGTGCTACCTATCCCTTAACGAGGGGTTTTGAAGTCCCATTTTACTTGGCATCTTTTCACGCTGTAATTTTTTCGTTAAGTACCGATAGGTACTGGGGAAAATACTTTTTTTTACTACAAAATACTGTGTTTAGCTTTCAGGAGTATTTCTTTTTGTTAAAAAAGGTTGGCAGCTCTGTATAATTAACTATTATCCTTTCCAAGAATAATAACCGAACTTTAAAAGCCGCGTGAAACAAAGATTTCAATTTGCTTAGTCTGCCTCTAAACGCAGAAGCAACAATTCTCATATTGAAAAGTTTTGAATCAATTTTAGTTGTTCAATTCTGTCAGGGTTGATATTGTGAAGAAAAAAACACTGGACATCCTTCCTTGGCAAATTCTATTTAATGCTGCTTAATGCTGTGACTTCTTCAAAAATGTCTCCCTACTAGAAATTCAATTGTAAATCTGCACAGAAGAATTTGAAGGTCACAGTTTTCTTTTGAGAGGAATAGCAAGCAGAGCTATCTGACATTGACTTATGAGTTGGTAGCTTGAGGCTAGGGTGTACAGTAGGTCCTCAGCTTATCCTTACTTATCCCGTGATTTCCTGGCAATTGTGCCCCTTGCTGACAGTGCAGAGCGGCATCAAGGAATATTGAACATTTTATACAGTATAACATTTTCCTCCCGAACTGGCAGTAGTTATTAATTTTATTGGATAGATCATTTTCTATTGTAATCATATAATGGCCTGGGATGTATTGCTTGTGCGGAAATCTCAACCAAAGAATAATTTTCACAACAAATTTTGTAAAAATAAAACAGAGTGATTCAACAAAATATGTACTTTCTTTGCATAAATGGTCTCTTTATGTTTCTTCCACCAACAAATGCATTTGTATTTCTTTGTGCAAGATTGAAGTCACAAAGTGGTCGGTAGCAAAATGGCAAAATAATTACCCAGCACTCACTAATAATAATCATTAATAATAATAATTCTCGCCTTTGATGTACCACTTTACGCCTTAGGAATTGAGGGTATATTTTTGTCTACGAGGAAATTGTGGAAAGCTTTGTGAAAAGTACAGTGCAGACAAGAAGTGGTCTATCACAATACAGTAAATGCAAGAGTGCTCCTTTTAAATGTCCTTCCCATCAGACACATGCATTTTCTGCTTGCTGCTGCTTCAGTTGAGGGTATAGGTGAAGAAGCTGAACAATAAAAAAACACTCCATTCATGGCGTGATACTGAAGGTACCATTCCTCGTTCATTCTTGCTAACCAACTCTTGTCTGAACTGTACAGTTTATTATAATAATAATCTTTGCATTTGAAATATTGCCATCAGTCAGGAGAACATCTCAAAGTGCTTCACAAGGTTTACTGTAAAGTGCAGTGACCTAGTATTGTTCATTGCTACAAGATGTTACCCCATGTAAAGGATATTATATAAACGCAAGTTATTGTTGGATTGTGTAGGTGATTATGGTAAGTTTTATCTAGGGTATTGTTGGCCAGGAAACTGGAAGAAACTCCTCCTTTTGAATAGGATCTTAAATTTGCATTTTACCTTGCCTCGGTTTTAGAAATAGTCTTTGCAGACTTCAAACTAGGCATTGCTTGCAGGCAAAGATAAGGGATCAGTTTCCATTTAAATTTTACAAATTGCCCGCATACAATGAAGTACCCATTAAAGTTGCGATTCTTACATTAGTCATTTAAACTGTATGGAAATTCAGAAACCATAGCACCACCCATTGAATTAAGAGAGCTGGTAGGAGCAATCTATGGAATGTGTTCTGAATGCTGTGGCTTGTTTCAGTTAGTACAGAAATATGTTTCTTTTGGAGTGAATTAATCACCTGTATTCGTTAGACTTGTTATTTCTTTATATGCAAGGATTCAGTTTAATCTCAGAGATATAATGTAATCCATATGTAATGAAACAGGAATTTTACTGTTCACTGAAATGTCGCATTTCTCAGACATTTATAATTCCAAAGGATTTATTGCTTTGTAAAATTAATCTAAACAGAATTCTATATGGTTTTAACTAATTGTAGAATCATTGAAACACAGAAATTTACAGCTCAGAAGGAGGCCATCCGGCTCATTGAGTCTGCACCAGCTCTCAAAGTAAAATGTATATTCATTCCCAGCCCTGTCCTATCCCCTACCCCTTCAAGCCTTTTATATTAATATATCATGCCTAAAGCCATGTAACCTTGGAAATCCCTGACATTGCTCCACAACCCACACTCTATCTATAAATCGTATCCTAATACCTCTTCAACATAGCTCCTCCGCATTCTTCCGTGCTTGACATGTAAAACCCACCACTGTGCTATGTCCCAAGAAGTAAAACTGTTTGAAAGTTGCAATATAAATGCGAGTATTGTCTACTTCCCTCATGAAACACCAAATGAACTCTACTTCTACCACTTCACAAGGCAAAGCACTCCACATCCCAATAATTGTATGTTATTTCTCATCTTTAAAGCCCCCTATTGACTTGCCCCACCCTTCCTCTGTGACCTCCTAACCCCCTACCAACCTGTCTACTCCCTCCTCTCAGTGGGCTCCAGCCGAAATACTGAATAATATATATTGTATTATTCTGTAATCAACATTTTCCCAGCGCCTTGGGACGTCCTCCCAAGGCTCTACACAACTATACAAGTGTGATTTTGGTGTTGTTGTTGTTGTCCCCAAAACAATTTTAAAAAATTGGTCCTTCATCCATTACTGTTTGTGGAACACTGCTGTGCATAATTGTCTGCCACGTTTTCGCATACAAATACACAATCAATTCACTTTACAGTATATTCTGTGAAGCGCTTTGAGATTTCTGGAAGATGTGAACAGAGCTATATCAAATGGAGGGATGTCTATTATTTTTATTATAACTTATTGTGTGAAACTATTTCATCCTAAGCTCTCCTTTCACTCTTGTGGAAATCATACATCTATATCCTTCAATCTCTGACTGCCTTATCAGTGTAAACCATGTAAAGTGCGATTGTTTTTGTTGTTTTCCTTATTTAGCCTGGTAAAATCCTTATCAATTTGTACATCCTTTATCAGCACCTCTTATCAAATGTCTCTGCTCTAATGAAAAGAAAAGAAGCTTTCACTTCATATCTATAGCTGATTTCTGATAGCATTCTAGTAAATCTCCTCTGCATCCTTTCAACACCTTAATGTTCTCCTTGAACGTCAGTCATCCTTGGGATGTCCTCCTGACATCAAAGGCGCAATTACAAGTGTAATGTTTTTGCCCGAAGGTGAATACAATACTCCAGCTGTGTCCTAACCAATAATTTGTACTTCCACTGAAGTTGCATTTCCCCAGGTATACTGCATTATTAATACAGAAACAATTATTACTGCATTTTTGTGATTGTTAATACTATCAATTGGCTATCAAATGCCACTAGCTCAGGAGACATTGTACATTTTCACATGATTTGGCTAATTTCTTTTGAGTTAACTAGTATAACCAACTCTTTTGGGGGAAAGCACAAGATAGGATTTTTGCCAGTCTCTTATTACTAATCTTATTACACTGTTGTGCGCAATTTGGCTGCTGCGTTTCTCCCACAAATATGTCAGTTTTCCTAGTTTCCTTCTCCCAACCATGACCCCTCCCCTCCCTACTCTGGTCCCTACCTCTTCTTCCCCCTTTCGTCCCTCTTGTCTGCTCCCTCCCCACCCTGCTCTGGCCCCAACCCTGGGACGTTGTTGTATTCTGTACAACAACAGAAGCGCTTTGAGACGTCAATAAGATGTAGAAAGCGCAATATAAATGTAAGGATTATTATTATTATTATTTTGGGGCAATGGGGGAAATCATTGTCATCGGGTGGCTATCATAAATCTTCAGTTCAGACAAAGGAAAACTTTTATTACAATAGAGTTTGAAACATGAATTATTGGTGCTATTTAACTGTGATGTTTTACATGGCAGTAAACACTAGTTACATACATGAAACATTTAAACATTTACTGTGAAGTCTTAGTGCCTTGGGATGTCCTCCCGACGTGAAAGGCATTCCACAAATGTAATATTGTTGTTGTTATTAAAAGCAGTGGAGAAGGATATAATGTTTTTACAAAATTCCATTAGAGAAAAAGACCAGTGAATAATGGGACAGAAGCAGGAGGTGAGAGAGCAGATCAAAAGCAGAAAGAATATGGACATATAATAATAATCTTTGCTTTTGATATAACATCTTACAACATTGTCTTAAAACTATTCTTCACAGTAAAATGGACAGGATTTTACTGTGAAGAATAGTTGTTTTTTCTAAGTGAATACACACCAATCTTCCAAAACAGCCATCAGTAAGTGACCAATTTTAATTGGGAGTTTGTTGCCCAGGAGAAGAAACTCCTGGGTAAAGTGTCACTTTAAGAGTCCCAGTTAATTTTGATTATGATATTACTGTATTATCACAAAACCCGTTGTAAAAAAACCTTTAATACAAAAATCCCAGTTACTTCCTCTAGATACAATGCTTCCTCTCGGCTGTTTAAAAATAATCCTGATTGCTCCGCAAGATATTATGTTTATAATATTCTGGAATACTTTCAAGTCATTAGTCTGGCAATGTAGTCCAAAAGCACAGTCAAAAGTGTCTTGTTTGTCTTGTTTACTAAAAATTATTAGTTGAACGGATGTCTTAATACTTCATTATAATGCACCCTTTGCAATAAAAATTGTAATGGTTCTCAAAGGGATGTGTTAGAATGAGGAATAATTCTGTTGAGTTGATACAAATGGCTCTGCGAATGTTGAAATGCATTCTGATTGGAGCACTTTGATTTTGCTTGGAATGAAATAACATTGAAGGCATGGCTGCTTGACTGATCATCTGTTTCACTTAAATGATTAAACCCATGTTTGGTCTCACTAAAAGCCTTCAGTTTTATTACTGGTGGCTGTCCTGGATGATAAAGACATTTGTTGAAGTCAATTAGTCGATGGAAAAATAAATTGTAGTTTAGACTTACCCTTTTATACACACTTTTATGTATAATAAAATATAAAACTATAATTCCGCTTGCGCTACTTTAAGCATTTTGGGACATCCTCTCAACGTGAAAGGTGCTGTATAAGTGTAAATTAATATTTGTCTTTTGCTTTAAACGCATATAACCAGGACTAAAATGATAACATGTGAGGATTGGAATTTCAGAACCCAAATGTTTAAACAGTTAATGCTGCTTCAGGGATTTTTTTTCTGCAGGTTCCGTCAAGCTCCGTGACCCTATCGCCCCATCCTCGCCCTGCTCCACTGGTTCCCCATCCCCCAGGTGATGCAATTAAAAATTCTCGTCCCAGCTTTCAAAGCCCTCCACGGCCTTGCTCCTTCTTACCTTTCTGATCTGCTAATCCCATACCAGCTTGTCTGCTCAGCACGTTCCGGGATCCTTCATATCTCGTGCCTTGCCCTGCGCAACATCGGCAGGCAGGGCTTCAGCTTCTCTGCCCCCCCCCCCCCCCCCCCCCGCCCCCACATGGATCTCCATCCCACAGTCCCTTCACCTCGCCACCTGCCTCGGCTATTTCAAAGCCCATCCCAGGACCTTCCTCTTCAACCGCACCTTCGGCTACCCCCCCTATCCCCCCCCCTCCTGATCCCATCTTCCAGCTCGGATAAAAACACATAGGTTTTTCCAACCCGGATGCTCCCATCCGTCACTTGGAAGCTCCTGGCTCGGTCCCGGGATCCGCGACTGTGAAGCTCTCTGAGACGCTGTCCGGCTTGGAGGGCACTATATAATTCGAAGTTGTTGTTGCTGCTCCAGTCACCCAACCATTGGTGACTGTGCTTTCAGCCTATTCTGCCCCATAATTTGGTACTCTATCTCGTAGTGCCTTTTGCTCGCCCCTTCCCTCTCTTCCTTCAAGGTTTATCTCAAGATCTCATTCTTCCACCACGTTTTTGGACATGTTTCCCCCCCCTTCTCTCTTCCCACCTCCAGCTCAGGTGCAAAACCTTGGACTATCCAGTTCCTCGGGAGGGCATCTCAATGTAAAAGGCGCTATATATATTCATATATAATATTGATTTGTATTACATTATATATACTCACACTATTCTATTCCTGCTAACAAGAACAAAAACCAATGAAATGCATTAGACATATTAAAAATGTAGGCACATTCACAGTAAGTAATGTCAATAAAACAGAGCTGCCGCACATTTAATTTCTTTGCAGCTACAAGCATATGAAGCGAATATGTTACACCATAAAGGGAGCAATAAGCAAATCAAGTTGTCACAAGCCTCTGAATAATGGAAATAATGAAGTTATTCAATATGACCATCAGTCTATTGTGACAGGGTTAAACTGCCACAGTCTTGAAAGCTTGAGGTTCAATGTTCATATTCATATTCAATGTTCAATGTTAAAATATAATAATAATAATAATAATCCTTCCTCTTCCTCCCTAACCCTAACCCATCCCACCTTTCCCTCCCTCTCCCCCCTTACCCTCTTTTCCCCCTTTCTCCCCTGGCCCCATTTTCGCGATTGTTTGTGGGGACACTGCTGTGCGCAATTTGGCTGCCGCGTTTCGCCCACAAGTATACAGTCGACTTTCCTGCTTTTCTTCCCCCTGCCTCGACCCCTCCCCTTTTGCTTCTTTACCCCCTTTTGCCCCTAGTTCCACTTCCATGACTGATTGTGGGACACTACTGTGCGCAATTTGGCTGCCACGTTTCGCCCACTAATATACAGTTACTTTTCCTACTATTCTTCATCCTGCCCTGATCCTTCCCACCCTGCTCTTGTCCTACCTGACTGTACAGCGCCTTGGGACGTCCTCTCGACGTGAAAGGCGCTATATAAATGTAAGTTTTGTTGTTGTTGTTGTTGCATTTGATATAGCGCTTTTCACATCTTATCGACGTCCCAGCTTGGTCTCCCCAGCTTGCAAGACAAGTGCTCTAACCACTAAGCCACAGGAGCTCCAAAATATATTTTCGGAGAAGATTCAATTCCCCCCTCTAATCACAAAGCAATGTTGAAGCACTTCTGAAGTATGAACTTGTTGAATTGTGATGGTGGTTGTACCTTAAATGGATGAGACTGTAGCCATGAGCCGGGGTGGTGTAGGGCTGGGTGAGGCCACAAGGTATGTTCTGCAGCACCTTGTGATGTCCTCCCGATGTGAAAGGCACTGTAAAATGTAATTTTGTCACTGTTATTCTTGGTAAGGTTCCAGTTAACGGTTTGGAGCTCCTGTAGCCCAGTGGTTAGAGCCTTACAAACGTGAGACCTGTGTTTGAATCCGGGCAGGTCAGGGCGAAACCTTACTCCACACTCCTAATAATAATCCGTCCAAAAAACCCACAATAATAAAATTGGTCATTTCAATCCACGACTGTTTATGGGGACGCTGCTGTGCGCAATTGGCTGCCGCGTTTCGCCCACAAATATATACAGTCAATTCACTTTACAGTATATTCTGTGAAGCGCTTTGAGACACCGATAAGATGTGAAAAGCGCTAAATCAAAATGCAAGGATTATTATCACTATTAACATCATTATGGCTGAGAAGGTCGTTTTCTTCTTGCCACAGAAAAGTGGGCAGCAATGTATGCTACAGCTTTCGCACCTGCAGCCTACTGCTCCCCTGCCACGTCGATGGAAGGCTGCCCATTTTGAGTGCCGTGGTTGAAAGCATTCATCTGTCCCTGGTAGTTAGAAAAGTGCTATTCTGTTGAGCACTGAGAAATGCCACGACAGTAATTGAGATCGGTTCAGTCTCACAGATGATTTTCCTAATTTGCTATTACAGGATCTGCAAAGGTGACTTCCGTGACATGTGTGAGAGTAACATAATACTATCATCTTAATAATCATGAGCATAATCCTTGCATTTGATATAGCGCTTTCCCACATCTTTTGGACATCTCAAAGCGCTTCACAGAACGTACTGTAAAGTCAATTGCCCGTATATTTGTGGGCGATGTATTTTAGCTTAGGGTGATCATTGGTTAGGCAGGGAAGATCAAGATACAGTATTATCTTTGAATGTCATAATATAATCTTCCTTATATTTGATATATCTATAGTACCTTCCTACTGGGAACACGTCAAAAAAATCCTTCACAGGATTTTGCTGTAAAGTATAATGAATATATTCTGTAGGCGAACAACTCAGCAAAATCATCGGCAGGCTAATTTGTGCAGAGCAATGTCCCACAACAACCGTGAGTGGAATGACAACTTTTATCTGGGATATTATTGTCCTATTCCCCAAAGAAACTCCCTGTTCTCTTTGAATAATGCAATGGGATCATTGAACGTCCACCTGAACAGGATGCGCCTGTAACTCTGGCAGTGCTTCGGAGTGTCAACCTGGATTGTACAAGTTCAAAGTCTTGATTTGTGGCTTGAACTCACATTCTTCTAACTCAAGGAGCAAGAGTGCTACCAATTGAGCCAGGCTAACACAAGAGGACAATTTGTGAGACAATAGCACCTTTCGTCATTTTGCTGGAGAGTAAAATCCGAAGGGTAAACTGTTTTGTTCAAAAAGTTAGGATACTTTTTTGGCACAGCTAAAACATGACTATGTGCTTACGAAACGTAAAATACTGCGAATGCTAGAAGTCTGAAACAGAAACAGAAATCGCTGGGAACACTCAGGGAACATGAGTGATACATGGGAACATGTATGGAGAAAGGAAAGTGAGTCAACGTTTCGAGTCCACTTGGTCAAAACTAACGAACAGTTCTGACTTGCTGAGTGTTCCAGCGATTTCCGAATATGTTCTTATCTTGCTTATGCTCCCAACTGCCTGAATTTTATATTTAAATTTCCAACAGATAGTTTACATGTCTAAATAAGGAGTGTCCCTTTCTCTGGAATATGTTGTACAAGCACAGGATCTGATGCTGAGAGAAATCTACATTAAGTGGTGTGCGCATGCTTGCGAACTTGTAAAATATACCAGAATTTCTATTTGAACTGCTCAAGTACTTTCCCCTGAAAAATTGCAATGAGATCTCATTAATTTTCTGCCCTGTGTGGCTTGATGCCTGATTGAGTTCATAATGTAATCTGAAACTTCAATTAAATACGAACAAACAAAACCAATTTTCTTTGTTCCCAACAAGTCATTTCAGCCTGTGAAATAATAGGGCTGAAATTGACATTTTAACGAAAGGCTTTACATCTTTTGAAATATATGAATCCTCTAATGGAAAATGTTCCCTCTCTGATACTATTTAACAATATAAGTTTAGCAAACTCATGGAATATGCATGTTTTACATATTTTCATGCTTTTACGCCAATTTCATGCATGTACAAAGTTGCTCTATCCAATCGCATAGTCTATGTAGATATAATGGATTGTTTGCGTGATTCTCCCACCTTGGCAAGTGACTTTGATTTGAGACACATTTACTGGGTAGACAATATATAAAATAATAATGTAACACAGTTTATTCGTAGAAAGAAAATTTGATTTATTCAGCTCTAGAGGTGATTGCAGAAGGCACAGGGGATGTGCAACTGCCTACAATACATCTGTTGACGTATTATACTTTAGTTGCCATAAAAAGTAATCTAATATCTGAACAGGAATGGCATCCATCTTTTGTGACTGGTGTTGATGCTGTTTTGCCTGAGGTTTCACCACTCTTCTGTAGTTTCTTGCAGTCCACCTGCAATGGTAATTCCTTCAGGGTTGGCTTCAGTCAATGTAAATAAGGATGATTGATCTGTGGAGACAAGTAAGACATTGTTCCATAAATTCTTTCCGATTGTTGATGGCAAAAAGACACATAATAATTTATGTAATTAAAGTATAGTATAAGAATATATAAGTACAGTTTATTTTGTCATGTGAGATCTCATCATTAATAAACTAGGTTTATTAAAGGCATTATGAATAGTACGTTTATGAAAAACAATAATGTTATACTTACCAAGCAGGTCTGATTCTGAGATCATTAGTTATTACCATTAGGAAATAACTTAAATATGCTTAAACATTTTGTCAGCATTGTTTTCATCTGATTCTGTCTTCAATTACAGTAGAAGCCCGTTTATCCGTGACTCGATGAACCGGCACTTCCGTATAACCGGCACGCCAAAAAAAAGTCCCCATTCGATAAACCGGAACTTATCCAGAACAATAGGCGGTGGAGCATTTGTAATGCATAAATATTAACATAATAACAGAATATTGTATTAGTACTTATTATTAAAACTACTCTCTTGCGCTTCTCACCTTTGCTGGTAGATGCTGCGTTTGAGGTTTATAGTACAGCGGTTCTTTTTAAAATGGAGGACGCCAAGCGGGTGAAAAAAACCGAGCGCGACTTTAAAGCTATACTAGCGGCAAGCTGATAACACTAGCCGATAACCCACATTATCGCGCAGGTGCAGTATTTTGGTTTGCCACTCATAGAGTCTCGGGTTATCGACTTTAAAATCGCGCTGCCGATTTTTTCACCCGCTTGGCATCCTCCATTTAAAAAAGAATCACTGGACAGTAAACCTCAAACAGTAAAGGTGAGAAGCACAAGAGAGTAGTTTTAACAATAAGTACCAATACAATATTCTGTTATTATTTGGTCTGGTGTGTATGGTGTGTTTTAAAAGAACTTTAATTTTTTTGTGGTGGGTTTTCGGCCGTGGGCCCCGATATCTGGCAGGGGCTTTAACTGGCATCGGCCAGGTCCCGCAGGTGCCAGAAAAACTGGCTTTTACTGTATTTACTTTTATGGCATCCTAATGCACTTACATAAGAGCATAAGAAATAGAAGCAGGAGGAGGCTATTTAGCCCCTCGAGCCTGCTCCACCATTTAACAAGATCACGACTGATCTGCTAACCCAATTCCTTTTACCTGCCCTCTCCCCATATCCCTTAATATCTCTATCATTTTGAAATCTATCAATTTCAGTCTTGAAAATGTTCAAGGACTGAGCATCCACAGCCTTCTGGCGGTAGAGAATTGTGTAAAGGTTTCCTCAACTGTGTTCAAAAAGGCTGACCCTTAATGTTGAGACTATGACCCCTAGTTTTAGATTCTCTAACCAGGGGAAACAGTCTTGCACTGTCTACTCTGTCAAGCCCCTTAAGTATCGTATAGGTTTCTATAAGGTTTCCACTTAATGGAATTCAAAAAAGGTTTTCCCTTTATTTTCACAATTGAAGGATTTTAGCAAGATTCTTTGGTTTGGAGAACAAAAATGGTGCAAAAATAGTCATCAAACTATTGATGAAATGTTGGATAAGAATCAATTATTCATAATTGTTCTGCTTGTAAATGCACAGCCTATTATATGAAAAGAAATGTTCAAAATCTGTGCAGAATTAACAATGGAGGAGAAAATCAACTGGGCTTGATAGGTAGTTTAGTGTGAGCAAAGTTCCTCATTATCTCCACACAGTTGAGTGTAATATTTGCAGGTTGAAGCTGTCAGTTTCAGAAGTGGGAAAGCTCTGACAAGAGCCAGTGCCAGTGGTTAGAGCACTCGCCTCGCAAGCGAGTGACCTAAGTTCGATTCCTGGCAAGGAAAAATGCTGTCCTTACTCCACACACCCCTGTTTACCTAACAGTAAGTAGGAACTTGGTTGTAAGTCAATTGGCAGATTGCTTTCCCATTCCTTCCCCCCTCAAAATAAATTGGTCACTTCAATCCACAATTATTTGTGGGACACTGCTGTGCGAAAATTGCTGCTGTGTTTTGCACACAAAATATGCAGTCAATTCACTTTACAGTATATTCTGTGACGAGCTTTGAGACGTCTCGAAGACGTGATAAGGCACTATATCAAATGCAAAGATTATTATAACAGAGCCTCCATCTTGTGAACATTGAACTTAAGGAAAGTTGGAGCTCATCCAAGAGTTGCAATCTGACAGCCAATTGATCAGAATAGCAGTGAACCTATAATCGAGAATAGAGGCAGAGAGATAGAGTTGGGTGTCATCCGTGTACATGTGGAAGTGAACTCCTTATCTGTGGAAAATGGCACAAGTGGGATCAGCGAAGAATAGAGGACTGAGGATAGAGGCCTGAGAAACGGAGACAGGCATAGGTAGGAGTGAAACCACGGTAGGACAAAACATCATGATATTTAAAACGTTTTAGACCAGAAATGCTGAAATTCCAAACACTTGGGATCCAGAACAAATGCTCCTCTCCTGTTGAGATGTTTGCCTAAGTGCTGGAGTTCAGCTCCTGTTTGTCTCAGAGGCACAGGCACTGCTGTGTTGTGTGAAGCTGCACTATGCCGCAGTGTGTTCACCCATCCTGCGACGGTTTTCATTTTAAGTCAAATTGGCCCAATTTGTGTTCAACAAATTTCCAGAAGAATTCTGAGTTTGCTTTTTAAAAAAAAGCATGTAACTGATGAAAATCAATGCAAGTTAATTCAGTATTGGCACATCAATATTGTATATATAATGCAGCATTGTAAAGATGCATTGAGCTTTCCCGAAGCTGTAAAAGAAGTACTTGTTGTCGGTTTAACCCAAACTTCACGTAATTTGAATATATTAAAAGGAGACAGAACTTTATTATGCTTTTTTATACGATCTTGGCACTCATGGATGAAGCGAGACACTACACAATAATGTCAGTACAAAGAAGTCAATGCAACGATTTGTAACAGTCATTAACATTTTGAATGCTGAGACGACAGTGGAATGCCCAGTACCTATACTAATGGGCACTGACCCCCTCTGGTTGTAAATAGTTAACATGTCATCAGCTTAAACAATGTGTATGGTCCAGTGTGTTAAATCTTCTCTGTTTTGTACATAAAATGGAAGCACTGGAGATTGAATTGTTTCTAAATGGTGAGTGTTTTATTATGTGCGCACATTTCTAAGTATGGCAAGTTTTGTATTCAGTTTTAAATAGAAACCCAGAAGGGTAGTTCTCAATCAGTCATTAATGATCTTTCTGATATTTAGAAACTTAAAAGTTCAAGTTGAGTGATGAAGTATAATTTCAAATGTTGTGTCGTATCCAGAAAAAATGCTGGGCAAGAGAGACAAGTACTTGAATGAATGGAGACGAGAGAGGGTCTTGATTCTTCGATGAAATATTACAGGGTCTGGACATCTTGCAGAATTAGTTTGAGGAATTTTCAAATATGTATTTAAGCGGCAGAATTTCAAGGGAACTAATCTCAGGATAAGACCAGATGCATTGTACTGGACTTGGACGAGACAAAAATATTTTAAGATGGGATTTTAAGAAGGATGTTCTTGGAATTCTTCTACATTCTTCACCAATGCCAGCCAAGCATTCAGGACACCAAGAACAGGCTGCTCAAACACTGTGGAAGTAGGAAGTTGGGTTTATAAGTAATTAGCAAAAGATAAATTGCTTATTATTTAGCAGACGCAAAGAGCTGCTTTACACAGAGAATGTAGAATATGTAAAGTCACAACCTAAGAGTCAGTGTAGTGAATTCACAAGAGAATTAAGTAGTTATTTGGTGAAGAAATCGATTGCCGAGCATGAGAGATGGAGTGGAGTATGATTTTGCTTTACTTTAGAACCATCACTTCACCTAAACCATCCCTGGGATTTGGGGGATTTGAATGTGATTTTATGCAATTGAATGCATCTTGAATTTAAATCCTTAGACTCATTCAAACTGAAATTTCTGAAGATTGCATTGCTGTTTACATTACATAATATCTGGCATGAATATTGAGCACTTTCACTTCCCCCCTCTCCCCCCCCCCCCCCCCCCCCCCCCACACACACACACATTTTTCAGAGAGTGTTAGGCGCAGGTTAGCAAGACCCACTGATTGGAGAGGAGCAGTCTGTTGGATGAGACATCAAACTGAGGTCCCATCTGCCTGTCATGAAAAGCATGTGCAAGTTTCCCGCTGTTTGTCCAGCCAAGAGTACAATAACCATTAGGATTTTGGCTTGCAGTCTAAGTGAAAAGAACCCTAGCCCCCAGTGATTGTTTTGTCTCTTCAAATCCTACTCATCAACCGATGAAGATGTCAGAATATTCATACAGGCTACTTTAGTAGTTTTGTGTCTGTTGGCATCTATGTATCTATCGTATGCCTTCAAATATAGTCAATACATTTGATAGCAATTACCTATGACATGCTTTGTGATATCTTAATGTTGTAGGTTCTCTATTAAAGGCTAACAATATATTAATATGGAGCATTATACTGTGCTTTGTATGATATCACAGACTGTTACAATGAGGGATGTATTATAATTAAGGTTCGTTAAACTTGTTTGATTGCTGTTCACAAATTGTCTGCTGCGTTCCCCTGCAAAATACAGTTAATACTTTACAGTAAATCCTGTGAAGTACTTTGAGGCATCCTCCCAACATGAAAGGTATATATCAAATGTAAGGACTATTATTACTTACCAATTTGCACTGATAAATACCCTTTATTGTGTGTCAAAGTAGCAACTCTTGCTGTGCCAATGTTCCAGTATTTAACATTTACTACATTGACAGCACTATATAAAGGTGTCAGTAAGCTAAGGTTTGAGTCTGCTTATAAAAGTATTAAACCCTCAATGCACAATATACAAGTCACAGAGTCATAGAACATCTTAGCACAGAGTAATATCATTCAGCCCATTGTACCAGCTCTCTGGAAGAATGATTCATTTTGTGGACTGGCTAGGCTATTTAATTGTGAGTTTTGACAAAAGGTCATAGACCTTAAACATTAACTCATTTTTGTCTCTCCATGGATGCTGCCTGACCTGCTGCATGTTCCAGCAACATTTGCATCTATAAATGGCTATTTAATTACCTGGTACAGGTTCAAGTGCATACTGAGAGCATGAAAAGTCACCTCTATATTATCAATCCTGTGAAGCGCTTTGAAACGTCTCAATGACGTGATAAGGTGTTAGATTAAAAACAAGGATTATTATTTTTACTTTTGTGAATGCCAATTGGTAATAATCAATTTTCTGCTGAGTTTGAAAACTTTTGCATCTGCTTATGTGCAACATGTCCGAGGAATGAGCATTGCTTTGTGAATCTAGTTGTGTATATAGTTGCTAGGTAGATTTCCTTAGTAACCTTGCCCAAATCCTCACCATTTAATTTTTTGCTAGAGTTGAAAGACAAAGATGCTTAGACATTTCTACATTGGAGGGTTATAAATATAGATAGGAAAAAAAGGTCACAGAAAGATACAGAGAATTAGTGATGGAGGGAGTAGCAGAGTGAGAGATAAAATGAATCAGAGAGAAAGTGGTATGGAAACAACCAGGGAGTGTGACAGAAAGAAAGAGAGGCAGAATGACAGAACTGTGGTCCTATGTTGAGTTACCTCCAGGCATTTACTTTTCTTCTACCAGTGTGCTCCTTCCCTCAGGAGCTCTTGACTCTACTTCCATCCTTATTTTCTTGGACTGTGACTCTCCCTTGCCTCTGCCTCATTATTCGTTGTCCCATTAAATTCGGTTGAGTTAATACTTCTTCCCCGGAGGAATTTTCCTGCCTAGCCTGGTCTGACACTATCTCACTGACAGGTATGAAAACAAACCAAGTGAGAAACTTACTCAGTTTTGAAAGTTCAGCCTGAGCTGACAGTCTGGCCAACAATTGCTATCTTCCTTGTCCAACAACTTTCCTCCACACAGCGTCACAATATCGTAGCACAGTGATTATGGTAATGTACAGTATTAATGAACAGATCTGAGATCTAGAACTACTAACAAAAGGGGGATGGATGCAGGAAATACTGACCATCAGGGTAAAATATTCCACTGTCTAGAGCTTCAAACTATGTTCTCATTGTTTTACAATCTTTACGTTAAAAGGTACTGAGCTTTTGGATGTGAATTGAGGAAAACAGTGTGATAGAAAAAGTGTGAATTGTTACAAAGCCAGATTGGTGGAATGATCAACAAGAATGAGACACACGAGAAGAAGAATGATCTGTGAATTTTGTTACGAATGCTGTGTTCTAAATCAAGTTAAAATTTGTAACGCTGCTCCTTCTGAAGAGGCATGAGAGACCAATCGGCTAAAATGATTTATCTTTTTGTTTTCAGGAACTGAAATTGAGAAACCGAAAATTAGAAGCCAACACCCACGATCAGTAGAAGACACTGGAATATTTATGGCACAAATTGGTAATTATAAGACATTTATTATTAGAGAAAATGAAATGCTCCTATTTATAACAGTCATCGTGATCAGCATAAAATACAAGTCTTTGTTTACTAAATTATGAAAATATTATTCCACTGGATATTGGTGGGGCTAAAGCATCTTTGTGAGAAGCATTACTTATGAAAATTGAGTCCAATACTGCACCAGAGAATTGATCTTTAGGAAGCCGCAGGAGCAATCTCATTCTTACAATAACATTAAAATTTGACATGTTTGATCATTATCATTCGAATAGGGTTTTAACTTTGTTAACCTTAATTTCAAAATTGAAGTTTTGAGGATGAGCCAAATTGGACGTGGGAGTATACTTCCTGGTATTGTACATTCCCGTGTAGTTGTATGCTGTTAAAAGGGATTATAGCAACCTTATAAATTGTAAGGATTTCAATATTTTATGGGAAAAAAAACTGTGTTTCTTTAGTGTGAATTCTTCCTTATTCTATGAATGAAGTATACCCTTTATATGAAGTATAACCATGGAGTCCTGTAGCTCAGTGGTTAGAGCATTTGCCTTACAAGCAAGAGACCCAGGTTCAATTATAGGCAGGGTGAAACCTTGGGAAATTTTCCTTACTCCATAATAATCCCTCAAAAAAACAATAATTGTTATGGCACTAGTTACAACTTGACTGGAGCCATAAATTTAAACCTGAATTGCTGAAAGCCTCATCACAAGCCATTAAATAAACTCTAAATGTATAGGTTGAAATGAGTATTAAAAACCTGGTCATTCTCGTAGTTCTATGAAGTGTGAACAAGATATTAGAAAAATAAAAAATGTTTATGGAACAAATTTTGGTTTGATAATATAGAGGTGACTTTTCATGCTCTCAGTATGCACTTGAACCTGTACCAGGTAATTAAATAGCCATTTATAGATGCAAATGTTGCTGGAACATGCAGCAGGTCAGGCAGCATCCATGGAGAGACAAAAATGAGTTAATGTTTAAGGTCTATGACCTTTTGTCAAAACTCACAATTAAATAGCCTAGCCAGTCCACAAAATGAATCATTCTTCCAGAGAGCTGGTACAATGGGCTGAATGATATTACTCTGTGCTAAGATGTTCTATGACTCTGTGACTTGTATATTGTGCATTGAGGGTTTAATACTTTTATAAGCAGACTCAAACCTTAGCTTACTGACACCTTTATATAGTGCTGTCAATGTAGTAAATGTTAAATACTGGAACATTGGCAACAAGTAGCTCAGAAAGTGGGGCAGCAGATCAAATTTACATTATTATTAAAAATAATAATCTTCTTCCCATGTTGACTAGTTCCCCTTTAAGTAAATAGACCAGGGAATTGGTTTCAGTTACAATCCTGAATTCCTTCGATGTGTGAGTTTAGGAAATCATAAATGTTTTATATAAGAAAGCTAGATATTTGTTTTAAAAATCCCTTTGATACCAGTTTCAAGATGCATTTAGCCCTGAAAAGCCTGATAAAAAAGAAAAGTTGTGCTGTAAGAAACTTTGTTTTTTCCAATTAACAATTTGTATGTAAAAATTAATGAAACAGCCGATATAAAACAGAAAAAAATGCTATTAGTATCGTACATAAAGATATAATGCATAACATTAGCCAAATGTAATATTGTTCAGATATATTAGCATTTATATTGCTTCTTTTCTTGATTCTCCTAAACACGGTCTCTCCAAGACAATCTGCAATATTGAAGTATATCAAATGGTATATTAATAGCTGCTGTTCAATCAGTATGCAGCAGATTTCATGCTGCATAGTAATATTAACTGTTCAAATCACAGTTATGAAAGTTGTTTAGTTTTAAATTACATTGGCATAACATTAAAATGAATACATAAGTGAAGTGTCTGTGTTGTGCAGCATGTGGATGAATGTTCCTGTGTCAAACAATGATGCAGAGAATGAACAATCTATTGTTTAGAGGTGCTAGTATGGTGTATCATGTTGAAGAACAAATTAATTACAGTATATTGGCCATCCGTAACTACTCTATAAACATGATGCCTTCTCATGTAACCTCCTAATCCAAATTTACTTCCAACTTCAAATTATTCAATCCAATTTACATTGATACAACGTCTTTTGTGTATGTCTCAAAGTACTTGACACTGCTGACTGGGCACCCAAGCTGGGCATACAAGCCATGGTGGTTGGGTAGGGAAGAGATGATCAAATGAATGTCAAAGAACTAGTCTTAAAATACAACTTGATTGAGATGAGGTAGGCAGCGAGTCGAAGGGAAGGTTGGAAATAGAAATGGCAGCAATAGATTAGCTGACTGCCCAGCCATCAGTTGGAGGTAGATGGGGCAGGGGGCTTGAAGCAGGCTGGGACGTCCTCCCGACGTGAAAGGCGCTCTATAAATGTAATTTGTTGTTGTTGTTGCTTGGTCAGCAAAGAGATTGACTGTATCGGTAGGCAATGGGGGGTTGGGTGGGTTTGAGGCCCAAACAATAATAATCCTTGCATTTCATATAACGCCTTATCATTGTCTCAAACTGCTTCATGGGATATTCTGTAAAATGTTGTGACTGTGTGTATTTTGTGGATGAAAGCAACAACCAATCTCCTCACTACAGTATCCCATGGAAAAATGAGTGACTCACCAAAGAGAGTGATTTGAAGATGAGAATGCGGAATGTCAGAGGAGCCAATGGAGCCAATCAAGGCTAGTGGTGGTAGAGTTACAGAGCCGGGTGTGAGAGAGAACCTGGAGTGCAGAGTTCTGGATGATCTTCAGCTTCTCTACTGAAGAGCTAGAAATTTAGCGAGCAGAGATTTGGAATATTTGAACCTGGATGTGATAAAAGCATGGATCAGGGTCTTGGTGGTCCCAAGTAGTGGTGAGGGAAAGCTAAGTGGATAAGAGCACAGATATGGAGTTTGAAAGACAGTTAGGAATCTCAAGCAAGACATGGAACGTCTGCACCGTTTATCCACACAGATAGAAACTGTCAGCATCAGCTCCTGAGGTAAGAAGGCACTACTGATCATAGCCAAACAGGAGAGCTTCTGTCTTGTCACCAACCAACTGAAGAAATGTAGTGGACATCCAGGACTTGACGCATGACAGGGGTCAAGAGTGGAGGTAGAGAGGTAGAATTGGGTGTGATCTGCATACATGCGGAAGTGAGCTCCATGTCTGCAGATGATTTTGTTGTGTAGGGTTACAGATAGTGAAGAGGAAGGACCAAGGATAGGAAAGTGATAACAGCATATTTGAAAGAATTGGGAACTGTGTAAGTGGAGAGGAAGAGATAGACAACGTCTACTTAATTAAATCAATCGGTGGCTAATCTCATTGTTGTTTATGGAACATTTCTGACTTAGATTAACTGCTGTAGTTACTTACGAAACAAATTTCAACTCGTATCTAATCAATCTGTGAAGCATTTTGAATTCTTTTTGTGAAAGGCACATCACTCTTCTTAAAATTTCTGCTTCTTACTTGGTCAGATTTCACTCAATTTAGACATCAAAGATGTACTGTCTCTGTCCTCTGCAAGATTAGAATCAGAACATAAAACGTTCTTTACAATTTAAGAAAGATCTCCATATTTATGCCTAGATATCATGTAAAATGCCCAGGCATCATGTTTAGGAATATTCATATTTTATGCATATATGCACATATTTATTATGTGGGAAGCAAGACAAGCAGACAACAAAAACATCAATATGGTGGTGTGGTCATTTGAAGCTCTGAAGATTGATAGAATATAACAAAAACGCCAAAATTACATTTGTGTATACAGTAACAACACAAACAGCAAAAATTAATTTCTCTAGCGCCTTTCACATTGGGAGGATGTCCCAAGGTGCTGGACAGTCAGTGTTTCACACCTGAGCTGGGGTCAGGATCGGGGAGGGTGGAGGAAAAGGAGGGGATTTTCAGTGACCGATGGGACTGTCGAAAAGGAGGATCTTGAGGCGGAACTTGAAGGCTAGGGAGGGGTGAGGTGGAGTGATTGTGGGATGGAATTCCAGAGGTTGGGGGCAGAGTGGCTGAAGGCTTGCCCGCCGATGGTGGGGCGGATGGTTCAGGGCACATAGAGCAGGCCACAGCCCAGTAAGCGGAGGGGATGGACAGGTTGGTAGGGGGTTAGGAGGCCACAGAGATAGGGTGGGGCAAGGCCATGGAGGGCTTCTAAAATTCTCAAATGATTTGTGGTCCCTGTTGGTTTTATCACCAATCAGAGGGTTACTCCTTTGCCATAAAGAGGCAGAAACATGATCAGAAGAGTCATTTTAGGTTTCTTTCCCTTTTTATGGTCAGTGATAGATATGATTGACAGATGCTTGGAGGCAAATTGCCGATCTGCCCTCAAGTAGGAATGATGCATAGGAATATTGGGACACTAACATCATATGACATAAATATGTGCTGCCAAGCTTTCAAATGGTTCTGATGGGGGATAATTTTTCTGTGCTAAGTATTTTTTTGTTTGTTTTCTGATTAGCAGCAATTTAAAATACACTCCGTTTAATATTGTTATAAATAAGTTTGCACAAGGAACAGTGAGGCACAACGAGAAAAGGAAATGTAATTGCGTTCATTGGTGATGGATGATGCAGTCTCTCTGCCTGCTTCTGCGAGGTACAAAATGATTTATCATCAAAATCATTAAGTGTGATTTGTTTTACTCCTTTGCTAGGAGATCCTGCTGCCGAAGAGTGGTCTCAGTGGAGTGTGTGTTCACTGACATGTGGCGTGGGGTGGCAGGTGCGAACGAGATCGTGTGTGGCCTCGCCCTATGGGACTCTGTGCAGTGGTCCACTAAGGGAAACAAGGGTTTGCAATAATACAGCCACGTGTCCAGGTAACGTTTGTGATTGAATCTTGCACCATCAATTTGTTTGATATTCTGGAATATAAGGAAGTTATTATACGCTGGCGTTCACAGGCATTGCAAGCTGATCCAATCAGATCAGATAATGTTCACAAACACAACTAGCGTTTACACACATCTTGAAGATGCAATGAGATGCTGTGTCAAATTATTACAGGGCGCTGCACGAAACACTTAAAGGAGCATTAAAGGAGAACTCTAAACACATTTTAAAAAGTGAACAGATCACCTACAAATAGAATCCCATTTTCTGAATGTAACCTTGCCTGTGCTATAGAGAAGCCCACATTTTGTCTGTGACTCATCAGTTAGAGCACTCGCCTTACAAGGCGAGAGACCCGGGTTCGATTCCAGGCAGGGCAAAACCTTGCGCAACTTTTCATAATCCACACGCCAGATAGTAAACCCTCGAAAAAATAACAATAATAAATTGGTCATTTTCAAACCACAACTGTTTGTGGGACACTGTTGTGCACAATGCCCCATATATACAGTCAATTCACTTTACAGTGTATTCTGCAAAGCGCTTTGAGACGTTTAGAAGATGTGAAAAGCACTGTATCAAATGCAAGGATGATGGTGATTATAATTATTATTATTGTTATCATTATTTAGTTCACTTCCTGGATGTCTGTGCGTGGACAGGATCACATCATTGTTCCCAACTCAATCTTTGCAGCTCTACTATAAAGCTGCTAGGTTCAAATAATCAATCACCTTAATTATGCAGCAAGCTATTTGTTATTGTGCTGAATACCGACAGAATCTTTGGGGGTTTGTTGTTTAAGCTATGCCATTCTTCAAATTTTGAGCCTAGGAGGGCAGAAAATACAAGCTGCAGAAAATACAATCTGCAATCCGTAATATAGCACATTGTGAGGTACATGTTTTAAAAATATATATATTGCTTCTCAAGTGGAGTCCTGTAGCTCAGTGGTTAGAGCACACGCCTTACAAGCGTGAGATCTGTGTTTCGAATCCAGACAGGTCAGTGCGAAACCTTGGGCAAGTTCCCTTACTCAACACGCCAAACAATAATCCCTCCCCAAACAAATATAATAAATTGGTCATTTCAATCGTGACTGTTTGTCCACTGTCAATTCACTTTACAATATATTCTGTGAAGCGTTTTGAGTCATCTAGAAGATGTGAAAAGCGCTATAGCAATTGCAAGGATTATTATTATTATGAAGTGTTCTAATTTCTCTTTTACCTAAGGCACGTTTAATGGTGAACCTCTTCCGAGGTCATGGGTAGAAGACGAAATGCCAGTGCTCTAGCTTTAACCTGATATTTCCACCGCACACAGCTGTACCACAATGAAGGAAATGGGGTGGTGGTGGGGGGAGGTGAGGAAGAAATAATGAAAAGAAAAAAAAAGATTTTTGAGTCTGTCAAGCTTGCCCCTCATTTAATTCCATGTCAGGACGAGTTAGACCAGTGTTTGCCTTGCCTGTCAGTGTTTGACAGATCTGTCAATAATTATTCTTTTGCAAAAAAAAATAATTTGATTCACGATCCATTGAGGCCAAGAATTAATATCATTCAGAGTTCTCCTTTAAAACAACTAAATGGAATATTAGTGTCAAGTTTCAAAGCGTCTTGTGCAGTTACATTAAGAAATAACATCTGACCGGTATTCGCCCGTCACTAGATTGGCCTCATTATATTAATCAAAGGAAACAACAAAGTACGATTTGAATACACAGGAAACAGAAGTTTGTTTTCAATGAGAGTGTGTTTGTCCCTAGGTCAGTCCATTGAAATGACATCATTGACATTTTAAAACAAACAAACACATACCCTTTTGATATACGAACATGTATCATATGTTTCCACTTCCATTCCATGCATTTTTTTCCCCTCATCCTTCCTAGATTTCTCTATTAAAACACACACAATTTCCATGTTGTGGGAGAGAGTTGGTGACTTGTTTTTGTTGTTGCATCTCTTGTGGCAACCTTTGAAGTGACAGTGATTCCAGGTGAATTTTTGAAATCATGAAGTGATTGAACTCTATTTTTGAGTACCATCCAGTTACAGTATATTTTACAAATGTGTAAGAGCAGGCCTTCGTTGATATTCCTTTGAAGACAAAGTAGGCATGGTTAGATCCAGTATGAAGCAATTATTTCTACTTTCCCTGACCCTCTCACAGTAGCACTGTGTTGCCAAATTAAGAACAGTTTTATGCTTTTTTTTTAGCTCATTCCCCCAGAGACAAGATTGAGACCCTACAAACTCATTTTGTAGCTAACAGATTTATATAGTTACACAGAATCGTACATCACAGAAACAGGTCATTCATCTCAATTTAGTCCACAAAAGTGTTTGCCTTAACCAGAAGCTCTCCTAATCCACCCAGCTTCCTTTTAAACCTGCTCCTCACCATCATATATTTATGCCATCTTATTTGAACTCATAGTTCATTGCGTCAAGGAGATATTCATCTTATCAATTGGTCTGAATTTGATCCCAGGCATTGGAGATGAAACAGTTGTGGATGAGGGCAGAACCAGCTTCATCCTCTGAATTTCCTCTTGCAGCTAAATGTCTTTATTTGCTGATACAAGGGGTACAAACTTGAATTGCACCTCTTGTTTCCAAACTCTGGTGTAGCAGAGTCAGCTGTTATTTTACTCTGTATTTTAATATTGGTGGATTAATGGATTAACGGCTATATGGATTAATGACCTACTAAAATCAGTATTGCATCTTTAACACTGCATCAGCCTTTTAGTTTAGTCTCAGAAGTCATAAACTCTACTGTGTAGGCCGTTACAATTTCAAAAGTGTTCTTTGTGGGTTCGCTTTGTGACATTATTAATTATTATTCCTCTTCTGATTTTTTGGGAGAACTATTTTCAGTCGAAAAATAGGTAAAAATTCATAGCAGATTCAGCATGCGATTGAGCCAATGATTGCCTTCTGTGCTCGCTAAATCTAGGATTCATTTTGTAGTTTTAAAAGAGGTAAAATAAGACTTGTCCTTTCTTGGGTGCACTGACCATCCACAGTTTCAGTAAGAAAGTGAACAGAAAAGCATGGTCATCGTCTCTCATTGTCTAGTGGGTCAGTCGGTCACCTTCAGACTTCAAAGACCTGCCGTTGTAATCTTCGCATTCTGTAGTGATAGATCTCTCGTGTGGTTTACACTGTGTTGTAGTACACGGTTTGTGGGAAGAATGGTCGCCATGGAGTTTGTGCTCAGTTACCTGTGGGAGAGGATCGCGAACAAGATCACGAGTTTGCAGTACTCCGCAACACGGAGGGAAATTATGCCATGGTCCAGAGTTCCAAACCAAACTCTGCAACATTGCCCTCTGCCCTGGTTGGTATAAACATTTCTTTTAATCTGAGAAGGTGAAAGTTTGTTGCTGTCTGAATGTACCGACTGGGAATGTGCTTAGAAACCCGATTTTGTGTTTTGTTTTATCTGCCAGATTACAAATGTGAACTGAGACAATTAGCATTGTATTTGGAGCAAAACACATTTTCATCTTGCAATCTGACGAATTATATTTAAATGCTGTTCATTCTCTTGGTACACTTCAGTATGTGTGATTTGACTCAGGTGAAAAACCCTGGAAGAGGATATAGTGCCTTTGTGGCTTTTGACGAGTTACCCAACAATAGCTTTTCAAAAGCACTTTCAACAGCACTGTGAAGAACAAGCTTTAGTGATTCAACTGCTGTATAGTAAGAGTAATAAATGTGGTCAGCTATAAAGCAATGTGAATCAACCTGAATACAATTTTTTCAGATCTTACCAGCAATGCACAGGCTGTCTGGCCCAATCGTCTTGTTGTTCCTGGCAATTCACTCAGATTGAACTCAGTGACATGCAAAATTGTGTTTCTATTTGACCAATAGCTGACTTTCAAACTCAACGTCTGTTCCATTGTCAAAAATGTCTGCTTCCTCCTTTGAAACATAGCTCAATTGCACTCCCGTCTCACCACATTGTTGCTGAAATCTTTTGTCAGCTGAAACATTCTCCTTGCCTGCCTCCCCGCCTCCCACTTTACATGTTTAAATTATTGAGCAACTTTATTGACTGAATCCTGAATCCCAAAGTTCTACATTCCTGTACTAAGCCACACTGCCTATCCCTCCATCAATAGTGTTTCAGAATCCCTGTCTTCATTTTCATATTTCGCCATGCTCTCTCTTCGCTATCTGTTTAATCTTTCCCCCTCTGTATCCTAGCATGTACCTTCAGATCTTTTCACTCCACTTCAACTGTTTTCCTTCAATTCCCTCAATTGGCTGCCACGTTTCGCCCACAAAAATACTGTAAATTCACATTATGGTATATTCTGTGAAGCACTTTGAGACATCAGGAAGATGTGAAAAGCGCTATATCAAATGCAAGGATTATTATTATTGTTGTTTTTATTATTATCTCTTCCCTCAGAGCCGAGTATTCAGCTAGAGTTTTGCTTTTTTCACTGGTTTGCTATACTGGCTTTTCACTCCTCTCCCTGCTTTTGGAAACTCATTCAACTTTTCGCTCGGTGTTTATCTATCCATCTCTCCCATTGTCAATCTCTGAGACATTCTATTAACTGAAGACTGCGATATAAATTCAGTTTATCTTGTGAAAACAACAATGAGCTGAAATGATCTCACTAAACATATACACTCTTCAGGATGAGAGAATTTCTGGAGAATTCTAGTGTTTTTCCCTGGTAGATTTGCATGAATAATGATATAGTTGTATGATCTGAATTAAGACAAACTTAATATGATTGTGTTTGACCTGCATCAAAGGTGTAATGAATCTGATTGGCTGTCACTCAATTCCGTACTATTTCATGTGGTATTTTGAGTTGTTCTGGTTTGGCCTTATCTGAATTTAACGTTAAGTATAATTTTCAACTTATCTTTTGCACTGGCTCAGATTTTGGAACAGCCTTATCCTATTACTCGACTCATTGTCCATAATATCGGCTATTGACTGTTAATATAGTTCACTGGCTGAAGTAATTAATAGCAATTATTTACCATCCCATTATATTTTCTTGCAAGATGACAAATGCTATACAAATCTGCCAAGGGAAAAATAGGGAGGTATGATTATTACATATGCATGGGTTTACCAAAATATTCCTATTGAGCTTAACAGATTTAAAGGTGAACATGAAGCTTCTAAGGAAATCACGTTGAAGGCTGCAATAGTAGGCATTGCAACAAGGATTTGTTATAATATTTTTTACTTTTAGTTTACATCTAGTAAATAGCCTGTTGAGTTTGTTACACAAAGAATATTATCAATATTTGAGATTTTCCAATGTAGAAATTCCAAACTTAATACAGTATTTAGCTTTTGTATATTACTGTTATGTATTGTAAGCTGTAGCAATTATCTTAAATTTTAGTTTCATCCAAATGCTTATGTTTGGAATTATCTCATCTGCTGTGTTTTGGTGGCTAAGCAATGGCTAAAAGTATAGTGCCGTGAGGTCGTCAACTCTGACTTCAGAGGAAATAAAATACATGTAAGGAAATCCATGCTGGAGGAAAATGCGTTGGGCAAAAATCACAATTGAAGAATAACAATGAATAAATTTGATGATAAATCTAGGTCTGACCTGTCTCCGTGGATCCATTTTGCTTTCTCTCTCTCTCTGTCTCTCTCTCTCTCTTTGTCTTGCTCATAAAAAGCTTAGCATCAGTGTATACTCAGCCTCATTGGCCCCATTTATTCACTCAGCCTCATAAGAAGCATGATCAAACTCAGTCTACAGTTAGCCTGTCTCCATGGCTCCCATGTACTCACTTTCTCTGTCATAAACAAGTATGTGATTAGCATCAGTCTCTAGGAGACCACTCTCTGGCTCCCATATATACATAATCTACATGATTGGATTGATTTACTCTCTGTGTCTTGCTCATAAACAAACATAATTAACATTGATCTGTAGTGAGTCTTTTCTCCATGGGTCCTTTTTATTCTTTGTCTCACATAAAGCAGCTTGTGAGACCATAATCAGCACGTTGTCTTTCTCATAAACAAGCTCGCCTTGTGCTGACCACCTAGTTCTATGGGTCCCATTTTGTTCCTCATAAGCTACCTGGACAGGTCTTCAGCCAATCTTATCACCACAAATGTTCCATTTGCTCCATTTCTCAAACTCTTTTTGTTACCAGTGGTGTGAGGAGCCAGAGCCATGATTTATTGTATCGTGGACAAGTGGCTATCTCCGGGTTCAGTGGAGTTATCTCACCAACGTAAACACACACATTGTGACCAGCACGGGAATCCCAATACAGCTGTTGTGGTGCTGTTTTATAGTTCTGGTGGCACCTTTCTTTTTTATAACTACTGTAAGGTTTAGCCTACAAATTGCTCTGCCTTGCATGTCTTTACACGCTTTAAATATAGGTGATTGATTGGTAAGCCAGCAAAATAGATTGGTTTTCTCTCCCTTTCTCTATCTACTTACAGTGCTCTATGGCGTAAATTGATTTTCACCTCTTTCAATTATCTATTCAACTTATGAAATCATTGAGTACATCAATTTTAATAAAGGATTGATTTGCTAAGAATATTCTTAACCCTTAGCTCAAACATTAGCCGAAGAAGCCAGTATGGTGCCAAAATTCCTCCGATCGCTAATTCTAGTCGAAATGCAGAATGTCTAATCAATTATTTAGCACTGAAGTTTATACCGTCAGAAAACTGGGGGAAATCATTTTTGAAAAATGGGAAAAGACCATTTGAGGATTTATAAAGGTTATTAAGGACAGAACTTAGCAATTCAGCAAGTGGTAAGGCAGTGGCATCCAGCACCTCTTTCTTGTTTAATGTTGCCTCTCACTGTTTGGACATAGTGAATAATGAGCCAATTAACACTCCGAGGACTCTTTCAAGTTCTCTTAAATTGTTGTCGCATCCCTGGAGTGCAAGTGCCTCCTATTTTTGCTTCCTATATAGAGTGCCTCTTATTTGCTATCAGCTTTGAACTTCAGTTGCTAATGATCAAGCGTTTATTCTTGCATTTCATTTACAGTGGGTGAAGATTTGATATGGTATGTGGTCTTCCAACGGTGGACAAATGGCCATTGGGCTTGGGCTATGAAGAAAGTAGATGTTGTAACCATTTTGAGAGGCGATGCCCATGTTGATTGGTATTGGCTTGGCATTTCATTATTATACTCCCCTAAAACAAATGTGGCATATTTAATTCATGTACTATGCACCGGTATTTATGGATACATATCTATACAGTATCACAGAACTAATGTTCTAGTTAAATAAAATGGTACATGTTACCTGGTGATTTCCTTTCCAAAATCAACATTCACAATATCTTCCAAATTGCCTCTCCTGAACAAATTAACCCTTGGCTCATCACGTTTGCATGTTTCTGAGGACTTTATCCTTTCCCATCAAAGTTCATTGGTATCACCCCAATGCTGTGTTGTAATTTATGTCAAATATTCACTGCCCAAAGTTAGATTGAATGATTTTTCTTACTGATAATTTGAATCCTAAAATACTTTAATATTATGAAATACTCATAGTAGAGTATCTCTATATTGACTTTTACGTTTTTATTGATGTTGTCAAAATTATGTTTATCAGAATCAGCGTGTGGGAATGGTGGGCACTTATGTAAATTGCTCAACATTATGTTGAGATCCAATTCAAGATCCTTGGTCTTCACATTTAAAGCCCTCCACAACCTTGCCCCATCCTATGTCCGTGACCTTCTAACCCCATTACCAATCTGCCTGCCCCCTCCATTCAGGAGATTCTGGCCTGCTCCACATCCCCCCACCCACCCGCCCAATCATTGGCAGGCGAGCCTTCAGTCACTCTGCCCCCAACCTCTGGAACTCCATCCCAAAGTCCCTCCGCCTTGCACCCTCCCTAGCCTCCTTCAAGTCTTGCCTCATTACTCTCCTCTTCGATGGGCACATCGGCAACTCCTTCCCCCACTCCCCCCCCCCCCCCACCGGCCTCAGCTCGGGTCTGAAGTAGTAACTGTCCAGCACCTTGGGACGTCCTCCTGACGTGAAAGGCGCTATACAAATGACATTTTGTTATTGTTGGGAAGTTTGTTAAACATGTCCTTTTGAACTGAATAGAGGGATTTTTGAACCAATATTCTCCTGAATTGTTATTGATCCACTGTGTTGTAAAGGTAAATATCTTTTACAGTGTCTGATATTTCCCAGTTGTTACCATGTGTTATGCTTTCAAACTGCTAGTCAGAGGCAGACAAGAAGAAAACTCAGTGAACAGAGATTTTTACATCAAATAACTGCAGAGGCTGCAAGGTTAGCAGTTCCAAATTCAAAATGTGGTAACAAGAGACAACTGAAAAGCAGTAATAAGTGTCTTGTTAACTCACTTTAAACACTGGGTCATGCCATTTCAGGTGAATATAGTTCCATATCAGCTCTACAGAAGGAACTGGAGTGATTCTCTGCTGGTTGGTAAATTTACTGACATTTAACAGTATGAGTTTGTAATGGAAACAATCTTATTATAAAGCTAATTCATGATTGGAAATATGTTTATCTGCTGGGAACTGCAGCTGAAAAGTGTGCATTGACAATGAATTAGACTGCCACCATTTATAAAAGTCCTTACATTTAATATAGCGCCTTGTCGTAACGTCTCAAAGTACTACACAGGATTTAGTGCATTTTGTAGGCACATACAGAAACCAATTTTTGCTCAGTAATATCCCACGAACAGCCTTAGAGTGACTGACAATCTCACGTAGGGGATTTTAAGCCAGGAGACTGGTAGAAACTATTCTCTTTTCAAATAGTGTCTGGTATCTTTAACATGCACATTAACAGATAGACAACACCTTGTCTCAGTGTCTCATCTGCTGGACATCACCTGCGCTAAAACAGCACTTTCCCACCACTGCAATGGGTTTGGCTTTGTTATCCCTCATCCATTCCCTTTTCAATTAGAAAGGTACCTTTTCCACTCTTCTGCTTGTCTGCATCCCCAGCCTTGCACTCCACTGGTCCCAGAATCCCACCGTTTGCCTTTGCTTCCACATCAAGCACCACAAATCCACCACCAACCAATTTCTGCCTGGTTCCAATGATTCCCTATCCCCCAGCAGATTGATCCTTGCCCTCACTTCACCTTCACATGGTGAGATACCATTGGTGAGCAAGCTTTCAGTCACTGCCCCAGTTCGGAACTCTCCTCTAAAATTCTTTCATCTCTCCCTTTGTCTGCTTTCAAAACCTGCCTTCAACCACATCATGCATACTTCTCTACCTTACTGCTAGCTCCAAATCAGACTTCATAGGGTGCTTTGAGATGTTATCCTACATGAAAGGCATTATATAAATGTAAATTGTTATTGTTATCATGAAGCCTGTTTACAGACAACTGTATTCAAGGAAACCCATAACTTGCTAAACACACAATGCCCACAATATCAACTCCTGATCATAACCAGGAGACGATGCCTTAAAATGGGGAAATTGGAATGAGAGCAATTCAATCAACTTCAATATCCTTTCTTATAAGTGGTTGCAGAGTCAGAGAAGAGGTGCTGGAGAAATTACCTGACCACTTTCTATTTGGGCTGAAGCTTGGTGCAGTGGGTGGGAAAAAAAATAGAGATTTAAAATTCACTGTTTTTATTCCCCCATTTACACATCCAATTTTATGTACACCATTCAGCTCACAGAACTTCACACCCTGACAAAGAAAAAGATGCAATGGCAAGATTGTAGTTGATTCCAAGCCTGGAGATACTGACTCATAAATGATACAGAATACCAAGGAAATTGAGGTTTATTTTCCTCTTATCTGTTAACAGTTGAAGGCCAGTGGCTGGAGTGGGGACCATGGAACAGGTGCTCAGTAACGTGTTCAAATGGAACGCAGCAAAGAACCCGCAAATGCATTTCGCTCCACAGTTGGACAGAGTGCAAAGGTCACCAGGCTGAGGCCAGGGACTGCTTCAATCCGGAGTGTCCAAGTAATTTTCTTTGTGCTTAAACTTCTCAGCTTAATAACAGTCTCTGATGATGATGTAGTGTGCTCTGGCCTCCTTTGCAAGAGAGCGGTTTCCTCCTCTAGATTTCTATATTGACAAAAACGTCAGATTGTAACACGCAGTGCCTTTATCTTTACACACCACAGTGACACAAGCAAGCCTCTCCAATTCAGCACCACATGATACACAACATTTCACACTGTTAAGCACAGCACAACTTCCGGGAACATTTTGCAGCAACCTTTCGAGATGAATATATTATCAAAGATAACCCGATAGCAGGGAGAGACAATTCAAGGTCAGAATATGCACACCAACGACTGAGGTTCTGTCTTGTGATTGATTGTATCAACTGACGCTGTCTGATCACAGCCTCATAACTCACTTCAGTTAAACATTGTATATTTACAGCCCAGGGCCATTTCTACTTGTATCTGCGCCCAAGCTTCTGCTGATATTTCTTGGTGTAGAGGAGCTTTGGGAGATGAGGTTAATCCCATCAGAACATTGTGGCCTGTAACAATCTGTTCTTTACCTGAGGAGATAGTTGCTAAAACTCAACCGGAGGACGTAGTGCGAAAGCCATTTTTCAACATGACAGTTTTAATCAAGGGAGCCCGAATGTCAATTATCTGAATGGTTTCATTCTATAAATATCTTAATGAATCCTGTGCCTTTAGATTCATAAATATTACACTGCCATGTATTACATGCACAATATATTGCATAACAGATTTGGGTAATGGTGCATGGCATGCACAGATGCAAGTAAAATATATTACAGAGAAGCACAATATATTAGATTCCAAGTACAGTGTTACACAAAGTAAACACACTGTTAAGAAGTCAGTAGTCGGACTATTTTGCCTTTCTTAGTGAGGACGCCTCTTTAAGTTTGTTTGGGATTTCAGTCACCATCATTTGCACATGAAAAAATTACAGACTGAAAAGAGGCCCATAATTGACGTACCTACAAGGTGAGCTTTTGATCAGATTGCATACACAGACATAGTATTACTTTACACAGTACGCAAAGTTGTAAGTTATTTTATCTAATTGTTATGAAGAGTTTTGAACATGGGTAAGATAGTTGATGAACTACAACTTTGAATAGCTGACCATTTAAACAGAACATGACACTCTGACAAAATACTATACAACAAAATACTATACAACAAAATACTATACAACAAAAACAAATGCTTGGTTCCCAGGTCTGTTCCAAGCAATTCTGTGGCAACATTTCTTCTTTGATCTCTGTAAAGTTATTGTTTCTTTCTTTACAATTGTACACAGGGAATTCGAATACAGTTATTTCACCCATGGAATTTTATTTGAGTTCTGTTATGCTATGATATGCTTTCAAGGAAGTTTATCAAAGTGGTTTATGGTCTAGATCAAGGCTACCATTCACAAAATATTGGAAATCCTGATGAATTGCAATTTCTATTTATTTAACTGTAGATTAGGGAGTGAGCATTCAGGTTTTGGGACTTAGATTGTCAAAGATGATTTATAATAATAAATAATCCTTGCATCATTTCTGATGGAACAGACAGCAGAGGGTAAGGAAGACAATTACTCATTGTCCAACCTCTGACTTTGACAAGTCAAACCCAATGCGCAATTCAATTTATAATCAGAATTTAAAGTTTTTTGTTTGCCTTCAGATTGCCTACCACCTTGTCAAAAGGACTGATTCAGAGTTTCACCTTTTCTAATTTTGTATGAAATGATTCTTCATGTTTGCAATACAATGCAAAATGACATTTGTATAGCGCATTTCAAGTCAGTAGGAGATTCTGAGGCACTGAAAGTGAATTTTGTAATATGAAAGCAGATGCTTTGCAAAACTGCAAAACCCAGCATTTTACCATATCTGTAAACTCTTTCCAAAGTATAAGACCATCAGCAACAACTTGCATTTATAGAGCATCCTTCACTTCATTTCCTGGCTCAGATCACTTTACAAGAACAGAGGTGAGTTGTAAATGATCAAAAAGGTAAGTTGTTAAGGTGGGACTTCAAGACAGATAGAGAGGAGGCAAGCAAAAGGAGTAGAGGAAGGATTTTTTTTCTTCCTGTTTTTGTGTTATGCTTTTTAATATAGACAACAACAATAAATTGCATTCACCTAGCGCCTTTCGCATCAGGAGGCGATCCCAAGACACTGAAAGTAAATTTTGTAATATAAAAGCAGAATTAATTTTGGTTTCAACTTGGATACAGTCCTGTAGCTTAGTGGCTAGAGTACTTGCCTTGCAGTGCCTTGGGTTCAATTCCAGGCAGGGCAAAACCTTGGGCAAGTTTTCTTACTCCTGATATTAATCCCTCAAAAAAAACAAGAATAAATTGGTCATTACATTCCACGGCTGTTTGTGGGACACTGCTGTGTGCAATTGGCTGCTGGGTTTTGCCCACAAATATAGTCAATTCACTTTACAGTATATTCTGTGAAGTGCTTTGAGATATCCAGAAGTCGTGAAAAGCTCTATATCACACGCAAGGATTATTATTATTATTAGTAATAGTAAATATCCTTTGGTGAACTAATTGATTTCCCATGAACTGTCAGGAGACATTTTTGGATCTAATTAAAAAGCCGTTGAAATGATTAAAGAGAATTTGGAAACATCCAGTATTACTCCTGAGCAAACAGATGCACATGCGTAGAACTCTTGTTTTCCTAGCGCTGTTTTAATTAGAATTACTGCTGATTTCCCAGTCAAATGTAAACCAGGACTCCATTTGGATACCTTTCGACCACTGAAACTGGATTGACCATAACACCTTCTCCCTCTTCTACCACACTCACCCCTGGCTCAGAAGGTAACTATCTTATCCTCTGCTTGAGTGTGTCAATCATTGACTGTGATTCAACCGACTAAATTCTATGTGTGGCAAGCACACAATATATTGCAATCAATTTTTTGCTAGGCAAGCTACCTTTTCAAGAAGTGATACATTTCTCAGCAAGTTATGTCTGCAACATTCATCGCTTCTTCCTTGAGATAAGTGTTTTAGTGCTTTAACTTGGTAAAAGTAAATTGTGGCATCACATTTTCATTGAGTTCCCTGAAACTGTAAATTTCCTCCATTTAGACCTTTTAATTTTTCTTTCTAATGTCCATCAAACAAATCCGTGTTGAGTGGCTACCGAGTAAGATGGCTCACTTTGCCGTCCGCATTCCTGGCTGATGGCATTCTGACATTTTAATCTGTCAGTCTCAATCATTGTGAGTTCTGTCATTTTTTTCCCCCCGAGAAGCTGAATGCGTGCAGCATCTGTTAAAGTAATGAAATGAAAGTGGCTGCTTCAGAATGAGATGGAGTGGAACAGGAAACAACTGATGAAGAATGGAAGTGAAACAAAGAAATACAGCTAATCTAGGAGAATCCTATAATTGAATCAATTGCTTCTTCATTAAAACAAAAAAAAACACAGAGGCAGCAAGATGGTAGCAGTGATTTCACGAATCTCATGCTGTGTTGTGCAGTTCATGAAGAATCTCAAAAAGCGATTCCTGGAGCTTGCCCTCCACCCATACACTTGCTTTTATGTCTAATGAACAACTCGTGACTGTGTTCCTGGGGATGGGGCAGTTATAAGTGGATCCTTACTCCACAAGCCTAATAATAATCCCTCCAAAAAAAATTGGTCCTTTCAATCCACAACTGTTTGTGGGACACTGCTCTGCGCAGTTTCACCCACATATACACGGTCAATTCAATTAATAGTATATTCTGTGAAGTCCTTTGAGACGTCTAGAAGACGTGAAAAGCACCGTATTAAATGCAAGGATTATTATTATTGTTATTATTATCTCCCTGCAACTGAGCTAGTTGCAAGGCATGCCTAGAAATGGAATATTGAACTGAAGGCAATCTTCTGTAGCAATCTGAGCAGTTTGGCTTACTGAGCCACAATACTCCAGATCACTTGTTGATGATGGACCAACCAGCCTAGCTCATTGACACGACTTGAAGGGCCAGACCACTAGCAACAGAGATGTTTACCACTGCACTGCTGTCAACCTTACAATCGAAAACTCTTAATTAGGTGATGGGGTGATCCCAACTGGACATGCAGCGGGAAGTTTGTGAGGCACCTTGTAATGGCAAACTTTGTCGGTTAAATGGTTCAATCCCAGCAATATCCCAATTAACACTGGAGGAAACCTTTGTTGCTCTTCTCTGCAGCCCTGGGACCTGAAAGCCCCGATGTTGTGGGGGACCAGAACTGTGTGCAATATTTCAGGCTGACCGGAACATTTTATGGCTCGAGTATGACATGTATTGCTGGCTCATTCAGTTATGAGCAACAATTTAACCAACGCTCCTTAATCACTTTTAGCTACCTGTTGGGATTTCATATCCCAACATACCCCTTTGGCAAGTTCTATCCCACTCACAGAGTACACAGTTGTCCCATATGGAATATTGTGTATTTATTTATATTAAATTTAATTTACTAGTTATTAGCCCATATGAGCGTATCCTATCAGGCTCTCTTTGTAAAACCAGTGCTGCCTTTCTGATTTTACAGTTCCCTGCAAGTTAAATCTGTAAATAATTTAACGAATTTATCCTGACTGGATCTGCAATATACACAAGGAAGAGGAGGGGGTGCAGGTACAGATTCCTAAAGCCACTAAATCCATCCTCTCAGCCACCATTTTGACAGAGCTCTCTTGACAAATAGTCCATGCTTTCTAACCTCCAGCCAATTCTGAATAAAATGTCTCACTCTTGTTATCCAGTGGCCACAATTTGTCAAGGAATCTTTCACATGGCTCTTTGTCAGATGCCTTTTTTGGTGGGGGAAACTTGATATATTGCATGATCTGGCTTCCCACTCTCATTTTGGGTTGTCATTGCTTCAAAAGAAAAGTATACGAGATTGGCCAGACAAAATTGACCCTTTCTGAACCTGCATTGGTTGTAATATATTAGATTATTTTTAAACAAGTATTATAATCCTATCATTTCTTTCTGATGATTGATGCCATATTTTTCCAATTATTGAGGTCAGACTAATGGGTCAGCAGTTGTCAGACATGCTTCTGTTACCTTTATTGAATGTAGTGGAAAACATCTGCGTGTTTCCAGTCCGTTGGAATACCTCCATGATGATTGACTCCCTTATAATGTTTATCAGTGCTTCACAAATCTGCTGTCTTCCAAAGTACCTTAGGATCAGTTTATCCATCCTGGGAGATTAATTACTTTCAAACCACTTCAGGCTTTCCAGAATCTCAGCTCAAACAATATTTGCTGGCTGTTGGGGAACATGTATTTAGTGGTTTAAAAATATTCGGGACGTAGTCATTTAATATGTTCACTACCTCCTGTTCATTGTTACTTTCAACCTCCTTTGAATTCCTTAAGATTATATTCTTATTTCATCATAACATTGAAATAATTTTATGACTATGTTTGAATTTGCTACTTTGTCCCTTTCCAGTTACTATTTGTCTCCCTAAATCTTTTTGTTTACCTTTCTATGGAATCCAATGGATATCTTTCTCCCTAACAGCTTCATATATCTTGCTTTTTTTCTTTTTCTCCCATTTTGATTTCCAGTTGATCCATTTTTGGTATTTTTTGTTTATTATATGTGAAATGTTCTAAGATGTAGCCCCGAATGAAGGGTTCTATATAAATTCATGCTGTACTGTTGTTTTTGTTTATTGGATATAATAATAAATAATCCTTGCATTTGATATAGCGCTTTGCACAGAAAAAATTGTAATTTATTATTTTTGTTTTTTTGAGGGATTATTATCAGGCATGTGGAGTAAGAAAAGTTGCCCAAGATTTCACCCTGCCTGGAATCAAACCCAGGTCTCTTGCTTGTAAGGCAAGTGCTCCAACCACTGAGCTACAGGACTCCATACAATTCTTGTATAATGAGCTCCTGTAGCTCAGTGGTTGGAGTGGTTAGAGCACTCGCCTTATAAGCATGAGACCTGTGTTTGAATCCAGGCAGATCACGGCGAAACCTTGGGCAAGTTTCCTTACTCCACACGCCAAATAATATTCCCTCAAAAAAAAACTATAATAAAAATGGATAATTTTCAATCCACGACTGTTTGTGCAACACTGCTGTGCGCAATTGGCTGTTTCATCCTTAAATATACAGTCAATTCACTTTACAGTATATTTTGTGAAGCGCTTTGAGACATCGATAAAATGTGAAAAGCACTATATCAAATGCAAGGATTATTATTATTATTTAAGGATGTCCATATATTATCAACTGATTTCTCCCCGAGTCATGTGGCTTCCAGTCTATGAATCCTAGCTCAGCCCTCATAGTCCCAGGCATTTGTCTGCCTAAAGTTGTGCGCTTGAAGTTTGGCTGCATGTTTGTGCCGTTTCGCAAATCAAACTGACTGTGTTGAGCTGTGGCCAGTGACACAGGTAGCGCTTTCTGCTTTAATGAACTCCTTCCCTCTTCCCTAGACAGCTGTAGGGTTATGATCAAGTCAGATATATCAAGTGCAGGCACTATGCCCCCAAACTCAAGAATTGTCTCTCTCAACCCCCTCTCTCTCCCCGCCACCCCTGTCCTTCTCCATTTTCAGATCACACCTTAAGACCTTCCTCTTTGACTGTGCCTATGGGCTCCTTTCCCCAGCTTGGCATCAGGCTCCAGCACTGTGTTAAGCACTGTTAAGCTATCTGAGACACTACCCTGTGTGAAGGGTGCTGTATAAATGCAAGTTGTTGTTGTGCAGGAGCTGGTTCCCTTGTTCTACAAACCATAACAGTATTGAAATGGTTATGAACCTTCAAACATAAAAGGATTTACCTGCTCTCAAATGCTTCAAATAAATGTCATGAAACCTCAGTATGTTCTCGGCTTCTCTCTCTTTGTGTTACTATCGATCGTGTTAGTGCATAAATTTGTTAACATGCTGTGCCACACAACCACTATCTAATCAGTTGAGATAATTTAATATATAACATTATTTAGAATACTTTGTATTATTTTACTCAGGAATGTTAATGTAACCATGATCAGGATAGATCAGGAATTCATAGCATTATAAATTAATCACTACAACACAGAATCCTTCATCGTTAGTCTGGCTGAGTTCATAGAACTCTAACCTCTGCTGAGAAAATTGTGGATTCAAGCTATGTTAGACTTTTATTTACCTTCCAGGGTGTAAAAGTGGAGTTTCACGTGTTACCTTGACCAGTAATCCCTTGGCCATTCACTTGAGTATTGCTGGACATTGCTGTGTGTATATTGGCTGCTGCATTTGTTCATAAAAACTTTGATTCACTCTTCACTTAATGTTTCTTGTAAAATACTATGAGAAGTTTCACTATATAAAACAAAAACTATAGTATGCACTATATAAAACAAAAACTGTTACATCAATATTTAAGTGATTCTGTACCAGAGATTATATCACTGAACAAATGTTGTCACTGGTAAGACCATCTTTGTGAAATAAACTGTACTGAGTGAATATAGAGTGCTCTTCTCACCTCCATGCTGAAACATGGGCATTGATCTGGGACATGAGCATTGATCTGACGTGTAGCACATTTTAAGCCGTGAAGATACACAAACAACTACCTCACACCATAATTTAATACCAAATAGATGATAACATGAAGGTGTATCTGAAATTGAGCAGGAATACTCTTCCGATAAAAAAGCCTGCAATCATACGCCCTCCCAATTCAACAATAACAGAGTTGACATATTGGAGCAGAATGCAAACAGGCATAGACTGGGTTGAAAGAGCAAAACAAGAGAAGTCACAGGAAATAAAAGAGAGAGAAAAAAAAGCATTAGCTTGAAATGCAAAGCAAGAGAGAACTAACAGAGAGCGAGAGAGAACTACTCAGCGGAGACAGAGGAATGAAACTGGATGACACAAGAAAAATATACGAAGAGCAGAAGCTAAAAGGAAAATTGGAGAAAGAAAATTTACAGTTAGGGAAACAATACAATATTTCAAAAAATATTATAGTCTTTGATATATGATTAGTTGCTTATGACACCGTGAAGACTGAATGTTGCGATTTCAGTTTAGAATGTAGTTTGGATGGTCAAACCTTAATACAGTATTTGGAAGTCTAGAGGATCAGCCATCCTCACTACACTCAAGGCAATTTTAGTGATGTGCTTTAATTGATCTTAATGAGTGTGTGAATATTAGGATTGTTGCTCTCACTGCACATGTCTAAAACACAAAAAGCTACTTTAATGAAAAACATAGCAACTCATGTTTATGGCCATGTTCATATGTACGGTTATATATTTCATATGCATACTGTATATATCATATATGTGGGATTTAATACATAGAGTTTATTAAACAACTGTGTTTGACAGTCTGGAGTCTTAAACACTGAGAGGTACTCCACCTAGCAACATACGATAGAGTAAACTACATTACATACTAGATATGGCTTTCTTGCTACAGACTGCTGCAAATGAATTATTCCGCTATGTTAATGACTTCTCATTATTTTTAAGCTGATGGAAAATGGGGTACATGGAACCACTGGAGTTTGTGTTCCAAGACCTGTGACAGTGGCTGGCAGCGACGCTTTCGAATGTGCCAAGGTACAAGTGTCAAAGGCTACCCCTGTGAAGGGTCGGGGGAGGAAGTCAGGACATGCAATGAAAAAAGATGCCCAGGTAGGCGTCTCACATTTCATGCTGTTTTATTCTCTGCACAGAGTTCCGCGTGAGTTTCTATTCTTTAAACATCTTTATTCCCCACACTTCATTTACATTCATTCCTCTGGTGCCCTGGGATGTATTTCTGAACGCGGAGGGTTTCTGTGCAAGTCTAATTTGGCGGAATCTGTTGTCGTTGTTGCTTGTTGCTAGCTAGGACCACACTTGCTGGTAAGGATTTGGCTTGCACATTTCACAGGAGCCCTGTGAGAAGATACCCTTCCTCAAGTGACTGGTTATCTCACCCAGGTTCTGCCATGGACCAAAGGACTTGCTTCTACGCTGAGAATGTATGAGAAAATTTTTCCCAGAAATTAAATACAGTGTGGCCCACTCAACTTTGGGACATCCGTCTACAGTATTTTCAGATTCTGCACATGTCTGACTCTAGCAGCAATCCTTGATATACAGTTAGGTTTTGGAGTGGTTCATCCTCAAAGCTGTGACTATACCACACCTTCTGGCTAAAACCCAGATTAAAAATAATTTATGCAACCAACTTTTATCGGCTCAAACAGCTCAAAGGCTACTAGCATGTTTTGATTAGGAAGAAATTGTGAATTCACTTTTAATGTATTGTCTGGTTCTTATCTTCAGAGCAACCTGTGCAACATAAAAATAATATTACAGTGTGTATCAACACAAGCTGGAAAGTCAGGCTTTCCAGTTTGCCTAGATCAAGCTAATACATTTTTTTGATAACTTTTCCATGTAAATATAGTTGCATTTCCCCTTGAAGAACCTTCCATTCAGATTACAGTATGGTTGTTTGTATCCCTATATTACCCAGAACCATTTAATTGTTACATTATTTAGGCATCAACCTAATTGTTAGTATTCTCTGAGACAGAGGATTGTGGTTTCATAGTCTCGGCTGATACTCCAGTGCAGGGCTAGGAAGTGCGATGTTGTCAGAAGTGCTACCGTTTGATGATATGATAATCTTAGATACAATCCACTTGTTCAGGTGAACATTAAAAGCACTTTAGGTTTTTTTTGTGGGCGATTGATGTGTGCAAATTAGCTCTTGTGTTTCACATTGCATACACAGTCACTTCTCTTTAGAATAAATCCTGTGAAGCACAAGAGGTATTTTGATGATGTGATAACAACAGCTTGCATTTGTATAGGGCCCTCCATGCTGGGCAGCTTCACAATGCTGGAGCCCAAGGCTGAGCTAGAGGGAGGGGGAAGGTGACAGTAAACGCGGTCGAAGAGTAAAGTCTTTAAGCGCAACCTCAAGATGGGAAAGGAGGGGGAGAGGCGAAGGGGTTGAGGAAGGTGGTTCTAAAGTTTCAGGGCATAGTGGCTGAAAGTACAGGCATGGTGGAGTGGAGGATTCGGGGGACAAGGAGGAGGCCATACCCAGTAGAGGGAGGCAGCGGGGACTGCTGTGAGACAAGGAGAGAGAATGCATAGCATTCCAATAATCTGTCTCTGGGATTTGCATTTGTATGTTGGATGCATGAAATTCTCAGCTTGATTTGAACACCCTTAAGCATGGTACAGTAATGGCTTTCCCCATGTGTTGGACACCTGGTTAATCAACAAAATAAGGACCATTATTTTT
The DNA here is from genome assembly GCA_035084275.1 of Hydrolagus colliei. Classification (NCBI taxonomy): domain Eukaryota; kingdom Metazoa; phylum Chordata; class Chondrichthyes; order Chimaeriformes; family Chimaeridae; genus Hydrolagus; species Hydrolagus colliei. The sequence goes on along the minus strand of CM068763.1, from coordinate 5,391,446 downwards.
TAACAAGCTTCTTATTAAAAGGCCTTCTAAAAATCTATATGTACCACACCCACAGCATTAACTTCATCAATTCTCCCGAGTTATTTTGTCAAATTTGTGATGTCTGTCTTTAATCAGCTCATGTCTTTCCAAGAGGTTATTAATATTATCCTGTTTAACAGCTTATAAATGTTTTCCCCCAGGATGTTAGGCTGATTAGTATTTAGTTACCCGGCTCTCCCTTTTTGAACATAGCTGTTATATCAGCCACCCTCAAGTCTTCAGGCACACCATTACGCCTCCCACACAATCTACCCCTTCTATGGCTGGGCTTTCAGCTATTCTGTTCCAGTCCCTGGAACTCAATCTCTAGAGTCTCTCAGAATCACTTTCAAAGCCAGCGTAAAAGACTTGACCTAACCTTTTGACTGGACTTTGGGTCATTTTTCTCTTCCCCCCACCCTCTTCCCATTCCTGGCTCAGATGCCCAGTCAGTAGCGTAAAGAAAGCACTTTGACAGTTCGCCCAATGTGAGCAGCTATAGATAATTGTAAATTGTGTTGTATAACATTGTATCAAGTGTTACTCAAGTGACTGTAGTTAAGGCATACCTTTGACTTCCTTCAGGATCTTCTGAGTTTCACTGTGAAACAAGAGTTTTAGTTCATTATAGTTCTGCCTTCTAACTCTTGCATATTCATCGCTGGTGAATTCAATTTCTCACTATCGCACACTAAGGTCAAATCAGACAAAACATCCATTCCATATCTCTAACCTACCCTTACTTTCCATGACCAGATTTCTCCTTTTTTATTCCTTTATTTTTAAAACAGTGTTTATAAAAATGCTTCAATACTTTTCTTTATGTTACCAGCCAGCTTTTCCTCATATCCCATCTTGGGCCCTTCTATTTTGTTTCCTTTACTTCAATTCTATATTTTCCATACTCTGCTTGGTCTCTTTATATTATTATCTTTAGATTCATTGAATGCCTCTCTTTCATATCTTATTTTCATTTAAATTTCTCTACTCATCCAAGGAACCATTGTTTAACTTCAACTCCTTTATTACTTGTAGGAATATTCATAAACTGTACCCTATTCATCTCATATTTGATTATCTATCGTTCTATCTGCCAGCTTTTCTGCCTAATTTATCTGTGCTAGCTCCATTCCATCTTTCTTGAATACATATTTTCTCTACTCAGTACTCTTGTCCTTAGCTTTTTTACATCTTTTCCTTTGTTTACATCAAATCTATTGATGTGTGATCTCCGTTTGCAAGTTGCACCCAAGCCCTCACATTACTCTCTTTTGCCCGCTTTCATTTTAGACTTCAAGATCCTCACACTCCCTTTCAAACCACTCACTCCCTGGCAAGTGCCTACCTCTCCGACCTCTTCACTCCCCAATCCACCACACAGCGCCTCCGCTCAACTGGCACCAACCTCCTGCTTGTCGCTCACACCCTCCGTCCCACCGTCAGAGGTCGCGCTTTCAAATACTACGCCTCCAAACTCTGGAACTCTCTCTCTCAATCTCTCCTCCTTGTCCCCCCCTCTCTCCTTTTTCAAGTTCCGCCTGAAGACCTCCCTCTTTGACTGTATTTATAGCTACCTCTTCCCCACCCCACTCCCCCCAGCTTGGAGTCAGGCTCTGCCACTGTTAAGTGCTCTGAGACGTTGCTCGGCGTGGAGGAAACTATAAAAGTGAAAGTTGTTTTTCTGGAACATTCTCCCAAGATGGACTGGAAAGATCATGATTAAAAATAATACTTATACATTGGAAAACTTATTTTTTTTAACCTCTCACATATTCTTCGACCAAGTCCATTTTAGGATAATCGAAGACATGATTTGTATGACACACTTATTTCTGCACATCTCATGAATTTGTCTGCAGATCTCTCGCTCCAATTCATTTCCCCCGTTCAATGGTCTATAATACATTCCAAACTGATTAATACTTCCCTTCATCTTTGTATCTGGATCGATTACATTTTTTCACCAATCCTTCATCATCCATGTGTTTCAATGTTCTAGTGGAATATTAGATTAATATTCTCCCCCATCATCCTTTTCCTACTCAGTTTCCTACTCAAACAAGTTCTGGTAACCAGAAACGTTAAACTCCAAGAGTTGTTTTGATTAAACCAAGTCAGTCTCTAATTGTGTCGAGATCCTACAGGGGAGAGTAGCAAGCTTGATCCCAGTGTTAGAGGAACAAATTGTGAGTAATAGTTAGACAAGCTAGGACTGTTCAGTCCTTGCAGAAGAAGACTGAGGTAGGATCTCATAGAGGTTTATACTTTAAACACTTTAAATGGAATTGCAAAAGTAAATCCAGAACAATGCTTTAGGATGCACCAAGATAGACGAACAGTAAGATGTAGGTTTAAAGTTGCAATGGACAATTTCAGTTCAGATACTTGCACTTTTTCTTGACACGGAGGATAATTATTAACTGGGAACAAGTTGCCAGGATGGTTGAGGCCAGGAAGCTGGACTTGTTTAAAGAGAAGCTTGACGTTGTGATGATGAGGGACAGCGGGGCAGGGGGTTCTGGAGTGATGAAATCAGATCAACTGAAGGCTTCCTTTATGCAACCAATATGTAACCAATTTTGTGATCTTGATATCAAATGCAATGTTTATTATTATCATTACATCACTGAAATATTTCAAGGATCATCACAAGATTTTATTGTACAATTTAGTGACTGTATCCAGTCAAAAGCCAATTTGCAAATACATAAACAGTTGTGATGTAATGACCAATTGTACCTGGGGGATTGATGGCAGGATATATATTTTAAATTAGTTAGTCAGTAACGCTTCTTTCAAAGGGAAGTCACTTTCAGAAAATGTTCCACTTCTACCCTTAAAGGAGAGTGATATTTGGCTTTTTATTTATTGCAAGAAATTGCTTAAGCCTCAAGACTTTCAAACAATCCAATTAATGGTACCTTTCCTGCAGCTCCCCACGAGATGTGCAGAGATGACTACATCATGGCAATGACCTGGAAGCGGACTGCAGCTGGGGAACTCGTCTATAACAAATGCCCTCCAAATGCAACAGGTAGTATTGCAATAGCAATGGTATTGTGTGTTGAGACTTTCCTATCTTGTGTGTTTTTCTTTCTGGTTCAGACATATTCATCAATTTCACATCATTTCACCCACCTATGTACAATCAATTCACCTTAAAGTATATGCTGTGAAGAGCTTTGAGACATCTACAAAAAGACGTGAAAAGCACTATATCAAATGCAAGGGTTATTAACAATATTAATAATCCTTGCATTTGATATAGCACTTTTCATGCCTTCTAGACGTCTCAAAGCACTTCACAGATTATATATTGTACAATGAATTGACTGTATATTTGTGGGTGAAACGCGGCAACTAATTGCACACAGCAGTGTCCCACAAACAGTTGTAGATTTAAATGACTAATTTATTAAAGTTTTTTTTGAGGGATTATTATCAGGTGTGTGGAGTAAGGAAACTTGCCCAAGGTTTCACCCAACCTGGATTCAAACACAGGTCTCACCTTTGTAAAGTAAATGCTCTACCCACTGAGTTACAGGACTCCACAACATCTGGTTTGCTTCACTCACTGCCACACAACATTGGGAGAGATTCAGTTTATTGTCAATCAGGACCATCGGGTTCTTTTCATTTTCCATACATATTACAAACAGCCGGGTGTCTCAATCTAAATATCTGTTTGTAGCGAAGCATTCACGTGTTCTAATAACGCTGTGTCAAACTATCTATGTATTTAAAAGTTTCATCTAACCTTCCCCTGAACTCTTCCACAACCTTGTGTGAAATCACTTTCTGTAGATGTGCGGCTCTCTTCTTCGAGCACCTCATACATGGGGAGAATTATTACTCCATTGTCACCTTTAACTGTTAGTTGCGGGTCCAAATAGGTTATTCACAACCTAGAGTCCAGCTGGTTTAAATACAAATAATTAATGAATTAATTAATTAATTGATGTTAAGGAATGCTCATTTAAAAAGTACAAGTAATAATAATATTTGCATTTGATACAGTTCCTAACCATATTTTCGAGACGTCTCAAAATACTTCACAGAATATACTATAAAGCAATATATTTACTGTGCATTTTATATTATTGTTATTATCATAATTACTGGATTTGTACACTTGAGCAAAGGAAGAGAGGATTGCACAACTAAACTCACTAAAATTCCAAATGCAAGAACGAGTCTGAAAAGATTGGTTTCTTTGACAATGTTGGTACTGTATTAACTTTGTGATCCGATGCTACACAACAACAACAACAACTTAAACTTATAAAGCGCCTTTTACATCGGGAGGACGTCCCAAGGCGCTGCACAGGAGGCGTGTGACCCGAGCTGGGAGGGGAGTGTTCGGGGAGGGGGTGAAACACGTAGGGGAGGTCGAAAAATTCAGGGGGGAACAAAAGACATGGTCGAAGAGAAAAGTCTTCAGACCGGCCTTGAAAGAAGAAAGGGAAGAAACAAGGCAGAGGGATTGGGGTTGGAATTCCACAAGGTGGGAGCGGAGAAACTGAAGGCCCGGCCTCCGATGGTGGGGCGGTTCGGGCGGGGGGCTTGGAGCAGGCCAAGTCCTGCTGAACGGAGGGTCCGGGTGGGCTTATAGGGCACTCTCTCCATAGGAAGATTATCATATTTAGCCAAAAAAATTAAATGGGTCTAATCTCATCACAGTCATTATAGCACAAAAGCAAGTGAGAGTGCAGGTAAAATTTATTCATTAGCGCATTATAATTCACACTGGGCACAGAGCAAATTATCATTAAGGAATCTAAATGCTACGTGATATCACACTGCCAGTTAAGGCATTCTGACTGTTTAAATGCAATCAGTGAGTTCAGAATAGACGTTCAGAGCTGTACCTTTGATCGTGTTGGGTATCTTAATATACTATCGGATTGTCGTTTAGGTTCTAAAATTAAGCATTTCTTTAGAAATCCTGCCAGGTTACAGGAAATGCTGTTGGAAATGCTCCATTTTAGACACCATTGTGTTTTGCTTGTAATCATCAGAGAGCTAGCATCTGAACTTGATATTAATGCTATAGGCTCAAATTACCTCTGAGGACCATTCAATACTGTTTTCATGTGCATGTTGGGTTGCCAAATAGCTGCCCGAGTTACTCCGACATGACACATTTTTACTGCTAATAGCTGTGGGTAATAGCTATGAGTAAATGATTTCATTGTGAACTCGCAGTTCCCGTAGAAGCACAATTTACTAAGTATCATCCATTTAAAGTCAAATTGTTTCTATGAGAATGTTATGTTGCACGCAACCATTCATATTCTGTAATGATATTTTGCCCTGTGTACGCGGTGTGAATTTTAATATCCCGATGAATGAATTTCTCCGGTGCTTTGTACCATGTTTTTGTGCTGTAATGACTGTTGTCTAATTCAAGTCATTTTATTTTTCCTAAATATTATCCTGTAGTTGACTCAAGGTCATTCGGCCAATATATATGAGGAGCCTGAAGTTAAGAAGCACCAGAGGCTGAAGATTTGTTCTTGTGATTCTTTTTGCAGGAATTTAGGAGGTGGCGAGCTTATCCCAAACATCTTGCGGGGTGGGAAAGGAAAAGTAGTTAATTAATGTAATGTCAGTCTTGCCAGCTGATTAAGACCAAATGCTTTCAGAGAAACATGAACTGCGAGTATTGTAAGCACTGAGTCCTGTGGCCCATTGGTTAGAGCGCTCGCCTCACAAGCAAGGGACCTGGATTCGATTCCTGGCAGGGCAAAACCCTGGGCAAGCTTCCTTAATCCACACGCTTGATAATAATCCCTTCGGAAGAAAGCAATAATAATTTGGTCGTTCAATCCACAACTGTTTGTGGAACACTGTTGTGCGCATTTCGCTATTGGGTTTCATCCACAAATATGCAGTCATTTCACTTTGCACCAGCTTCGGTGAAGCACTTTTAAACGTTCAGAAAATGTGAAAAGTGGAATACAAAATGCAAGGATTATTATATATGTATTATTATATTATATATTCCAGATATTGTATGTTTCCAAGCAGTTCACAGGATTTACTGTAAAGTGTAATGACTGTGTATTTGTAGGCAAATACAGCAACCAATTAACAGACAACAATGTCCCGTAAATGTCCAATTTTATCTGGGGTGTGTTGACCAAGTCTCTTTTTGAATAGAGCCATGCTCAACAACAACAGCAATTACATTTGTATAGCGCCCTTCACATTGGGAGGATGTACAAGACGCTGGGAAAATATTGATTACAGAATAACTTGGTGCAGGTGAGAATGCGGGCGGCAGAGTTCTGAATGAGCTGGATTTTATGGATTGTGGTGGAGGGGAGACCAACGAAGAGTGCATTTGTGTAGTCCAGCCGAGAGGTGACAAAGGCATGGACCAGGGTTTCAGGGGCTTTTGGGGCAAAGTATTGCTGGAGACGGGCAATACGTCAGAGGTGGAAAAAGGCAGTGTTGGTGAGGGACTGGGTATGGGGGAGGAAGGACAGTTGGGGGTCAAACCTACCAGGCCAAAGTTGCGTACCGGAATAATACAATATGTATACTGCCTTTCGTGCCTTAACAAATTTGACACTGCTGGCTAAAATATATATTTGATGTACTGTATATACACTGCCTATTTACTATAATAATGACATGGTTTGTAGCTTGTCCACAACTTTCTAAACCATGGAAAATAACTGAAATCATGGTCAAAGAGGCATGGCTTGTGATGGACGTTGAACATAGGGAGAAGCTCTGGAACAGAGTTTCAGAGACTTGGCAGAATGTCTGATGGTGGGGTAGAAAGGGAGGAAGACAAGGAGATAATCAATGTTCACTGTGTGAAGGGATTAACTGATTGGTAAGGTTGTGGGGGGCCTGGAGCTTGAGGAGGGTGGGGAGTAGGGAACGGCGATATGGGATTTTTCCGGATATGGATATATCGGTTTGCTCATACCTGCTTAAACCGATCTATCGAGTTTCTATACTGCGCATGCGCGTGCCTTCGAAGTGCGCGTGCATTGATGGCGCGCGCACATTTATGGTGCGCGCTCAGTCGCGGTGCGCGTGCATTGACGGTGCGTCCGCACTGACGATGCGCGCGCAGTCGCGGTGCACGCACATTTCGAAATGCGTGCTCTAGGTCCAGAAAGTTTGTAATGTTGGTGTCAAGGTCTGTTGAATTATACGATGTTGTTTGCTCTCTACCTCCCCCTCTCCTTCTCTCCCTCCTCTCCTCTCTCCTTCTCTCCCTCCTTTCCCCCTCTCCTTCTCTCCCTCCCCCTCCACTCTGCCTCTCTCCTCTCCCTCCTCCCTGTCTCCTCTCCTTCCTTTCCCCCTCTCCTTCTCTCCCTCCCTCCCTCCCTCCCCTCTCTCCCTCCCTCCCTCCCCTCTCTCCTTCTCTCCCTCCCCTCTCTCCTTCTGTCCCTCCCTCCCTCCCCTCTCTCCTTCTCTCCCTCCTTTCCCCCTCTCCTTCTCTCCCTCCCTCTCCTCTCTTCCTCTCTCCTTCTCTCCCTCCTTTCCCCTCTCCTTCTCTCCCTCCCCCTCCACTCTCCCTCTCTCCTCTCCCTCCTCCCTGTCTCCTCTCCCTCCTTTCCCCCTCTCCTTCTCTCCCTCCCTCCCTCCCCTCTCTCCTTCTCTCACTCCCTCCCTCCCCTCTCTCCTTCTCTCCCTCCCTCCCTCCCTCCCCTCTCTCCTTCTCTCCCTCCTTTCCCCTCGCTCCCTCCCCTCTCTCCTTCTCTCCCCCCTTTCCCCCTCTCCTTCTCTCCCTCCCTCCCTTCCTCTCTCCTTCTCTCCCTCCTTTCCCCTCGCTCCTTCTCTCCCTCCTTTCACCCTCTCCTTCTCTCCCTCCCTCTTCTCTCTTCCTCTCTCCCCCTCTTCTCTCTTCCTCTCTCCTTCTCTCCCAACTTTCCCCCTCTCCTTCTCTCCCTCCCTCGCCTCTCTCCTTCTCTCCCTCCTTTCCCCTCGCTCCTTCTCTCCCTCCTTTCCCCCTCTCATTCTCTCCCTCCATCTCTAAACACAAAATAGAACACACACACACCAAAAACAAAATCTAGAGATTTATTCTCCTCCATTTCTTGCTTGAAAGTAGCATGTAATGTCCACGTGTAAATGAGATCTATTACAATAGAAAAGAGAGAGACAGACAGTCTGACTGTTAGAGTTAGAAGCCAGATTATCACTGCTGTGTGTGTCTGACTAGACACACACAGCAGTGGCTGTAAGTGTGGCTGTAAGTGTTATTTTTGTGTGTGAGAGAGTGTCTGACTACTCTCACACACAAAAATAACACTTACAGCCACAAAATGCCACTTATTTTTATGTAGTCTGAAGTCTGAATTAATGTCCTTCGCCATTGGCAAGCTCTCCTTTGCTATGCAAAAAGTGACAGCGTTCGTGATACTTTGCCACTTTTTGTCCCCTCTCTGGTACAATGTTCTCCTCTTAAATAAAGCAGGAATTGTTTGAGCTGCACTGGCCCCACTACCTGTCGCTTTCTCCGAAGCGCTGGTTCGACTTCCTGCTGTTGTCGACAATGATTTCGCTCTGAGGGCAGCGTGCTGGGCGGGGTGGTGCTGCTTAATGTGTTGTCGCAGGCTGCTCGTGCTCGAATCAGATGTCTTAACCAAGACCTTGCAAACTGTACATCTATACACACCATTACTGACTGCATTGTTTTCAAAGTAGTCCCATACGGGGCTTCTTTTCCCCATGATGAGAAAGATAAATTTTCAAACTACAATTTTCAGCGATGCGACTTTGTTAAGACGCCACGACTCACGTCGAGTATACACAGTAAAGTGTGCGCGCGCATCGGATGTACGCGCCCGTTAATTGTGCGCGCGCACCGAATGTACGCGCATTCCGTGCTCTAGGTCTAGGAGGTTGCAATGCCGACGACAAGGTAAGCTGGAAAAGATCGCATTACACTGATAATACCAACAATATTGATATATTGCCAGGAACGATATTAAAAATATATCGATGTATATTTTTAAAATCGAATCTCTCGATATAACAGTTTTTTTAGAATCACCATATCGGCATACCGATCTGAAAATCATATCGGGTTTAATCGAAAAACCGATTAATCGCCGTTCCCTAGTGGGGAGTGGAGGGATACAATTTTGAGTGTTCTGAGAAGCTACATGGAGGGCACTATTAGTGCAAGTTTTGCTGTGAGCCCCAACATCTTATCTGTGTAAGAATGGATCATGGAATACTTGTGCCTGAAGCTGTTAAATATATCTTTGATGTACTGTATATACACTGCCTATTTACTATTACAATGACATGGTTTGTAGCTTGTCCACAACTTTCTAAACCATAAAATAAGGATTTATTGACTTGCATATTCTAGTCATGAACATGTTTCTTTAGCAGCTTTATAAACCATGGGGTTTTTTTCGAATAAAAATTCAGCTTTTTGCAAAACTATTTTAAATTGCATCGAGCAGTTGGAGTTTTCAATTCTAAATTGTTAGTCCTGGCCATAGCACAGTGTGATCTTATCAGTAACATAGATTTTTAAACAAGGTCTAGACATTAATTCATAAAAAATGATATGATATTCAGTGCTTTGTTGGACTCTGTAAGAAGGATGCAAACCTTGCAGAAAACACTGCTGAATGTCTAACATGATTGAGGAGTACTGGGACCAGTAGTTTTGTACCGTTAAGGGTCAGCCTGACCCAGTTGATGTCATTCTAAATCATAATGTTGTAGGTGCAAGCCCAATTTCAGGTATTGAGCTCACATTCTTGCTCAATATACACAGACCATCCACTTTATAGTACATTATGTGAAGGGCTTTGAGACGTCTCAAGCTTTATCAAATGCAAGAATGATTATTGTACTACTTCAGAGCATCAAAGGTGTCATTCTTTGATGAGGCATTAAACCAAGTTTATGTCTTTCCAATTAAATGGAGGTTAAAGATACCATGACACTGTTTAAAAAGGGGAGAGTTCTGATTGGGAATTGGTCATTCACTTCAAGAAAACAGAAACAGGAGAAGCCGATCAACTCTGTTCCACCAGTTTATTAATTGTGGGTAGATCCTTTAATTCCAATATTCCTCCCGTTTGCCATTACCCTGAATCACAAGATGCCAAGCTAGGTTTAAATAAAGAAGGCTCTTTGGCCTATCCAATCTCGGTTATCTGCAAGACATTATCGTGTGTAAATGAATACCAAAAATAATACTAATAATAATACTTGCGTTTGATATTGCGCCTTATCACGTTGTTGAAATGTGGTAAAGCTTTGCACAGGATACGCTGTAAAGTGGGTGTGACCGTGTGTAATTTAGTAGGTGAATGAGGCAGCTGTTATGACACAGCCGTGGAGTGGGTGACCAATTTTATCTGGGAGATTGTTGGCCAGGACACCAGGAGAAACTCCCTTCTCTTTTCAAACAGTGTCATGGGATCTTTAACGTACACCTCGCTAGGCACACATGACCTCGGTTTAATGACTCATTCAAAGAATGGCACCACCGATAATCCAGCACACCCCAGCATTGTATTGGAGTCTCAGCATAAACTATATGGGTTACAAATCCCGATGTAGGTCTTAAACCCAAGACCGACTGACTCAGATTCAAATAGCTGCTAGTTTGCCTTCAAAGTATTCAATTGCTACACAGCAAATAGCTGTGAAATATTTTCAGGGGTTTAAAACTGAAGAGGTGCTATATCAAATGCAAGAACTATTTCATTGTCACCGTTTGTATAACTTGCTTTCCTTGTGTATTGTATAGGCTCTGCCAGCCGCAGATGTTTGCTGAACACTCGTGGAATCGCTTTTTGGGGACCACCGAGTTTTGCCAGATGTGTGTCTCACGATTACAGGCATTTACACTTAGCGGTAAGTGAAATATATTTCCAAATTGACTCGCACTTTGAGAAGGTGACATAAACACAATATCATTTCTCCATAACTCTGCAGTTTCGACGTAAGAATCATCAATAAATTAAAAGCCCATTACTGCAGTCATTGGAACTGACCCACCAGTGAATATGGAAACAGTGCAGATAATAATAATCCTTCCATTTGGTAGTAATGCCTTTCTCATGGTGAGGACGTCCCTAAAGGCTTCACAGAATATATTATAAGGTGTAATGTTTCAGCGCCTTGGGATGTCCTCTCCATGTGAAAGGCGCTCTATAAATGTAATTTTGTTGTTGTTGTATGGAGCCAGTTTTTGCACCACATTGTCCTGCAAGTAACCAGGAAGTAAATGACTTCATTTTTATTCTAGAGAAACCCACTTTGCTTTTTGAGTTCAGGAAAAGAATAACAATCTTATTTTATCCGATCTTAAACAAGCAGACGGGGCCTAATGTCTGAACTGAAGGACTACACCTCTGACAATACTGCACATCCCCCAGCACTGCACTAGTGTATCAGCTGAGACTCTGAGTCCCATGTCTAAACCTGCGTCTTGCACTCTCATAACCTTTTGGTTCAAAGGAGACAGTTACCAACTGAGCCAGTATAACACACTGAAGGCAAAAGTTGCAAAAAGTATTGTTTTACTTCAAGGGACATATTCCAGTGCACCATGCCAGATCTTTCTACATCAGCAGCCTGTGGCATGACAATATACACCAGTGCTGGTACTAAAACAGTCAAAAATTCAGGAAAAGAATAATAATCTTATTTTACAGTTATTAGCATTTGAAAACGTGCTTACAAAAGTAAGGGAACTGACCGTACTGATGTTACTAAGGAGATACTCGCTTGAATTGTTATCTTGGATGCTGTCAAGCGGGAAACATTTTATTTCTAATGAGAGCTTAACAAAAATATAGGAGAACATTGGAATTTTATTATTGGATCAGAATTCAAAAGATTACAGGAAAAATTAAGAAGGTTGTTTTAAACTCATTTGATCTCATCCAAAATACCAATACTCTCCCATTTGAGCATCAAATAGTTTCTTAAATGACTCAGGCACTATCATCCTGTTTGGTAACATGTTCCAAGTGTTGATTAATAATAATAATAACAACAATAATCTTTGCATTTTATGCAACACTTTGCATCAATAAACTTCACGGTTTTACATAAAATGACCGTATTTCGTAGATGTATGTGATAGCCAAATTGCATATGTCCCACAAATAAGTGAAAGACCATTTATTTTAATCCGTAGATTTGTTGGCCAGGACACTGAAAGAAATTCCTTTCTCTTTTTAAACAGTGTTCTTTAACATCGATATGATCAGGCAGTCAAGATCTGAATTGAATGGATCACCTAAAGATCCATCAAAACACGAATGCACTGCATTAATAATAGATGTGATAGGGCGTTGCATCAAGTGCAAGGATTATTATTATTAATAACAATGCTTGGATTTGGTATAGCTCCTTATTATGTTGGAAGGACATCTCAAGCCATTATCAGGATTTACCATAAAATGAAGTGACTGTACTGATAGCCAACCATGGCAGCACAATTGCACAAAGCAATTTCCCATAAACAGCATTGAAGCGCTCTGAGACGCCGTCCGGCGTGGAGGGCGCTATATAAATTGAAGTTGTTATTGTTGAATGAATGACCAATTTTATTTGGAGGCTTGTTGGCCAGGTTACCAGGGGAAATTCCCTTCTCCTTTCTAATAGTGCCACCGCATCCTCAATGTCTATCTGAACAGGCACCAAAACCTCGATTTTAACACCTCATCCAAAGGACGTCAATCAGACAATCCAATCCCCTGGCCCCCACCACCCACAATGTATTGGAATTTCATCCCAATATGGGATTTGAACCTGCAACCTTCTGACTCAGAGGTAAAAATGCTACCACTGAGACAAGCTGACACACAATGAGATTGGATACTACAATCGACACACTGCATTGGAGTGTCAGCCTAGATTTGGAGCTCAGAGGCCTGATATGGAGCTTACATCTAAAAGGTTCCCCCCTCAGAGTAAAGAGTGTTACCAACTAAACCAGACTGACACCTAATTGTCTTCTGTGTAAAGAAACACTACCTGGTCCTGGTCTTAAAAATGTCCTTCATAACGATAAACATGTTCTCTTCTGTCTTGTTCTCTCCCTCCGTTCAGCAGGCTCCAGCCTGCTCCATGTCTCCCGCCCGACCCGTCCTACCATCAGCGGCTGGACTTTCAGCCTCTCTTCCCCCACCCTCTGAAACTCCATCCTACTGTCCCTTCACATTGCTCCCTCCTTTATCTCCTTCAAGGCCAGACTCAAGAACCCCCTTTTCGGCCGTGCCTTCAGCTGCCCTCCTACCTCTCTGCCCTCCCTCTTCCCAACCTTGTCCCCCCCACGCCCCCACCCTCCCATGCCCATGTCCAGATCCCTGACTGTTCAGCACCTTGGGATATCCTCCCGACGTGAAAGGCTCTCTACAAATGTAGTTTTGTTGTTATTGACCAGAGTGTGACTTGTAGGGATCTTATCTCAATTGATTCAGTAAATTAAGGCAACACTTTCTTTGCTTCGTTCACTCCTGTCTCAAAGTGTGTGGACAGGGTGAGCGATGAGTTGACTAATACCTATACTCCTTGGCAAGCTCTTATACAGGGATGTAATCAGTTTGTGACTTCCTACTGTTACTTCCTCTATCTTGTGTTCATCCATAATAAACTTAGTAACATTATTACTCAAAAGTATTAAATGAAGAATTAGATTTATGGATGGTAAGAAGTTCTGAAGCACAATAGATGGCATATTTTATAAAATAATAAATGTAATACCATTGCAATGCCTTCAGAATATTATTGAAATCAAATTACAGTAAAACCTTCATTATCTGGCACCCTTGGGGCCTGCCAGTTAATCAAATATGCCAGATATTCGAGCGGTAAGTTGCCTACACAAAAAAATTACTTATTTGAAAACAGACCATATTAATAGACTAAATAATAACATAAGAACATAAGAAATAGGAGCAGAAGTAGGCCATTCGGCCCGTTGAGCCTGCCCCGCCATTCAATCATGGCTGATATTCTACTCTTAACTCCAGCTACCTGCCTTATCCCCATATCCCTTAATCCCTTTATAACAGAATATTGAATGGTTACTTACCAATAAAGCATTCCAGCACACTCAGTAAAATGATTGGTAAAAAAGCACTCCAGCATTCGGTAAGTTTAATAAGTGCGCATGCGCAAAGTCAGCATACCGCGAGTGTCTCAGATCTCCCAATACAATTGGTTGAATATACCGGTTGGTTGGGTACCGGATAAACAAGGTTTTACTGTAGTGCTAATCCCAATCATCAAGATGTATGATTTTGTAATTAAAAAGATGTAAGGTCTAACAACAACAACAAATTAAATTTGTATAGAGGCTTCCAAGTCAGGAGAACATTCCAAGGCACTGGACAATCAGGGATTGGCATCAGGGTAGACGAATAATCATAATTAGATGTCATTAATAATTAAATTCTTTAACAGAATACATGACAGGAATAAGATCACATTTTTAATTTACAAAATGTAACCTGGGCACCTTATAGTTTAAAATGTTATAGAAATCCCCCCCCCCACCGCCATGGAAATCAATTGGGCGCATTGAAATTTAAAGATTTGACAAATCATATGAGCAAGAAAGTAATTTGTAAACACAATTGAGCCTGGAGCAATTTTGACATCCACTTGTCTACTCAAGTGGAACATGACAATGCAGTTCACCACTGCAAATTATTACAAGCACTGTGACGAGCTTAGCCATTAACTCCCGTACGCTATTCGGAAGCAACAAAGAACTTGAGCTACTTTGGATAATTAAATGTAATAAAAGCCAAGCAACTACTCATTTTGAAAAGATCTCACCTTTGCGGGTCTAAGATGACAGTCACGTTAGCCAAAATGCAAGACTTCGTCAAATAACTTTCAGTATTACATCTTGACAATGCAGAATGAGCTCGGCTATGTGCATTCATCATCTCAGATAATCTCCCACCTGACTTCTAGAAGCTGGCGCCTAAACTAGCGTCCGTTTTAGCCGGAATAATGCATCGTAACAATGATACAGGGTTTATGCCAGATGCTCGGAGAGATGTATCTATCTTACTTATTCCAAAGGATACAGATCCCTGAAGTGTAACTCATGCTGGTCAAAATTCAGAGAGTTCCAGGGCTTTCACCCAACAAAGATGAATCTAGAAGATGTCCGTTTTACCCACCCGAGTTGACTGGAGGTTCCTTCTTGTTTTATTTGTGCTCGAGTGATGTAGCGTTTAAGCAGGCTATTCCAGCAGGGTTGAAAAAGTGCGGAGAGTGACAAAATTAGAGTGGATAATCCCTTTTCTCCGCTGCGGCAACTCCCTCCTAAATCTTCCCTGCACAAGCTGCAGATCATCCAAAACTTGGCAGCTCGTGTCCCTTCCCGCACCAGGCTCCAGAACTCCATTACCCCCACCCTCGCCTGGCTCCGCTGACACCCCATCCCTCAGAGGATTGAATTCCAGATCCTCATCCTCACTTTCAAGACCCTTCAGGGCTGCGCCCCTCCTTACCTCTCTGACCTGTTGACTCCCTATCAACCTGTCCACTCCCTCTGTTCCTGCTCCATGTCTCTGCCCGATCTGCTCTACCATCAGTGGGAGGCTTTCAGCCTTTCTGCCCCCATACTTTGGAATCCGTCCGACAATCCCTTCATCGTGCACCCTCCCTTGCATCCTTCAAGACCAATCTCAAGGCCCTCTTCTATGACTGTGCCTTCAGTCGCCATCCTACTTCTCTCCCTTCCCTCATCCTAACCCTGTCTCCACTCCACACACCCCCACTCCCCCACCACTCCCACCCACATGCTTGGGTCCTGACCCCTGACTCCCAACGTGAAAGGCGCTCTACAAATGTAATTTTATTGTTGTTGTTGGATCAGGACAAGCTATCCTGAACGCTACATCCCTGTTCATAATGTTGTGCTGGGGAGTTAGCAGATGACTCCAATAAATTGAAAGACCCTCGTACCCCAGGAATTAGCTGCCGTAGGAGACACTTACGGGTTGTTTTACACTCTATAATTTGTGTTGTTTGAACTCTACAACAGATTTTTAAAAACTTCTGCTTATCTGAAACATTGTGACCCTTACCCTTATTATATTCTCAAATCTGTTACTTGCTGTTCCTCTGTACATTGATTTGCAAGCTGCAGTATAAATACTGCATTAAGAATAAATCACATTATTTATCCTGTACGTAGCTGTCAGCACATTAAAATCAGTCTCTTCAAACCATACCTAGAGAGAATATCTTATCCATATGCATTGTGTTAAAAATCAAAATGTTTTGTGGGCGATAAATACAGTACTTGTATATTCTGTTTTTATTTAAATCCAGTTAGTGAAGAAGGATTAAATGGGCTCTGGGGCAATAATTAAAAAGAAATTGTATGTAACTGCAGTTTACACAAAGCCTGGCTCAGGCATGGTATGCTTTAGCACCATAGATCTTGGTTTATCAGTTTGGCTGCACTGAATTTTACAACCAGAACTGTGGGCTTTCATACCACATATATGAATTCTGAATATTTTCATTTTTTGGAAATACAATCTGAGTGTGCCACTTGTTTGTTTGTTTGTTTGTTTTTCTACACCTTTGTTGGATGGATCTGAAATATTTAACCTTCTGCACAAGGGGCAATCTATTCTTTTTAATTTTTGAGCAGGAAGAAGAGCCAGAATATCTAGTGAATGATTCTCGAATCACCAGGAAATTTACTGACCTTGGCAGGCAAGAACATTGTGTTCTCCGCTGGTTGGCAATTTTCCTCAACAGTGGCAGTGTGAGCTTTCAGAGAATCAACCCCAGTGTGTTATGATCATCATAATCAAATGATATACATCAACCCATTTGAATAAACATGAAAAAATTATTTGCCAATTTTATTTTGCGGGAATATCATGTACCCATCTATCTGCTGGGAAGATTGAAGGAAAGAAACATTTTATTTAGAACTGGAGTTTTTTTTATCCTTTATGATATTTCATCAATTTAAACTGTAATAAAGATAGAGTTGAGTCTCATTATTGTGAACTAATGGGAATCAGCAAGTTCTTGTTCCGTCGTGTTGAGGTCTATTGATTTGAATTACAACTTTTACTTTTCTATTTTGATGCCTACCCATAAAAAATGGTTTCTCAAAATAGATTTTGTCAAAATTAATTTGTGCATTAAAGAGAAGATCACCCAGAATTCTTGAAAACTCATTTTATGCCTTTTAGATGCTGTATTTGGACATCATTCTGTCAGTCTTTTGCAGCTAGCACTCAAAATAATAAACTCTGCCTTGTATGTGGAGGAAGCAGAACATTAAACTCTTAAGTACAATATTTAGTGTAATTATCAGGCAAATTTATGATTTATGTTTCTCAAAGTTGTTCATTTTAATGAAAGAATTAAATCCATTATAAATCACTTGGCTATTTCATTTGTAACTGTGATGTATTTACACTTCATTTAAAATCAATGTAATTTAGAATCAACCACATTCTAAATGTGATATATACGATGATGACGTACCAAATGTGTATTATAGATACGAGAACATCTGGCCAAAGGACAGCGGACCCTCGCAGGAAAGGGAATGTCACAAGTGATAAGGACTATGCTGGATTTAATGGAGAGAAAGAGTTTCTACAGTGGGGATCTCTTGTTCTCGGTTGATATATTACGCAATATTACTGATACATTCAAGAGAGCCAGCTATATTCCTAGTTCTGATGATGTTCAGGTGAGGGATGTTATCATATACAACATTTATCTTCTGATATTGCATGCAATAATATTTACGGAAACATTTCCTTTCTGGTAAACTTTAAGAGGAAAATACTGTAATGCTACTCTAGTATCTCATGATATCATATTCTTTCATTCCTCCATTAGGATAATCTTTGGCCCCTCTTTATCTATACCACTTCTGTTGAACATAGTCACCTGTCCCTGTTAAAATAATAATCGTTGCATTTGATTTAGCGCTTTTCATGTTTTCTAGATGTCTCAAAGCACTTTACAGAATATACTGTAAAGTGAATTGACTGTACATATGTGGGTGAAACATGGCAGCCAATTGTGCACCACAGTGTCCACTAACAGTCGTGGATTGAAACGACTAAATTATTATTGTGTTTTTTTGTGGAATTATTATCAGGGGTATAGAAAAAGGAATCAAACTCAGGTCTCTCGTTTGTAAAGCGAGTGCTCTAATCACTAATCAAGGACTTTATTGCTGAGAAAATAGAAAACAAATTGGTTTGTTCACAATTCTATGGATAATTAACCATAAGCAGCTGATTTTGGTGTATTTTGGCAAGCATTCAAATATCATGGTTCTGTTGACATTCATAAATCACTCAAGCGAGCTGTTTGAATCTGGAAAGCGTTGCCTGAAAAGGTGGTGGAGGCCGATTCAATAACAACTTTTAAAAGAGAGGTAGACATTTATTTCGGGAGGACGGGTTTGCGAGGTTATGGGGAGAGAGCTGGGGAGTGGGATTAAATTGCTCTTTTTAAAGAGCCTGTGCAGATTCGTTGGGCCGAATGGCCTCCTTTTGTGCCGTAAGATTCTATGATTCTAAGCTTCAATCACAGTTCATGAATTCATCTGAACCTCTGAATGAAAATACCATTGTGTAACTCATAGTCAGTTGTCTGTTATTCTGGGGATTCATTTAACGTATGGTGGTAGAAAGTCTTGGTTTTCCTTTACTCTATGTTTTATGCTTCATCTCACATCTCCAGAATCTTCTGGCAGCTTGAATAATTATATCATACAATACAAATAGTACAACTTTCACTTGCACAAATGCCTTTCGTAATTTTTGATGATCACATAATATTGTACAGTACTTTCTTTTTGCCTGGCACTCAGTTAATATGACATGAGACTCCCACCTGAGATGATTTTCTACCTATTGATTTAATATATCAGATTAATATATCAGATATATCAGATTATTCCCCTTTTCTTGTTTTTCCCAACAGAATAGTAAGAATATAGAATGTTGTCCAGTGAGTGGGAAAATCCTTTTTGAAATGAAAATAATTTGAAAAGAGATTAGGGTCAAATTAATAGCTGAAATTTCTTTGTGCTTTTCTTTATTTACTCAGAAATTCTTTCAGATTATCAGCTACATGCTCGAAGCAAAGCACATGGCTAAATGGGTTGATGCCCAGCAGGTAAGTTTGTGTTACCTATTCCATGGGAATGTTCAGAACTGTTGACCAAGAGATTTGGCCAATTCTATTGGCAAACAGAGGGATGGGGGTCGAGCGAATTTCAGACAAGAGTTTAAAAAATCTGGAACTCTTCTTTTAAAATATTCTGAACAATCTGGTAATAAGGGAAAAAAATGGATGACACAAGTAATGCTTCCATTTTACTGTGAAACCATTTATATTTCTAAACTATTTTTATTTCTTTGTAATTCTCAATCAGATGTTTTCTGCCCCTTTGACCCCTGCTTGAACTGCCTCTAACTTCACTCAACCATCTCCATCCCCCCAAATTGTTTTCTGTTCCCACCACCCTTGCTTACGCTGCATATTGCTCCCTTTGATGCTACCCTCTGAACTTTTATGAAATTATCTCCAATCTTACCATATATGACAAGCTACGAAATTGAGAGAGACTGCAACATCTTGCTTTACACTATATTATTTACAATTCAATATATATTATTTACAATATTATTAAAATAATTGTTGCAATATCATTATAAGACTAGCAGCTCAATTAAAAATAACACTGTAGCTCCAGAGAATGTTAAGCCACAATTGCAATATTGGTGTTTTATTTCATACAGATTTCACCTGGTTCAGTCCGCTTGATGAGGGTGATTGAAGACTTCATCCATATAGTTGGTGAGGGGCTGAAAGTGTTTCAGAGTGCCCTGATAGTAACGGATAATCTTGGTAAGTTTAGAGCAAATGTGTTCAACCTGTGGAAAAACAATTTTATTGGGAGCTTTTTTTTAATCTACGAGCCAGTTGTTATTTAATAGAGATAAAATAATGGACATTCAGTTATAAAGGGAATATATATACAGTACTCCTCTCCCACAGTCTGTGTGAAGTTAAATAGCTTAAGTGAATATACCCTCACAATTCATTGGTGAATTTACACTTTTATTACGTGAAATGATACGTGCGACACAAACTGCAACAAAGCTGACTAAGTTAATGATTCCTCTTTTTTTTGTTTTGCCCTCAAAATGTACAGTCGATTCACTTTAGTATGTTCTGTGAAGCACTTTGAGACACCTCAGTGACTTAATATGCACTATATCAAATGCAATGATTATTAATATTACAATTGTGATTTTTTTTCAGTGACGAGTATTCAGCGAGAGCCTGTGTCTGCCGTGTCGAGCGACATTAGTTTTCCGATGAAAGGAAGAAGAGGAATGAAGGAATGGGCGAGGATCTCAGATGATAAGCTTTTCGTTCCAAAAGAGATTTTCATACTTTCTTCCTCAGGTACGATCGCTTCTTTCTGCTCCTTCCCAGTTTACCGTGACGTCGGCTATAGAGTGGAAACGTGTTTGCGTTCTTACAGTGTCATCCTGGCTCATTTGGTACCATCTCCTTCTCCAGAGGGAGGCAGAGGTTGTGGTTCAAGATACACATCAGAACTTTGAAATCAGTCTCGGCTGACACTCCAATAAACTCCATTGTTGGAGAACCCCATTGTTGGAGGTGCCATCCTTCGGGTGAGCCATTAAACTGCCGAGTCGATAAAGAAGCAAGTTTGTCTTGATGTCCTGGCCACGGGGATAAGATCGGTTATTCATTCCATTGCTGTTTGGGCACAAACTGGCTGCTCAAACAGCCTACAAAAGAGCCAGTATTGTTCAGCACCTCACGGCGTCTTCCCAACTTGAAAGGTGGATAAATATGGATTTGTATTATTGTTGTATTGTACACAGTTACAATAACGAGAAATCTATAATGCGGAAGAATGCCATTGAGTCTGCACTTGCTCCTATAGCGAGGAGATTACTGCAGTCCCATCACCCACCTTATCCCTATACCTCTTCAAATGCCTCTCTTTCATATACCGCCACTGTCACTTGTGAAAACCAAAATGGACTCCATCTCCACTACCCTACTCACAGGGCAATCCACATCATAACTGCGAACTATGTGAAAAAATTCCTAAATTATTTTATTGCTAGTCTCATAACTATTTTATTCCACTGCCACCCTTTAGTCACTGATGCTCATCAGTGGAAATAACTTTTACTCTGGCAAAACCCTTCATAGTGTTGTACTCCACTATCAGGCCCTATCAACTTTCTCTTCTCCAATGAAAACAGACCCAGCCTCTGCAATTGCTCCTCATAACTCTAATCCTTTCCCCAGAATCATTCTCATAAAACTCCTCTCCATCCCCTCTAAAGCCTTCAAATTATTCCTGAAGTGAGGGGCACAAAACTGGACATAGTACTCCAGTTGTGGACTAACCAATAATAAAAACTAAAGATTTTTGTTTTTTTGTACCCCATATCCCAGTATATAAACCCCTGCTTGCCTAATAGCTTTTATTAAAGCCTGTGCCACTTCCAAAGACTTGTATACATGTGTGATTTATTTTGAGACATTGACATGATATGAAAAGAATTATATCAAATCCCAGGATTAGTATTATTATTATTACCTAACAAAAAATCAGCACTCTGGAGATGCATTCCTTGTTTACAATACCTAGTCTTTTTCATGAACCATTTCCGCATTGACAATTATAAAAGAACAATAATAAATCTATACTGGCTCATTGGCTCTCGGTGGATTTATTTGGAAAGTACATAATGCAACAGCTCTGTTTCAAAACCAACTACAGGATCAGCTGAGTTATTATAAACCTGTCAAATATTTATGGTGGGCAAACTTGTAGAGGCTACAATACAGGATAATATTAATAACTACTTGGAAAATAGTTAGAGGTCAGTCTTGCTTTAGAAAATCAGTAGAATTCTTTAGCAAAATAACCAAGATTGGTAATGCTGTGATAGTGACATGAATTTTCACAAGGTTTTTGATAAAGTGTTCGCTTGGGAAGCTTGTTAAAAATATTAGGGCGTGTGGCATTAATGAAAAGGCAGCAGCATAGATTGAAATTTGAAGGATAGAAAACAGGATGCTGGTTGAGACTGAGGCGAGGGTGCTTCAACGAACATTGCACCCCCGGAAAGTTGGGAGAAGGGATTCATAGAGGACTGGCTGTGGTTCTCTTCAAGGCATACATCTCCTGGCTCCCCTTAAAGACGTGAACTGTAGATGGATTTGGCGAGGCTGGGCTACCTCTAGATTCAGCCGCCTGTGAGCATGAGATACAATTTTCCAAAGAAACTACTGAGAGAGAGAGAGAGAGAACGAAGGAATGAATGCCACATTCTTAAATTATTTACCTGTTGCAGTGTGTTAGAAGTTCAGGCTTCCAAAAGGTCAGAACCTGGGGCTGGACTAGACTGCCAGATGTTTCTAATCTTGTTGTTCTCTTAGAACTTCTCACTCAGGAAGAGTGGTAAAAAGGCAAATGTGTTCAGATTAAAGAGTCATCAAAAAGATCAGGAAAGAGAATAATCAAATCAACAAATATTCGAAACTAAATCGTAGCTGGTGTAAAATCTGAGTTGAAACTGGTGTTGGAGATTGAGACAAATTATGTATATAGCGCCCTCCACGCCGGATGGCGTCTCAGAGCGCTTCACAATAGCGAATCTCCGGACCGAGCCAGGGGCAGGGGGAGAAAGGTGACCAAAGGCGCGGTCGAAGAGAAAGGTCTTCAGCTGGGACCTGAAGCTGAGAAAAAAGGGGGCGAGGCGAAGGGAGTTCTAGAGCCTCGGGCATGGTGGCTAAAGGCCCGGCCCCCGAGGGCGGAGCGGAGGATTCGGGGACATGGAGGAGGCCAGACCCGGTGGAACGAAGGCAACGGGAGCTGGTTTGAGGAGAGAGGAGGTCAGAGAGGTAGGGGGCTGCAGAGGAGTGGAGGGATTTGAAAACAAGGGTGCAATCAATATCTACTCAGCACACATTGAAACACACAACTTGCCTGCAGTTTCTCCAGCACAAATTAATTTCTTTGCCAATTTTGGTAACCAGGGTGAAATATAGCACCATTCTCTATCTGGCCACAGTGCATGTACAATGCTTCATTTGGCCTGGTGAATATGAAGAGCAAATGATAAACCTTGGGCAGGTTTCCTTACTCCATATGCCCCCAAAAAATCCCTAAAAAAACATGGAAAAAAACAGTAATAAAATTGGTCATTTCAATCCACGACTGTTTGTGGGACACTGCTGTGTACAATTGCCTGGCGCATTTCACCCACAATTATACAGTCAATTCACTTTATGGTGTATTCTGTGAAGCGCTTTGAGATATCTAGAAGACTTGAAAAGTGCTTTATCAAATGCAAGGATTATTATTTTTAGTAGTAAATGCTTTGTATGGTTCCTTAAAGACAAATTGAGTAACATCTCTGACTTTACATCTTTTATTATTTATCTTTAAGCCGCTGG
This sequence comes from Hydrolagus colliei, assembly GCA_035084275.1. NCBI lineage: Eukaryota > Metazoa > Chordata > Chondrichthyes > Chimaeriformes > Chimaeridae > Hydrolagus > Hydrolagus colliei. The sequence continues at coordinate 5,367,935 of CM068763.1, read as the reverse complement.
CTTTCTTAGTGTTATGTGTTCATGATCTCTCCAGCTTAGAATGCATCACAATCCACATATAATTTGGACACCCTTATAAAAATAGGGCTGTAATTTTGTAATCCTTAGATTCATGGAATCATATGATTTCTTTTAGAAATCATAGTTTCGAAAAGAAGCAGAGAGAAGGAGAAATTTTTTCACTCAGTGAGTTGTTCGAATCTGGAATGCATTGACTGAAAGGATGGTGGAGGCCGATTCGATAACAACTTTTAAAAAAGAGGTTGACATTTATTTGGGGAGGACGGGTTTGCCTGGTTATTGGGAGAGAGCTGGGCAGTGGGATTGAGTTGCTCTTTTCAAAGAGCCAGCACAGACTCGATGCGCCGAATGGCCTCCTTTTGTGCCGTAAAATTCTATGATTCATAGAATTTTACAGCACAAAAGAAGACCAGTCGGCCCATCGCGTTTGAAAAGAGCTATTCAAAGTAAATCCTAACTCTCTCCTCATAACTCCGCAAATTTGTCCTTCCCAGTCCTTATAATATATATATTTATAAATATATACACACAAGGGCACTACTCCAGCCTTAGAAACAATCACAGAAACAATCAACTCAAATATTTGAAAAAAAGAATTCCTGGCTCAGTAGAGAAATTCAGATTCCCACCAGATCACTTGTACACAACAACAACAAATTGCATTTATATTGTTCCTTTTGCATTGGGAGGACATCCCAAGGCACTTGATATCCAGGAGATTGCATTTGAGTTGTGGGTTGGATTCAAGACGTGTGAGTAACAAGAGGTTTGGGGATTTGCGAAGAATGGCACGTGACAGAGGGTGGTCTTGAAGGAGGCAAGGTGAAGGGATTCTGGGATGGAATTCCAAAGGGTGGGGACAGAGAGGCTGAAAGGCAAGATTGCGTACGGATCATGAACGGAAAGCATACTTCTCCAGAGGGACGCATCCGGCTTTTTATTTTCCATAGAGTCACAGGTTGGCAAGAGAAAAGCTAGGGGACCTGTATTGTGTCCACTGGCACAGTTAGAGTTTACCCAACAAAAACCACATAGATTACAATTGAAGGCAGCGTTTGTCAAGCTTCCTGCTGCTTCTCCAGCTCGGACCTCCCTCGCTGTTCGGTATTTGGCTTGGAGTATTAACAAGAGCCGAGTAGGATTCAGTTCTAACATACTGTTGCCAAGCACATTGGCTTTGATCCAGCTCAGTTCTAAGGAGACCCTTTTTACCTTCTTTCCCCTCCACAAAACCCCCCTCCCTCCCCCACACCCCCTACTAGGAGGATAGTGTGTGATTCTACTGTACATCAATAGTTCTAATGTAGCTCTGAAGGTTTGGAACAGAAATACAGCACAAAAACTGTGCATGATCCCTCAGTAAACATAGATTTCTTTTCTGAATGTCTAATAGTATAGAGTATCTCATATGTACTGTGTACGAGTGTCAGGGAAATGACACGCCTATGTTAAACTCCAAGTGTAGTTTGGATAACTCTTCTGCTTGGTGATGCATTCCTGCATATATCAGACACGCAGCTGACCAATACTAATAATTACACACAGTTTGCATTGGATATTCCTGTGTTAAATGAGAAAATTATATATTTAAATTTGTGTACTAAAGGATCACACACAGTGTAGTATTTCTATGTTCAGCAATGCTAAGTTCCCCTCAGAAGACTTCACGAAGAACAAAATAGAACTTTTTGACCTGCACAACAGCAGATTCTAATCATTTTGAAATGCCAATTGCTACGAGCTGCTACCAGCTGATCCTGTCAAAAGCCTCCCCACTGCTGTTCACTTAACAGGAAACTTCATTATTTCACAATTGGTTGTTGTCTTTGGCAACAGTGGAAAGCAGCACTCTTGACACTTTGGGATGATATTTTAGTGCAGGGAATCGGATTTTTGCAAAGTTCTAATCATAATATAATAACAATCATCTTTGGAATTGATATAGAGTCTTATTACATTGTTGAGACATCTCAAAACGCTTCACTGAATATACTGTAACGTCAATTGACTATGTGGCAAACGCGGCAACTAATAACGCACAGCAGTCTCCCACCATAAATCATGGAATTGGTGACCTTTTTTTTGGATAGATTATAAATTCTCGATATTAAATAAAAATCTATTTATAGCATAGCGTTTACCATTAACTCCGCATTTTGAATTAACAAACCATCCCTTTTTCCATAGAGGTTACGTTCTGTAGCAAGCATCATTTATTTCCTTACTCTGTGAAAATGAGAGAACATTGCAAACACTATTTCCTGCCAGCAGTATATGCTTAGGGCTCTTCTGGAAAAGGAGGAAGATGAGAACATTTTCACAATGTTTATAATCCTTGCCTTTGATATAGCGCCTTATCACATCTCAAAGCACTTCACAGAAGAAACTGTCAAGTGAATTAACAGTTTATTTTTGTGGGCAAAATGCCCACAAAAATTAACTGTCTATTTTTGTTTGGAAATCCTGCCCTTTGCAGTCCTGCAAAAGATTTGTTTCCTCAACAATAATAATAACGATAATTTTATAATGACTGGACACCAATTCATGAATAAAATGGCTCCATCGCCTTTGAATTGAATTATAACGTTCAATAGCAATATAAAAAGAACCAGATGGATTTTATAAAACAAAGAAAAATATATCGGTAGTCAATAAGTTAACCCCAACACAAACAATAACATGTTGTTTGCTTATTTATTATATTTTAAAGCAGTGCTTCCATTTAGTCGTTTCCCTTCTGTAGGAGATTCAAAATTCCAACTGAAAATGTTGAAAGAATTCAGATTGTTTCTCCCACAAGGCTGTAGAGTCACTACTCTTTACACCATATAAAGTGAAGCATTTTGAAAGGTCTTGAAAATGGTAGGTGGGACTCCCATTTTAAGTTGGACTGATGAAAGTGGCCTTCTTCTCCTGGTAGTTTGAGAAAGTTATGTGCTATTTTGAGAACTAATTGATGCCACAGTTTGAGAGGACGTGAGCCGTTCCAAGTACCAGCTTGCTCACAGATAAGCTGAGAGTTACATAATCAGTCTAGACCAGGGGTCGGAAACATTGTGGCTCGGGACCCCCGTGCGGCTCATTAAGGACCTTGATTATCGAACCCATTCTTATCACAGAGATGCCGTCTCTGATTGGCTTAACCCATCGCTTCTACAGTTCTTCTCACAGTGGCAAATTCCTTTCACATTCAAACTGACTACTGTAGTTTGAATGAAGTGAATTTAACCAGGGTTTTTTGCGGCTCTGAAGATATTTTTCTTGTTGTTTGGGTTGCTGATCTTACCAAATGGTGGGGCAGGCTCGAGGAGCCGAATGGCCTACTCCTGCTCCTATTTCTTATGTTCTTATGTTCTTAGACAACATAGAGGTAAATTAATATCCAGAAGGATACAGAGGTTCAATGTGGTAACTATGTCATCTTCCACATGGTACTGTAAATAAGAATTCCAAATTAACTTGTCTGCCTTGTCTGAGAAAAGCAGCTATAAAAATGTACGGCTACCGATTGGCACATATTTCTGAGTTAGTTGTATAGCTTTACAAGCTGTAACATGCCCATGGAATCCTGTAGCTCAACAACAACAGCAAAATTACATTAATAGAGTGCCTTTCATGTCAGTAGGATATCCCAAGGCACTCGTTGGTTAGAGCACTCGCCTTACAAGTGAGAGACATGGGTTCAATTCCTGGCAGCCCGAAACCTTAGGAAAGTTTCTTTACTCCACACATCTGATAATAATCCCTCAAAGAAAAAAACCCACGATAATAAATTGGTCATTTCAATCCACGACTGTCTGTGGGTCACTGCTGTGCACTAATCACTGCTAAGCTTCGCCCACAAATATAGTCAATTCACTTTACAGTGTATTCTGTGAAGCGCTTTGAGACGTCTAGAAGACATGAAAACCGCTATTTCAAATGTAACGATTATTATTATTAACTGTTTCAACTGATGTAACTTATATCTTATATTGTGACGTTCTTACAGACAAGTTATTAACATGTTTGCGCTGTTGAGGCATTGTGAAGGCTTCCTTTGTAATGCATTGCAAGCAGTTTATTTAAGTCACTGTGTGGCTGTCACTTGGGTCTAGGCTATCATCTGTTGATCTGCTGATCTTACTGCCCTTTGTGGCATAGTGTGACGATGGGCATTAACAAGAAAGTGTCTAATACCCATTTTACACCGCTCTTTTCACAGCAAATCAACTTGAAAATCACGCGGATTTACTGGTAAAAAATTATAAAGTGGAGTCCTGTAGCTCAGTGGTTAGAGCACTCGCCTTACAAGCAAGGATTCAGTTCCAGGCAGGGTGAAACTTTAGGCAAGTTGCCTTACTCCACACGCCTGATAATAATCCCTGAAAAAACCCAATAATAAATTGGTCATTTCCATCCATGACTGTTTTGGGGACACCACCGTGCACAATTGGCTGCGTACTTCGCCAACATTATGCAGACAATTCACTTTACACTATATTCTGTGAGAAATCTAGAAGACCTGAAAAGCGCTATATCAAATGCAAGGGTTATTATTATTTTTATTATTATTAAAGTGGGTTAAGAGCTCAATGATTCACACTGGAGCCACCTGTGGAGACAAACCTCATCAGCTCAATTTACATTGTCACAGCTCAAGTCCAGTAGCCACTCAATTTGTTCTGCTTTCAAAGAACCCATTTCTGATCTTATTGAACAACACTCATGGTTATTTGATAACATTAAGAACAAAATTGTTCTTTGGTGACTGAGCAGAGCAAATACTGTGAAGGACTTGGAGACATTGCAATGACGTGTGGATAGTGGATACGTATTATTATTATCATGGATATTTTGCTGTGACTTGGCACATCTGTATTTCCACCTACGCACCATTGCCAGGCTCCGCAACTACCTCACCCCCAGCGCTGCCGAAACACTCGTGCATGCGTACATCACCTCATGGCTGGACTACAGAAACTCTCTCCTCGTTGGCCTCCCCAGTTCCTCCATTCACAGGCTGCAGGTCATCCAAAACTCTGCAGCCCGTGTATTATCCCGCAACCGCCTCCGCGACCACATAACCCCGTCTCCACTGGCTCCCCATCCTCCAGAGGATCGAATTTAAGATCCTTGTCCTCACCTACAAGGCCTTAAACGGCCTTGCCCCACCCTATCTAACCGATCTACTCTCTCCCTACACGCCCACCCGGACCCTCCGTTCAGCAGGACCTGGTTTGCTCCAAGCCCCCCGCGTGAACCGCCCCACCATCGGAGGCCGGGCCTTCAGTTTCTCCGCTCCCACCCTGTGGAATACCATCCCCCAATCCCTCCGCCTTGTTTCTTCCCTTTCCTCTTTCAAGGCCGGTCTGAAGACTTTCCTCTTCGACCGTGCCTTTTGTTCCCCCACCGAATTGTTCGACCTCCCCTATGTGTTCCCCCCCATCCCGAACACTCCCCTCCCAGCTCGGGTCACACGCCTCCTGTGCAGCGCCTTGGGACGTCCTCCCGACTTGAAAGGCGCTTTATAAGTTTAAGTTGTTGTTGTTGTATGATGCCTCACTTGGTACTAGTATCTATATTTTTTGTTGAAAAGAAGCCTCAGCTTGCTGGTTCTACAATCTTAAACTCTGAAAGTGATTCCCTCACCCCGGTTGTTCCATTCATTTCAGAAGCGTACAACTCTGACTATTATATCATCGGAGCCGTGCTGTACCGGACACTGGGTCTCATTCTACCTGTTGCAAAGTAAGTGGACACATTTCCTTCATTATTTGGTAAATTATTGGATAAGTCTAATTGCCAACGGTGAGATGTGACGGCCATCGATAGCATGAGATACTGAGCGGGAGTCAATTTACAATCATCATCACTGTTGGACATGTTTTTCGTTCTGACTGATGGTCACAGAGTTCTCATGTTGATACCACACAATACTCACAATTCTGAAAACAAATGTATGGTATGCAATTTCATGTTGGGTGAAATATGAACAAACGTCTGTCGCCCTTCGATTGCATGGGACTGCTGGTTATTTATACAATACTGTATTTACAAGTCACTTTGTGCACTTGGGACGTCCTCCTGACTTGGAACGCGCTATACAAGTGTATTTTGTTGCTCTGAGATCGGTATTTTGATCGATACGTCTCTTGCCTCATTCTGGTGGGCGTACATCATCTATGATTCAGTCAGGCCCTTTTACCGTTACAAATGAGCTGCAGAAGACAATGTCGTCGCTAACACGCTCACCTCGTGCTCAGGACATCGTAGTCTCAATCGCCCAAGAGTTGAAGTCTTAGCAGAAGAAATTCTGGCAGCCAAATAGTTAAAGATTAAAAGTAAGCTCATCTCTCCCCATTTCAATAGTGTACAAATATTGCATGATCAGCACACAGTGTCAATAGCACCGGACATCAAGTGTAAGGCATCATAATCAATGATGGCATAGAAAGGGTACTCTGACTAGACAATAATGGAGTAGACTGAGGCTGACAGAAATAGCAACAACGAAAGAGGGGTTTTGCAAGGCTGGAATACAGATTTATCGGAGAAACACAGGAACTTAGCTTCTATTAACGAATGCACACGCAAACTACTGTATACTGCACTCTCATGTTGTGAATCAAGCTTCCTTAATGCCTGCATTGCCTCTTCTCTCACCCATAATAATAATCACAAATATCCTTGCATTTGATATAGCGTCTTATTGCACCTTTAAGATGTCTCAAAGCACGTCACAGAATATACTATAAAGTGAATAGGGTGTAGATTTTGTGGGGAAAATGTGCCAGCCAGTTATTCTCTTTCACTTGCTCTAATCACTGAGCTACCCATATCAATTGTTGCCCAAACGGGAGAAAGATGAGATAATTACAGAGCTTCATTGCATAGATTGGTGCGTGACAAATGCACTCTATCATATAGCATTACCCTGTGACAGCTTTGAGTGGAAGGTAACACAACATAGCTAGGCACTAACAAAAGGCACTTTCTGGCACGGTGCAAAAAGCTACTGAAAAATCATGGTACCTTCAATAGTTTAATACATGAGATCAACATACCTGAAGATTTGTCTTTGTGCGCGTAGTGTGGAAGTTAATCCTTTGTTCGACGTCCCAAAGCGCTTCACAGAATATACTATAAAGTGAATTGACTGTACTTATTTGTGGGCGAATCACGGAGCCAATTGCGCACAGCAGTGTCCCACAAACAGTCGTGGATTGAAATGACCAATTTTCTTATTGTGTTTTTTTTGGACGGATTATTATTAGGCGTGTGGGGTAAGGAAACTTCCTTAATGTGAAGCCCAAGGCTTCACTCTGACCTGCCTGGATTCGAACACAGGTCTCCCCAGCTTGGTCTCCCCAGCTTGCAAGACAAGTGCTCTTACCACTAAGCCACAGGAACTCCAAACAATGGTGATTCAAATACTAGAAAAGGTTATCTTTAGCTCAGTGTTTTTTCTTCCAATCAGCTGTCAGACATTTTGGATATTTTACCTCCAACAAACAACGCACAGCAAAATGTTGGTTGTAGAAAATCATAGAAATGCACAGGATAGCAGGAGACCATTGAGCCCATCGAGTGCGCTCCAAATCCCCGAGCAGTGCTCACTACCCTGCCCTCCCTCCATTGAGTCCTGCACGTCAGTGGTTAGAGCACTGGCCTTGCAAACAGGAGACCTGGGTTCGATTCCCGGCAGGGTGAATCGTTGGAGAAGCTTCCTTACATCTCTGTTTACCTTGGGACAAGTAGGAACTGGTTGTTATTTGATTGGGGGCTGGCTTTTCCAGGAGTAATAATTCCTCAAAAAAGAATAATAAATTGGTCACTCAAACCACAACATTTGTGGGACACTGCTGTGCGCAATTGGCTGCCGCGTTTTGCCCACAAATATACAGTCAATTTTCCTACTCTTCTTCGTCCTGGCCCGACCCCTCCCCCCCTGCTCTTGTACCTTACTGTAGAGCACCTTGGGACGTCTTCTTGATGTGAAAGGTTGCTATATAAATGTAAGTTTTAATTGATTGATTGATTTATCTTTCCTATAACTACTACTTCCCTCTTCAAAACCTCAATGGACCCTGCCTCTACCACCTTATTTGGCAGGGCGTTCCACAACCCAACAACGCTCTAACTGCCTTGAGACTCAAAAGGGCCTTTACAGATGTAATTGTGTTGTAAATGGAAACATTTCTCCTAAACTCTCTTTTCTTGCTCTTCCTGTGATTGAATTAGGTTCTCTATCCACCGACAGAAATAGCTTCTTCCGATTTACCCTGTCAAAATCCCTCATGATTTTGGACATTTATCTCACCCTTCCCTGCTCCAAAGAAAATAATATTAATAATCCTGGCATTTGATATTGCCATAGATGCAAACAGTCGCAACCCCTTCAATCTCTCCTGATAAGTGTAGTCTCTCATCCCCGGTACCATTCTATCCAGTGACAATGACTCCCAGTTTACAAATGGGATATTCAGACACACAAAGAGCAAAATGACTTCCAGCATGAATAAATGAGAATGAATAAAGAAAGATAAATGAAACCACAAAAAGCTCAAATGCACAGCTAGTCAGTACAACCTGTCTTTCTCTGTCAGAAGCTAATTAATCTGCATTGTGTTTCCAACATTCTTTATTGTTATTTCAGATTTACAGCAATTGCAATCTCTTTTTTGGCATCAATTAATTGATTGAAAATCCTACCTGGGGATGTAGAAAAAATAGGTTAAAATATTTAAAGGAATGAATTGAAATCATGCATACTTTTCAAAAAGTGCCATAAATCCTTTTTGAAAACTTGGCGAACTTCTGTAAACTGAAATTTAGTTGAATTTAAATGTAAAGAGTTAGAGCTGTGCAGCTAATAAGCTTGGCCACATAGCAGTAGATTGATGACAAGCTGATTTACAAAACTGTGCTCTGACCTAAAGTAGTAAATTATATCCCCAAGCTTCAATTTCTATAACACGTTCAAATTGGTGAAGCTAGAAGATTATACTGCTTCCAAATACTTAAACATAATATGGAGCACAAAATGTATTCTATTTTTCGATTACTGCATTATTCTTGCAATCAATGTAGAGAGGAAAGAGGCACACTAAATTGTATTTTGATCAGCAGAACATTATCAGGGCAGATAACGTACAAGATTCAAAGACAATTTATTTCTGTGACAGATATAACAAATTAGATGAAATGAACCTTTCTTGATTTCATTCTTTGTGATGTGTTTCCAGTTCTAGTAAATATGTGTTTATGTAAGCAACTAAGAAATACAAGAACTCTCTCCCACTAACATTTCCTGATTGAAGAAACTGTGTAAGATAATTGTCCAATTAAATTCTTCTAGTATAAGCTAGTCCCAAAGTAGCAACAGCAACAACAACAAAATTACATTTATAGAGTGCCTTTCACATCGGGAGGATGTCCCAAGGCATTCTCAAGCAGAGCCAATTAAGTCTACATTTCAACCATTAATTCTCAATAAGTCCCCAATATAGTATTATGATTATTTAACAGAGACATATAGGAATAATGGATATTTTTTCACTATCGGAATGCTGAGAGTAAAATTACAAACAGTAATTTTATTGAACCGTTCAGCCAAAGTCACAAATTGCAAAAGCATATCCTGTCTGTCCACCAAAGGAATCCATTTGCTAGTCTGCAACAATTTCTTTTTTTAATGTAATCTGTGTGAGTTTTAATGTATTGATGATCCACATTTTTAGTTGACACCAGTCCACAAACACCAGATTCCAGAATATGGTTAATGTTTTGTGCAAAGCCTTGTGATTTGTTCAATTCTCTGGTCTCTTACAAATCACATGTTAAGTTCTTGACCAAGACTATTTTTCTCCATCTATGGAATGTGACCGATTTCCATTTCCTCACTAATGTATCATTGATCATGACATGATTATAATAAGTTTATGAAATGATGATTAATGGTTAGTCCCGATCCTGTGTGTTGTTTGAAAACTGGAGATCAACATTGCAAATGAATGGTTTTGAATTCTCTTTCATAAGCATTTACAATTGTCTGACACAGGAACATTCTGAGGTTAAAAACAGCTGACTATGTAATTTACTGGTAATTTATGTTATCAAAGTCATACATAACAGAAAGCAGCAATTGAAAGCACGCTTAAAATATATTAACAAAAACGCAAAATACTGCAGATGCTGGAAATCTGAAACAGAAATTGCTGAGGAACACTCAGCAGGTTAGGCAGCATCTATGGAGAAAGGAAAAGTGAGTCAATGTTTCGGGTCCGAGTTCTGATGAAGGGTCGTGGACCCAAAACTTACCTTTCCTTTCTCCATAGATGCTGCCTGACCTGCTGAGTGTTCCCAGCCATTTCTGTTTTTGTTTCTTAAAACTTTCTATTCCATTGTGGTCTACAACAACAACAACAACAATTTACATTTATATAGTGCCTTTCACGTCGGGAGGAATGTCCCAAGGCACTAAACAAGAGGCGTGTGACCCAAGCTGGGAGGGGAGTGTTTGGGAAGGGGTGAAACACGAAGGGGGAGGTAAAAGAGTTCGGGGTGGAACAAAAGGCACGATTGAAGAGGAAAGTCTTCAAATCGGCCTTGAAAGAGGAAAGGGAAGAGGCGAAACGGAGGGATTGAGGGATGGCATTCCATAGGGTGGGAGCGGAGAAACTGAAGGCCCGGCCTCCGATGGTGGGGCGGTTCGGGCGGGGGGCTTGGAGCAGGCCAAGTCCTGTTGAATGGAGGGTCCGAGTGGGCGTGTAGGGAGAGAGTAGATCGGTTAGATAGGGTGGGGCAAGGCCGTGTAAGGCCTTGTAGGTGAGGACAAGGATCTTGAACTCGATCCTCTGGAGGATGGGGAGCCAGTGGAGACGGGCGAGGGTGGGGGTTATGTGGTCACGGAGGCGGGTGTGGGATAGTACACGGGCTGCAGAGTTTTGGATGGCCTGCAGCCTATGAATGGAGGAACTGGGGAGGCCGACTAGGAGAGAATTTCCGTAATCCAGCCGTGAGGTGATGTACGCGTGCACGAGTGTTTCGGCAGCGCGGGGGGTAAGATAGTTGTGGAGCCTGGCAATGTTGCGCAGATGGAAATAGGCGGTGCCGGTCAAGGCGCGGATGTGGGGGAGGAAGGAAAGTTTTTGATCGAACATGATGCCGAGGTTCCTGATTGGCTTTGTGAGGTGGAGAGTGCAGCCTTGGATGTTGAGGCTGGCAGCGCCCGATGTGCGGAGGCGCTGGCTTGAGCCAATCAGGAGGGCCTCGGTCTTATTCACGTTCAATTGCAAAAAGTTGTCCCTCGTCCACGATTCGATGTCGGACAGACATGCTGTCAGAACATCGATCGTCTGGGGGTTGAGGGATGAGGCAGAAAGATACAACTGGGTGTCATCCGCATACATGTGGAAATTTACCCCATGTCTGCGGATGACGTCGCCCAGGGGGAGCGTGTAAAGGGTGAAAAGAAGGGGACCGAGGACAGAGCCCTGAGGGACGCCGTGGGAAACTGTGCGGGGGTTTGAAGAAAAGCCATTGGAAGAAACAAAATGTAAACGATGGGTCAAATTAGAGTGGAACCATTCAAGGACTGTGCCTTGAAGGTTGAGGTGGGAGGAAAGACGTTGAAGGAGGATGGTGTGATCGACTGTGTCGAACGCAGCAGACAGGTCAAGGAGGACGAGGAGGCAGAGGGAGCCCTGGTCACAGGCAGTTAGGATGTCATTTGTGACCTTGACCAGGGCAGTTTCTGTGCTATGAATTGGGCGGAAACCTGATTGGAGGGGTTCAAGAAGTGAGTGATTTGAAAGGAAAGAGCAGAGCTGGGAGGCAACCACTCTTTCAAGGTCTAGGTGGCCTTTGGAAAGATACAATGATGTCAAAGTAGTTTACTGCTTTCGACCATCTCTAACATGGCACTCAGCATATTGTGTTTCAATGCAGTGCCTTGGGACGTCATTCTGACCTGAAAGGCGCTACATAAATGTAATTTTGTTCTTATTATTTTCCTTATGTGTAATTGGAAGAACAGGATGATATGTTCATGGCTAAAGCAAATGCGCTATCTTAACAAATCAGACTATGCAGAATTTTAATATGAAATATTCCATGGTTCAAAACAATAGACTTTCTCCTGATGTCTTGGCCAACAATTGTGCAGATAAATTAGATTGTTGTGTACAAATTGGCAGCCCCAATTGTTTACAAAAAACAGTCATCACGTATAATTACATGTGAAGCACCTTGGCGTTCCAATATTTTAAGTGTTACAATAATAATAATGCAATAATAATTATTATTTATTCTGAGCTAATGTGCATCCATTACGCGTTCTGGGAAATGTCTACTATCGATTTTGGATTCATTAGCATTATAATAAGAAATCAAGTTCTCATCATGTAATTTAAGGAATTGAAAATTGCTTCTTGTCTTGCGATGATAAATAGCTCCAACAAATGGAACTAAAAAGAAACAGCATCAGAATATCAAAATCAATAAGATTTTCAGATTTTCTCCTCAAGTTAAAGACTCGTGCTGGGGTAATGTACAACAAGTACCAACAATATCTCCCTCAACTGACAATTTTTCCTGTATGAAGCTCTATGCAACAAATATTTTCCTGTACATAACAGTGCAGCAATTATATAATTTGGGTGAAATGTAGACATCTTCAGAAATATTTTTATGGGCCTTATTCCACATGCCTAATAATTATCCCTCAACAAAAGAACAATAATAAATTGGTCATTTCAATCCATGGCTGTGCGCAATTGGCTGCCGCATTTCACTCACTTATATACAGCCAATTCACTTTACAGTATTTTCTGTGAAGCGCATTAGGACGTCTAGAAGATGTGAATAGCACTATATAAAATACAAAGATTAATATTATTATTATTTTACAGGATTTAGCGAAAATCTAGTGGCTGTATATTTTGTAAGTGGTATCAGATTTTAGTTTATTTGTGCACAAGTGAATGATGCATATCAAGAGTGCAGTCTTGTTCTCAGTATTAGCAATGTAATCACAATCTGTGTGCATATTATTGAATCACAACTACTATTATCATAACATTTTATGTTGTATAGAAGATGGGAAATTCTTTTGGGAGACCTTTTTTCTATAGTTATTTAGGAAGAAGTTCGGGCTTCATTGGCTGTGTTGGTCAGTGCATAGATCACTGACAGGTGAAGGTTACAGACTGCAATGTAAAGTGATGGATAGAATGCACTGCAGCATTGAACAGTTTACCTTTACAAAACAAAAACAACAACAAAATACATGTGTATAGCACCTTTCATGTTGGAGATCAAAGTGCTTTTCAAAGGAAAACATTGGTGTCAAATTGGGAGTAGACAAGGGTGTGGAGGAGGGAGTAAGCCAAAGGCACAATTGAAGAGGTATGGTTTTAGTTTTCAAAGCAGAGAGGGAGTGAGTGAGATGCAAATATTTTGGAAGAGAGTTCTTAAAAACTCACTTCAAAATTAAAGCTGCATTTTCCAAGATTTCCAAGAAAATATGTAGACGCAGGTGGAATTTTTTTGCCCACTGGGTTTCATAGTGGATGTTAATAAATATTGTGGATTTTTTCCTTGATTACTGTTTGAGAGTATGAAGTATCCATTTGCGCATCTTTTCCGCTGGAAATAGTGATGAGGTAGAGTCCATGATTGGTAAGGATTATATGGGTGGAACAAGTTTAATGGTTTGAATGACCTTTGCTTTTTGCTTTCTTTCTTATGTCTCTTAATTAAAGTTATAAATCGTTCTATGACCTTTTCAGCCACAAATAGGACAAAGGGGATTAAAAGTCATCAATGAATTTATAGAGATCTGAATGACTGGTGTTAAATAAAACTGATGTACAGTAATTGCATTGCAAGTCAGAACATGAACAACTTGATTTATGCTTTCTCTTTCATAAGATACATATTTGATATGAACCAAGTAGCAAAATTATGCTTTGATTTACTGAAAGATTTCAGTCATCAAAAATACTTGAACTCTTAAAAGAAAGAACTATAACTTGAAGGTTTGGAGACAGAAGGATATATCACATTTTAAAAATGGATTGATAAAAGAATAATGCTGGACAGGAAATGGAAAGGAAACACCTTGAAGTAGCACAGCTAAACGTTCTAAAAATTGACAGATAAACATTAGAGAAGATATATAAACCAAATTATTAAGGGGCATGACAAAGTAAACAGTGGGAGACTGTTTTCCCTGGTTGGAGAAAGTATAACTAAGGGTCATAGTGTTAAGATTAGGCGTTATCCTTTTCGCACTGAGTTGAGGAAAAACGTTTTCACTCAGAGGGTAGTGAATTTATGGAATTCTCTACTCCAAAAGGCTGTAAATGCTCAGTCCTTGAATATATTCAAGACTGAAATTGATAGATTTCCTATGGACAAAGGGATTAAGGGATATGGGGATAAGGCGGGTAGGTGGAGTTAGATTAGAAGATCAGCCATGATATTGTTGAATGGCGGGGCAGGCACGAAGGGCTGAATGGCCTACTCCTACTCCTAATTCTTATGTTCTTAAATTACAAATGAGCCAGGTCTCAGATAAATTTTCCGTGGTCAGTTCTGGTTTTGATTAAATATTTTATTTTAAAAAAGCCAAGTTTACAGCCACAACCAAACTCCTTTGCACTTAATTAACTTGTCTGCATAATCAACCATTGCTGATTCTGTCATGAAGTGTGAGAAAACAGAATGGGAGGAGAAGGTGCTATGTTGAGTATTCACTTGTTTTCTCTGTTGACAGCTCGATGATACGGATGAAAATGCAAATTAATGATCTACAGATATATAATAGAGAATTGGGCTCATATTCCCTGACAATGCTCCCAACCTAATTTCAGAGAGACAAATAAGAAAATGATTCAAATGTAATAGATAATAACTGTATAATAATGAGAAGAAGAATCCTTGCATTTGATATAGTGTTTTTCATGTCTTCTAGACCAGTGGTTCTCAACCAGGGGTACATGTACCACTGGGGTACAAAGTTACTTCCAGTGGGTACAGGTGGTGGTACATTGATTTATTTAGCTCTCTTATTTAGCGTTTTATAGCCTTGCAAATTGCATATTTGATTGGTATACCCCTTGTTTTGTATGTGCTAGTTATTTTATTAGATAGGAAAAGCTTGGTCATAAAATGCAAGTGGAATGAGGGGGGTGGTGTGTGTGTGTATGTGGTTGGGTGGGGGTACACGATAATGTTGAAAATTAACAAGTGGGATATTACTGAAAAAGGTTGAGAACCACTGTTCTTGACATCTCAAAGTGCTTCACAGGGTGAAACACGTCAGCCAATTGTGCACAGCAGTGTCCCACAAACAGTCATAGATTGAAGTGATCAATTGAGGCATTATCAGGCATGTGGAGTAAGGAAACTTGCCCACAGTTTATGGATTTGGATAGATATGCATAGATATGCATATGGTAGACACAAATATATTTTGTGACAATCTAGAAGAGGGCTATAGATTTTATCCAAATGTACGTTTTGATACCCCTAGTTATTATAACATTTCAATGAGACAAAGTGTCATAGCTGTTAAAATTGGGGTCAATAGTGGTGGAATATATCATCTCCCTCTGGTCACAAATTTTAAACCTGAGAATGAGAATTCATGTTGGAAGTGAACTGTCAAATCAAAGTTTTGTGAATGATATATGGAAGTGATATAGCTCAGTATTGTGGCCCTCAATTCTCTGAACGTAAGTAGCATTAAAAAAAATTGTTTGCAGGAAAGATCCAAATCAAGTATATTATGATTTCAAGGGATTTATCTCTTAACAATACAAGAAAAATAAGTGCTTATTCCTACAAAGATTCATAAAATCAAACCTGCACATCCATCTTAGGTGTACTAAAGGACTCCCATCGTATTGATTTTCAGAGCTCCTTTGCTGGCTCAGTGGATAAATGCACTTTATATTGAGATATTCATCCAACTAGGCTAGCAAATCACCAATTTGATTCCTGATCAAGGAGGTGCAATAATTGATCCCAACATCAAGGGTGAGGCGGGGTTAATCATTGCTTCCTGTGCTGGAAAGAATTTATGTTTGAAGCCAGGATCTATTCAGCAGCAAGGTGAAAGTTACCTTCACATATATTTAGAGTCCTGTAGCTCAGTGGATTGAGCATTTGCCTTACAAGCGAGAGACCTGGGTTCAATTCCAGGCAGGGCGAGACCTTGGGCAAATTTCCTTAATCCACATGCCTAATAATAATCTCTCAAAAAATAATAATAAATTGGTCGTTTCAATCCACGACTGTTTGTGGGACACTGATGTGCGCAATTGGCACGTTTCGCCCACGAAAACACACAGTCAATTCACTTTTCAATATATTCTGTGAAGCGCTTTGAGATGGCTACAAGGCATGAAAAGCGCTATATCAAATGCAAGGATTATTGCTATTATTGTTATTGTTATTGTTACCCCAGGAAATGTTGCACAGAAAAAAATTAAATTTAAAATGAGGCCCAAAAAATGAAAATTATGCAAAAATTGCCCTTTTGAGTTTACAGTTGAAATACTGGATTGTGGCCTCTTTATGATGGTAGGAATGCCAGTTTTCATGATTTTTTTATTAATATAGAACAATTATTTGTATAGCATATTGTTGTATTTACTGTATTTATGATTCATACCTCCCTCTCCCTCTCCCATCCAATTGCTCTCTGCAGGATACAGTTTGACCGTATCATGCAACGAGCTAAAGTGAAACATATTATGTGCAAATGGCTCATAATTACATAATTCTGCAGGGTGTACTTAGCATATAGGTTAATGTGTGTGGCAATAAAGTTTACAGTTATGGTTAAAGATCATGTTTGCCTTCAATTACCAACTTCCCAATGCACTCACTTCAATATATTTTTACTCCTTTTTCTGTGAAGAATTTTTTTTCCCGCTGCGTATTCATTATTATTAATAATAGTAATCCTTGCATTTGATATAGCGCTTTATCGAGTCTTCAAGATGTCTCAAAGCGCATCACAGAATATACTGTAAAGTGAATTGACTGTATATTTTGTGGGCAAATTATTACCAGAGCAAGTGCAGATTTGTAACTTATTATCAGACCTCCATCCCTCGGCTCGACAAGTGAGCCTGATGGTGTCAGCCTGGCTCAGTTGGTAGTATTCTTGCCTCTGAGTCAGAAGGTTGAAGCCATGCCAAGATTTTGAATTGACAATCCAGACTGGCATGCCAAACCAGTGGCATAGAACTGTGTCAGTGGTGCTCTGCGATGCTACTTTGTGTGAGGGGTGCTGCATAACTACAAGTTGTTGTTGTTGCAACCTTAATAATCGTGCATTTGTCATAGTGCCTTTTGTTGTTGTTGTTGTTTTTGTTGTTGTTGCCTTTCATATCTAGAGGATGTCATATCTAGAGGATATTTCATATGTAGAGGATGTCCTCAATCACTTTATAGGATTTATTGTGAATTGGAGTCGCTGCATTTTTGTAGGTGAACACAATACCCCAATTGCGCTCAGCAATGTCTTCACTATAGCGATTAAATGAATGACCAATTTTATTTTGAGGGATTGTTGGCCAGGGCGCCAGGAGAAATTTTGGGAATACTGCCATGGGATCTTTAATGTCCACCTGAACAGATTGATAGAGCCTCAGTTTAAAGTCTCATCGGAAAAATGGTACTTCCTACAGTGCAGAACTGTATTGAAGTGTCAACTAAGACTCTGACTTAGCCCGAGGTCCTGTCTGCCTGTTCAGATGGACATTAGAGATTGGAAAAAGTATATAATTTCTCCTAGAGTCCAGGCCAATGGTTCCCCAATTAAAATTGCTCATGGTTGTTAACGGAACATTGCAATGCACAAAATAGTTGCCACATTTGCCAGAAGGCTAAAATATCCTTCCTTGTGATATTGTGACCAGAACTGCCCAGATTCTGAATTAAACAAATGCAAGCTACAGCAGATGCTGGAAATCTGAAACGAAAACAGAAATCACTGGGAACCCTTAGCATGCCAGGCATTTTCTCAATTTTCTCCTTTGCCAACCCCCCTCTCTGTTAGTGCTTAAAAGTCTCTCCCTGCCAACATGCTCCAGTTCCAATGAAGGGTCGAGGACCTGAAATGTTGACTCATTTTCCTTCCTCCATAGATGTTGCCTGACCTGCTGAGTGTTCCCAATTCCCATTTCTGGTTTTGTTTTATGAATTATAGATTACTTCACTTTTTATACATTATTCCTGATGTGATATAGTCATTCTGTAATGCTGCATTAAACCGTTGAGTCTACAAGTCATTTAAGTAGTCACAATGCCTCGTGAGGCAATAAGCAAGTGTCAGTTGCATAGATATCTGGTAACAGGTTAAACATTCGCACACTCTCTGTCAACTGATGATATATCAAGCAGATGGAGCAGGAATTTAAGAAAAGGAAAGGTGAAAAAGATTTGCAGCATGTGGTGCATGATTGGTAATTGGATGCATATATGAACTTCAAGCAAAACTCTTAACTTCATTGCAGTAAACCATATTTCAAGTGCATTTTTCACTTTAGATGACGTGATGTCGGTTACCATACTGCTCCTCTCTCTGCCCCATTTTGGCAATAAAAAAGAACAACTTTTAAGGAAATCACCAACTCCCTTGATCCAAACTGTTTCGTTAAATTCCTCCTTTACTGCTTCTCCACCCACTAGGTGGCGACATGGTAGGCAATCAACAACAACAATGAATTTATATTTATATAGCATCTTTCACATTGAGAAGATGTCCCAAGGCACAGGACAGTTTAGAGTTTGCACCCAAGCTAGGGGTGGGAGCCAAGGAGTTGCAGGGGTGGTGGTGGTGGTGGTGGGGGGGGAGAGATGGGAAGTGATAATCATAAAATGTTTTAAAATGAGTTCATTGTCTAATCTCAACCACCCTTCTTGGTAACATGTTTCAGATCTTAACTACAGTAGTAATTCAGTAGCAGTGGCAGTAGTCCGGTTCTTGAGTCAAGCATTTTCCACAGTGAGCCAGGGCATTACTGATGACAGCGCAGATATTCTGGTTCATCAGCAGGACAAGGAAAGGCAGACCAGTCCCTGGATTCAGGGAGTTAACCCACTCAGCTCCTGTTAATCATGCAAGCCAAAACCTGATCCTACTTGCTGGGCAAGCAGTGGGAAATCTTGCCAGACAGAAATACCAATGGCAAGCTCCATCAGTTCCCCAAACCTTGGCTCTTGCCAAACTGTACCTAATACTTTCTAGAATTTGGTAAGCAGGAAGTGTCCCTCCAAGGAGAGAAAGCACAATCCCTTCTAACAATCTATCTCTGGGATTTCCATGTGCCTGAAAAACTCAGCCTAGTTTGAATACTCATAAGGCTGGTGATGGGTTTCTGCATGTGTCAGACACTTGGCAAGCACACACTTTAATGTAAGGATAGACATCTTGATGTCTGCCCTGAAATTGACCTGTGCAACTTTTAATATGTTTTCTCTCATTCTTCTGCCTTGTTGCATTCTAAATTATTGCTCTGGGTTTAAATTCTTATGCAAGTGTTTTAAGGTCCCCTCTGAGATAGCTTCTCTCAAGACTGAAGCGCCTTAGCTTATCTTAGCTTAGCTTATGAAAAACTTTCTGTCCAGTGCCTTGGGACGTCCTCCCGATGTGAAAAGGTGCTACACAAATGGAGCCTTCTTGTATTGCATGACCAAAATTGCAGGCATTACTCATGGAGTCGGCTAACTGCACAACACATCAGCTTAGACTTGACATAACCTCAAGTCATGACATAAATCTTGACCGCAACCTTCTGATACAGAAGCACTATCCTATCAGCCGAGACAGGCTGACATAATGTAGAGTTGAAACAAAGTACGTAAAATCTTTCACTGTTTCAAAACTTATTGAATCTGGGAATATGTGGTATAAACAAAATGCATTTTTCTAATATTGACCATGCGATCTTTAACATCGACCAGCATAGGCGGACCAGCATAGGTTTGAGAGGACTGTATATTTTTCTGATAAATAATACAGATAGATAATGATTAAGGCTCGAAAGTTCTGTGCCTGATGTAATTTAGTTGTCCATTGATGGTAAACCACTGAATCTATGATGCATATAATGCGATTATATAATCTGATCTTCATTTCACGTATTCTTCATATAATTTGATCTGGATGTGGTTACATTTCAGATAGTGAAACTCCTTTGTGATGTCTGAATGAGTTGATTTACCTACTATGATTAAGGTCTGGAATGCACTGCCTGAAAGGGTTGTGGAAACAGATTCAATAACAACTTTCAAATGGGAATTAGATAGGTACTTGAAAAGGAAATGTTTGCAAGGGGAATGGGGGAAAGAGCGTGACTGATTGGGGTAGCTGTTCCAAACAGCCGGCACTTGCACAACAGACTAAAAGGCCTCCTTCTGTGCAGTAATATTCTGTGATTCTATGGTAAACTTGCACTAATTGAATCTTTCTGTTTTCAGAAAGTCGATGGCACTGAATTCCAAAGTACTTGCTGTAACAGTAAGGCCACAGCCCCAGCCCACAGAATCAATGGTTATTGTGGAGCTGTCCCACATGTTTAACGTAAGTATCATATTAATATTACATTCAATTGCTGTGGGATCTGCATTATCTTAAAGTTCAACTGCTATAAAAAGCTTTGGAGACCATAAAGGTATGATATTTGAAAGCAAAAGAGCAGTAGCATTTTTCAATTTAAAAATCAAAGGCGTAACGCTGCTCAGGTCTGTAAAGTGGGCCAGGATTTCATGGATCAAACTATCAATAAATGTGATGCTTGCAATCTTTCAAAATCAGTATTAAAAAAACACACAAAGGAAGTTAGGAAAAGAGCCCAATTTATCTTACTTGAGTATTAAGGAGTCACTCATCCGGGCAGTAGCCAATAAGACACGCGGAAGGAGAAGTTAGCAGCTCTGACCTAGTGTGACTGAGTTTATTGATGGGGAAGAACTGCAAAGTAGAAAGGCTGGAAGTGAATGTCACAAGGGGTTTGCTGCCCGAGAGGATGGTTATACCGACTTGGCAAATGCTGTCAATCAGCACAGTGCAATTATCCTCACTATTAATCCATTCAGTAGCTAGTCTCCGATTCACTTAGTCCTCTTGCTATCTTGTGAGTTGGTTTCTTTTGCAGTCTGATTCTTCCGGGATTGTCCTATTAAAATATAATGCTGAAGAGGTAGCTATGATAAGTGGGAATAAACTTCAAAATCTGTCACAGTCACCCTTAATTTCAAGCCTGAAAATATGTTAGAGGGAGGGAGGATGTGATTAATTAGATTTGAAAATGCAGGGAGGAGTAGGAACATGTGGGACAATATACAATAATAAATAATTATCAATACAATTGATATGGCACCTTATCCTGTTGAAACATCTCAAAGAACTTCAGAGTTTTTTTGTAAAGTTTAGAAACTGTGTATGTATAGAATCATAGAATCATAGAATCATAGAATTTTACGGCACAAAAGGAGGCCATTCGGCCCATCTAGTCTGTGCCGGCTCTTTGAAAAGAGCGATTCAATCCCACTGCCCTGCCCGCTCCCCATAGCCTAATAGACCCGTTCTCCCTAAATAAAGATCTAATTCCCTTTTAAAAGTTGTTATCGAATCAGCCTCCACCACCTTTTCAGGCAATGCATTCCAGATTCGAACAACTCGCTGAGTGAAAAAAATTCTCCTCAGCTCCCCTCTACTGCGCCTTGAAACTATTTTAAATCTGTGACCACGAGTCACAGATTCACCCACGAGTGGAAATAGTTTTTCTCTATTTGCCCTGTCGAAACCCCTCATGATCTTATAAACCTCTATTAGGTCTCCCCTCAATCTTCTCTGCTCCAGAGAGAATAACCCTAGCCTATCTAGCCTCTCCTCATAGCTGAAGTCCCTCAATCCTGGCACCATCCTAGTAAATCTTCTTTGTACCCTTTCCAATGCCTTCACATCCTTTCTGTAGTGTGGTGACCAGAATTGAACACAGTATTCCAGCTGAGGCCTCACCAAAGTCCTATAGAGGTTAGTCAGCACTTCCTGACTTTTGTACTCTATACCCCTATTTATAAAGCCTAGTATCCCATATGCCTTCTTAACAGCCTTGTCTACCTGTCCTGCCACCTTCAACGAGTCACTAACACAAATCCCCAGGTCTCTCTGTTCCTTTACACCATTTAAAATTGTACTATCTAGCCTATATTGCCTCCCTTCATTTCTTCTCCCAAAATGCATCACCTCACACTTCTCTGCATTCAACTTCATCTGCCATGTGTCTGCCCACTTTACCAATTTGTCTATATCCTCTTGCAGATGGCTACTATCCTCCTCACTGTTTACTATTCTCCCTAACTTAGTGTCATCTGCAAACTTGGAAACTGTACTCCGTACACCCAAGTCCAGATCATTGATGTAGATTACAAACAGCAATGGTCCCAAAACCGATCCCTGTGGCACACCACTGCTCACTTCCCTCCAATCTGAAAAACAGCCGCTCACTACAACTCTCTGCTTTCTGTCTCGCAGCCAGTTGTGGATCCACGCTGCCACTGTCCCTTTTACGCCATGGGCCTTTAATTTCATAATAAATCTCTCATGTGGCACTTTGTCAAATGCCTTTTGAAAGTCCATGTAAACTACATCAACTGCGCTACCATTATCCACCCATTCCGTGACCTCATCAAAAAATTATATCAGATTTGTAAGGCAAGATTTGCCTTTAACAAATCCATGTTGACTGTCCTTTATTAGCCTATATCTTTCTAAGTGAAGATCTACCTTGTCCCTGATTATGGACTCTAGAAGTTTGCCCACTACCGACGTTAGACTGACTGGTCTGTAGTTACCAGGCTTGTCCTTCTGCCCCTTTTTATACAAGGGAGTAACATTAGCTATCCTCCAGTCCTCTGGCACGACCCCTGTATCCAAGGAAGATTGAAAGATCGTGGCCAGAGTCCCTGCTATTTGCTCCCGTGCCTCACTTAGTAACCTAGGGTGCATCCCATCCGGACCAGGTGACTTATCCACCTTGAGCGACGTCAACCTTTTTAGCACTTCCTCTCTGGTTATAATTATTCTATCCATTTCTCCTACCCTCTCCTCTAATACCATGGCATTGGCTGTATCATTTTCTTTTGTGAAGACAGAGGCGAAGTACTCATTCAGTACATCAGCCATGCCCTCTGCCTCCACAATGAGATTTCCTCCTAGGTCCCTAATTGGCCCCACCCTCTCCTTGACCAACCTTTTACTCTTAATATGTTGGTAAAAAACCTTAGGGTTCCCCTTAATCTTACTCGCTAATTGTTTTTCATGCAGTCTCTTTGCCCCTCTAACTTCCTTTTTTAGTTCTATCCTACACTTCCTATATTCTGCTTGGTTCCCTTCTGAATTTTGAGCCTGACACTTATCATAAGCCTCTTTTTTTTGTTTTATTTTGGCCCCGATTTCCTTAGTCATCCAGGGAGGTTTGGATGCCTTACATTTCACCTTTGTGGGGATGCTTTTGACCTGTGCCTGAACTATCTCCTCTTTGAACGCTGCCCACTGCTCGTTAGTTGTCTTACCTGCCAATTTTTCTTTCCAATCCACCTTGGCTAGGTCCCACCTCAACTCATTGAAATTAGCCCTTTTCCAGTTGAGTGTCCTCACCTGTGATCGTTCCTTATCCCTTTCCATAATTATTCTGAATCTAACGATATTGTGGTCACTATTCCCTAGATGCTCACCTACAGAAACCTGTTGAACTTCCGTTGGACTGGAAACATACTGATCAAGAAAGTTGTCCTGCACACACTTCAGGAATTCTTCTCCCTCCTTGCCCTTTACTCTACTATTCTGCCAGTCTATGTTGGGATAGTTGAAGTCACCCATTATCACTACTCTATTAGTTCTGCATTTCTCCGTGATACGCTTGCAGATCTGCTTGTCTATCTCCTCCCCACTATTTGGTGGTCTATAGTATACCCCTAACAGTGTAACTGCACCTTTTTTATTCCTCATTTCTAACCAGATAGATTCGGTTTTTAGTCCTTCTTCCACCTCGTTCCTTTCTAAGGCAGTCACTGAGTCCTTAACTAAAATTGCCACCCCGCCCCCTTTTCTCCCCTCTCTATCCCGAAATAACTGAAAGCAGAAGACAATTTGTGTAAACTACATCAATGTCCACAGAAACAGCCACAAAGTGAATGACTATGATTTTTAATGTGAGGAATTGTTAGCCAGGACACCAGGAGAAACTCCATTTTCTTTTCTAATATTGATCATGCAATGTACAACCAGAATAGACAGATTAAGTTTGGGAGGAACAGGAGAAAATTGAGTGCTGCAATGGTTAAGATGGTGTTGGTGAAATAGAAAGAGCAACAAGCAGGAAGGACTGCAGCAGAGCAAGTAAGGTTGGAAACCAGAAGTAAGGGAACAAACGCTTATGCAACAAAGAGCCTTTCTTTATACAGTACAGTACTCTGTTATAGTTGTAGTGTTCAAACAGTATCCTGGATATGGGTATTTGGGGGGATTGGTGTCTGTTTTATTTTAGAACAGATTATAATTGCACTCATGTGCAATATAACATCTTTGTGGGTAAGTTTCACATCCCTGACAGTCTTCATTTCACAGTTTGTTTCGTTCACTATTCCCTCCGTCACTCCTTGCTGTTCATCTGTCCATCTCCATAGGTTACATAATCCCTAGCATAGCTAATTTCAGATCCCTTCTATCTGATTTCCTATAAACATCCTTTTGTTCAGTGTTTTGTCTCCACTTTGTATTCTGGTCAAAATAAACCCCATTCAAGTCTGTGGTACAGCATTTTTTACAGCACAATTTGTCACAGGCTACATATTCCAGCATTGTGGCTGTGTATAGACATCATTAAAGAGACTCTTTTCATCTGGAATCATTTAAAAGAAAAGTTACTAAAGGTTATAATCAGCTTTAACATTTTAGCTTTAGCTTTTTTTTCCACCCGTTTATATTTTGTTTATATTGATTCCCACTTTATTGTATTTTTTTAATCAGTAAATGCTATAGATATCAATTGCAACACCACAACAACAACAACAAAATTACATTCATTGAGTGCCTTTCACGTTGGGAGGACGTCCCAAGGTGCTGATAGAGTAACCAAGCCATTCACTCTCAGTGTCAATGAGTTGAATGAATACCAGTACAGATATAACCGAAATGCTGAAGCTTTTCTAGTGTTTAAATTGTTGTGTCCATTCGGCTGATTTCTGTACGTCTTGTGTTGGGCTCACTGTCGTCTTCAGTAAATACCTTCTTTTGACAATTGACTCCCAATTTATTAGTTTTGGTTCCTTGGGTTGTGGGTTGAAACTCAAATGAAAACGTGCTCCTAGTCTCTACTGATACTCTAGTGTAACACTTGCAGAATGCTGCATTACAAAAGATAACATTATTTCATTCAGATGGTAAAGATCCCATTCGCCTGTTCAGATGATCTTTAAAAACACGATACTTTTCCAAATTATTCCAAGAGAGTTTCTCCTGATGTCCTCTTCTCCATTATCCAACATCCTCCAGATGAATTGGTTATTTACTTTGTGGCTATTTATGGGACCGATTTATTCATCAACAAATTGGCTGTGACATCCACAAATTGCACTGTCACTATATTTAACAACAATTGCTTGTGAAGCGCTTTTTGAGACATGTTGACAACATAGGTGCTATGTTAAATGTTATTTTATTATTGCCCTTAGAACTCTGTCTGCAGTGAATTGTTGGTTGGTAAGGGAACAAGCCATTACTGGTCCAGGATGATGTCTCCTCCATATTCAATCCTTGCTATTTATTACCTGACATAATAGTAGATATTAAAACAATATATTAAAATGTTTAAATGATGCACATTACACACTTTTGTATATTGTATTATAATTATACTGTACTTCTAAAAAACCTACCGCAGCGCCTTGGGACGTCTTCCTGATGTGAAGGGCGCTATATACAAGTGTAATTGTTGCTCTTTGACTATGCTTTCAGTCATTTTTCCAACATGAAAGGCTCCATACAAATATAATTTGTTGCTGGTGATGTTGTTTTGAGTACTATCCTTGGTACTCAACATGAAAGGCACAATATAAATGTAAATTTAGATTTAATGGTGCCATATTCAGCGTAAATGTGGTTCTGGAGACAGTCAGACATTGTGAAGCAGTCTCAGGATAACTGTTGACATTAAGGATTTGCAGCAATGTACTATCGTTAGACTTTCTATCATCAGAATTACTCCATTTTATTTCAGGATTTTATTTCTGGACATATCCGTTAATCTTCCTAAATGCTGTTATTATACATCTACTTTGCAAAATAAACTGTTTCTGTTTGATAAATATAGATTTTAATTATTGTTATTTCAGGGAACATCTGACCCTCACTGTGTTGTCTGGGATTACTCCAAAACGTAAGTGCCATTAACACCACCATTGATTGCTCTCAGTTCTCATAAACAGAATTATGGATGTTTATTTCACTCCTTTAACTTTGTTCAATGAGATTCTGGATGAACCACTCATGAAGAACCAACTATTTCCTGTGGCTTTTCATTGATAGATGGTTACAGAGGCTATAGCTTATATAAACTGAGAGCCTGTTCTTACAGAAGCTATAGACTATCCAGAATGTTTGTAGTCCATGTCCTTTCCCGCACTGTGCTACACTATCATTACCCAGCCTTGCCCAGCTCCAATAGCTCCCCATCCCCAGAATATTGAGTTCAGGAGCCTCAACCTATCTTTTATATCCCTTCATGATTTTGCCCAACCTCCTCAAACCGTACCAACCCAACTAATCCTTCATTCAGCGGGCTGCTTAATGTACCCCATCCTTCCAGGCCCAGCAATCAACAGTCAGACTTTCAGCCTATCTGGCCCCACACTCTGGAACTCCGTCCTGGAGTCCCTCCTCCTTGCCTCCTTCTTCACCTCTGTCGATGTCCATCTCAAGACATTCCTCTTTGATTGTAGTCATCTTTCTCACCCCCAGCTCAGGTGTCAATCCAGGATTTGGGACATCCACCTGATGTGAAAGACGCTTTATAAATTTGTATTCTAATCAACTGTTCTTTGTAGCTTTTAAAAGATGATTGAGCAATGTTTGTAACTGTTGCCAAAGGTACATTAATGGGTAAGCTGTTATAATGTGATCGTCTGGCTCCAATATCTCAAGAGTCTTGTGTTTTTACAAGAGAACACAAAAAAGGTCACTTCCTGCACGTTGGGCATACAGTACAAGCTTTGAACAGACGCAACACAAATATTGCTTACTCCACAGTGTTATCAGTGGAGATTTCTGGGCATAACATAACTTAGTGGTGGTTCCTACACATCTAAGCATGGCAGGAAGTTACACTGGTGACACTGTGTGCGTGCAATACACAGAAAATAATGTCAACCGGCCAAACCTAAAGTTATCTATGTTTATAGCCAGGCAGCACTGGGAAGCCAGTGTACTGTGCTTCTGTCACACTCTAAGTGAACCAGCATTCAACTAGGATACATAACAGGGCAGCCCTATATTTGCAATTTTGAGAGCTGCC
Organism: Hydrolagus colliei; assembly: GCA_035084275.1. Taxonomy (NCBI): domain Eukaryota; kingdom Metazoa; phylum Chordata; class Chondrichthyes; order Chimaeriformes; family Chimaeridae; genus Hydrolagus; species Hydrolagus colliei. Next base: position 5,340,336 of record CM068763.1, on the reverse strand, counting down.
ATACCAAACTCCATGCTATTCAGTGCATTTGCATAATTCGTCTAGTGAGAGTAGAATTGGTCAGTATGGTTGAATTGCCTGCCACCACTTACTGCAAATAGATAATGATCATTTGGGAGAGAAACTGGGGGGTGGGGGGTGGGCAGCAATGAACTAAAAGAAGAAAAATGAGAGTTGCATACCTTCAGAAGAGGGGAGATAGTCAGAAAAAAAAAAATTCTGCTATCTCCCCACTGATTTACTTGGTGCATAGCTGTTCTGTGTGAGGTAGCTAATAAAATAGGTTTCAATCTAAGATCCTTGTCTCAACTTAAAGGATAATAATCCTTGTATTTGATATAGCGCCTTATTGAGGTGCTTCTCAAAGCGCTTCACAGTATATAATGTAAAGTGGATTGACTGTGTTGAAACTCTTTGACAATTGAATGGATTAAGATGATGGTTTACACTGTGATCATATATTGAAAGGAAACGCTTGAATTATCCAAGTCTTTCACGATCAACGCTTTTACGGATATTTGTGTATTTCGGAGATCACAAGATCACTACATCAGTCTGGATCAAGAATGTGCATCCAATCACATCCCTCTACCATTTCCCCATTGCCCACAAACTACACAGTCAATTCACATTACAGTATATCCTGTGAAGCGCTCTGAGATGTCTCGAAGACCTGATAAGGCGCTATATCAAATGCAAGGATTATTATTATTATCCCTGCATCAAGTTGCTTTTTATATGATCCTGGCAACTTATTCGAATTGTTGATTACCCCCTGTGGAACTAAACATATCCTTGTTTCTGTGCTGAAATTGTCCTTTATAACTCAAAACTTCTTTGTCTATTGTCATTGTATTTGTCTATTGTCTAAAGTATTGATCCAGTTTGCTTTCTCAAGCCTCTCTTACTCATTCACTTGCTCCCTCCCCTGTTTCAAGGCATGCCTCTAGACATGCCTTTTTAATCGCTCTTTCAATCATCACCCACCTCACCTCCCACTCCCAGCCTGGGTGACATTCAGCATTATCAAGCTCTGCGATACATCGTCCCACTGTGAAAGGCATTGTATGAAAGTAAATGTTATTGTATGGTACAGTATTTCACACTGAGAGGACAACTCAAAGTGCTTAACACAGGATATTCAATAAAATGTGGTGAATTATATATTGCAAGTGAATGTGGATAGGTTTGTGCAGTTTTAATTATTCTTAAATGAGCCATTAACTTTATCCTTATACAATCAGGACAGGAAGATTTTTTTCATTCTTTAATAAGCATAACATTTAAATAGAATTCGGCAATTCCTGATTTTAAACGTCTTCAGCTTCCAGTGGAGCCACTTCAGGAATCAAAGATACACACATGGGAAATTTGAAATACTGAGAAAATATAATAACTGTAATTAAAGTAAATTTCACTCAGCCCACGTTAAAAGGAGATTTTTAACATTGTGATTTCTTTGAAACAGCTACCAGTTAAATAATTCTAATTGGAATTAGCATGTTTTTGTTCTGCATTATCCATTTTGCTCAGTTTTTGATATTTTTCTTTCAATGGCGTATACCGATGGCAACAACAGGGAACAGAACCAGGATAGGGGAACTGAATTAGTAGAACTCCACCATAATTAAACTCCTCCACTCTCAGCCGGCTCTAACGTCTTCAATTTTCTACCGTCCATGATATTAACACCTGCAGGCCAACTCCATGATAGCCTGGTTATTTGGGTCCAAAGAAATTGAACCCCTGTTGAATGGGGCATTCCATCAAAATAGCCAATGGTGCTCATATTACTGTCTGCAATGCAGGCAAGTTATACCGCTCCGCTCATTGTAACAGTCTCTCGCGCGAGCAATTCCAGTGGATGGTGGGACACTGGTGGAAGTGACAGGCCTTCTGAGTTTGTACATTATGTGCAGGAAGCTGGCCAGTAGTTGGAAGTCCATGATGCATTTTGCTGCTGGTGAACCCATGCAATAAAAAATATATAACTACAGCAATAACTTGCATTTATATAGTTCCATTCATGTGGGGGTATTCCGAGGGTTCATTCTGTACAAGGTAAAACATTAAAAATATATATATTTAAACTAAGATCAGCAAGTTCTTTATATCAATTTAAAAACTTTAATTTTGCAAAAGATCTTAACAATGACACCAATCTTTAAAGGAGTCCTGATTTTCTTTTGGTAGTTTTTAGTTTTCTCAGATGTTACCTCACTTGAATAGAGAGCTACGCAGGGTATTCTTGTAGGCATATAATTTTTCCACATTCAGGCGGGAAGTAACTGAACTGATAAGTAGTTCTGAGCAGAAAGGTTCCTAATTTAGCTTTTTCAAAATTTTTGCATCAGAGCTGATTTTAGAAATTGTTTGTGGACTAGCTGCTGTGATCTCCAGCTCTTTGTCTAAGGCAAATCTATTGCTAAGAGCTCCAACATACTGCGGTAGCTCATTATCATGAATTGTATCATTTGTTTTCATGAAATTATAGAAATTTAACAGCAGAAAATAGTTTTTTTTGCCGACTGTACTCGTGTAGTGGAAGCTCCCCCACCAGAGCTAATCCCATTTTCCTGCAATTTCCACACTTCATATGTTTAAAGGACATAATTGACTCTGCTTCAAAAGCCTCTTGTAGTAACAAGTTTCACAGTCTATAATCTTTTGTGCAAAAAGATTCTAGCCTCTCTTTTTATGCTTCTTGAAATATTCTTTAGTAAGTTCATGTTTCAGATTCTCCCATCAGTGGAAATAATTGCTCATTGTCTCTCCTCTCTTTGACCACTTTTTTTCTGCACCGTTAAATTCAGAACTATTATCATAGAATCATAGAATTTTACTGCACAAAAGGAGGCCATTCGTCCCATCTAGTCTGTGCCGGCTCTTTGAAAAGAGCAACTCAATCCCACTGCCCATCTCTCTCCCCATAACCTAACAGACCTGTTCTCCCTAAATAAAGATCTAATTCTCTTTTAAAGGCTGTTATCAAATCGGCCTCCACCACCTTTTCAGGCAATGTATTCCAGATTCAAACAACCCGCTGAGTGAAAACATTTCTCCTCAGCTCCCCTCTGCTTTGTTTTGAAACTATTTTTAATCTGTGACCATGAGTCACAGATTCGCCCACCAGTGGAAACAGTTTTTCCTTATTCACCCTGTCGAATGCCCTCATGATTTTATAAACCTCTATTAGGTCTCCTCTCAACCTTCTCTTTTCTAAAGAGAATAAACCTAGCCTATCTAGCCTTTCCCCATAACTGAAGTCCCTTAATCCTGGTACAGTACCATTCTAGTAAACCTTCTTTTCACCCTTTCCATTGCCTTAACATCCTTTCTGTAGTGTGGTGACCTGAATTGGTTAGGCTTCAGTACTCCAGCTGAGGCCTAATGAAAGTTTTGTAGAGGGTAGTCAGCACTTCCTGACTTTTGTATTCTATACCACTATTTATAAAGCCTAGCATCCCATATGCCATCTTAATGGCTTTGTCTTCCTGTCCTCCCTTGTAAAAAAAGTACCATGGTAATGGTAGTAGTACTATGGTAGTACCATGTTACTTTATCTTTACAAGGGCTGCCACCTTCAAAGAGTCACTAACACAAATACCCAGGTTTCTTTGTTCCCTCACACCCCTTAAAATTGCACTATCTAGCCTAAATTGCCTCCCCTCATTTTTTCTCCCAAAATGTATCACCTCACACTTCTCTGCATTAAACTTCATCTGCCATGTATCTGCCATGTATCTGCCCACTTTACCATTTTATCTATATCTTCTTGCAGATGGTTACTATCCTCCTCGCTATTTACTATTCTCCCTAACTTAATATCATCTGCAAACTTGGAAACTGTGCTCCCTACACCCAAGTCCAGATCATTAATATACAGTATATTAAAAAGAGCAGTGGTCCCAAAACTGATCACTGAGGGACACCACTGCAGTGCACACTTCCCTCCAGTCTGAAAAGCAGCCATTCACCACAACTCTCTGCTTTCTGTCTCACAGACAGTTGTGGATCCATGCTGCCACTATCCCTTGAACACCGTGGGCCTCTACTTTCCTAACAAGCCTCTCATGTGGCACTTTGTCAAATGCCTTTTGAAAGTCCATATAAACTACATCACCTGCACTGCCCTCGTCCACCCATTTCGTTACCTCATAAAGAAATTCTATCAGATTTGTAAGGCAAGATTTGCCTTTAACAAATCCATGCTATTTTAAAATAATTCGAGTGAATCTGTAATGCATTGTAATCTCTCCATATGGCATTTTAATAAGATATACTACTGTATTTTTCCTGGTAGTAATAATAATCCTTCAATTGATACTGCAGTTTATCGTGCCTTTGAGGCGTCTCAGAGCGCTTCACAAGATACTGTAAAGTGGGGTGACTGTACACTTCATGGGCAAAATGGTATTAATTTAGGCGAGGACAATTTTTACACTTTAGTTCAACCAATAAAATGTCTCAGATATGAGTCAGCGGACAATGTTCGTACAAGATAAGCATGTCTTAGAACCTTTGAGACATCTTAAAACGGTGATAAGGCACTAGGTCAAAGGCAAGGATTATCATTATTTATAATTCATACCTGAAAGATATTGTAACACACCTGTGTTTCAATACAAAACCTGGGGAAAAGATTGATCCGCAGTAACTCAATTAGCTGTAGGAGGTGCTACAGGAGCTGCAGTTTTTTTTCTGGAAAATATTGCAGAAAAATTAAAATTGATGCATAAAGGAATATGCATAGGGCATTGAGTTAGCACTCCATCCTTTTACTAGAATGAGCTTAATTTGCATCCAGCCTGAATTGATCGGCTGCAAATCGTTCTTTCTAACCACTGAATGTAGTGGTGTTGTACGTAATGCATTTATGTCATCTAAACCAGTAAATCACCTAAATGTACACTGAAAACAAGACAGAACTTTATTTCCAGTGCACACTTATCAACTAGGAATCTGAATAAATTAATCTGATTACAGGTACTTAGATCCTCAACTAAACAAAATTGATTGGGAAGAAAATTTGGTCTACTCGGAATCCTATCCTATCAGGTCTCTATCTAGGTTGGATTTTTGCTGCGGATTTGATTGTTCATAAACAAAAATATAACAATGCAGGTGCAAAGTGAGCTTTTCTCAGCATTGGTATTAACACACAAGTTTGGGAACTCTTAATGATTGTAACATCTTGCAGCTGACCTCAGATTGGGAATTGCAAGCATTATAAATTGAATTTAAATCCCATGTAAAAATCTATGCGTATAGTCACCTCCCCTTGTTGCCCAATTGATATAGTCTCAGTAAAGTGCTCCGATACATTAACCTAAGTGAAAGATAAAATATAAACGTAAGTACTTGTTCTACGAAACCACACACCAAAGCTTAACTGATAGTACTCATATTCATCGAATTGAAAATGTGAACGAAATATCCAACTTTTGTGATCCCCACTGTCTACAGAATGGGGTCTGTGTTGCAAAGAGCCTTATCAAAACACCAGTTAAGTCAGTCTCAATCTGCCACAATTTGCTCCGTTTGAAGTAATTCTTCTACAACAGGTGATTATTTTAAAAACTATCCATGGGTTGGACAGCACAAATATTTCTGCAAAAAAATCTGTGTGCATAGCCCGCATGTAAATGCTAGATTCTTTTTCTTAATGCACTTTTTCTTAATGCACTCCCTAAATTGTGCGACAAACCTAAATGTAGATTTGCTGTGTAACACAAAGAATCTATTCCCCCTTTGGAGGTATCAGCATAGATTGTCTCACCCATTGCAAAAATGACCTCATGTTTTATTGCAATGTATTTTCCCTGCCCTCGAAACGATGTGATAAAACGGCAGCAACTGATTTTACTTGTGACAGTAAATTTTTCTTCGAGTTTGCACCTGTTGAATTATTACTTGAAAGGAGCTTTCTGATAAATAAGATATCTACTACACCTATTCCACACATTTATTTGGTTACTTAAACTCAATACATAAGTGTCAGTCATCTCTTTCCATTAAATATATTGATTAAGCACTACATCCTCTGTCAATATCTTCCATAATTTTATGAGATGCAATGTATTCCGATTCCAGTGGCAACCTGTAAAGTTAATGAAGGTAACTACAATCAATAGGAGCTCTGACTTTGTGCAGGATTGACAGATGATGCATTGGAACTTGAAGAATGATCCGCATCTCAAGCGTAGAAACCAAACTATTATGAGGGGACAAGAATACTGAACTATTCATGATGTGGTTCCATTTGAAGTGCAGAGTGAGTTCCAAACACTGTGTTGCCATGGCTGTGTAAGTGGTGCTCCATCACCTGTATGATATCTTATTCCACCGTGGTATACATTTGTTGATTGACCATTCCAATGGGCACACGCCTCATTGATTCATAAGATTGTGTGGGGGGGACTTCTCTGTCGCTGGACATTTAAATTGGTATATTTCAATCTTTATTTTATATATTTTTTTACAATTGCTCTACAGGATCCTTTAACCCTACTGATAAACAAAGAGTGGCAATGTAATAGTGAGCCTGTCACACTTGGCATTGTTTCACTTGCTATCCAAGGAAATTAAAGTCAGGATGGAGCTGGGTAGGATCATGTGAGTTCCAGCTCCTCCAACCACTCAATTGGATGCTGAAGCAACTGAAATCAATCACAAGATTCAACTCATATTAAGTTAAGATGTTCCATTTTATAGAACTTTGTGGGCACAGTTTTCAAACTGGTTCTACGTCTTGACCAACTTTTGTCCATCGGTAAATAACTGTCCAGCAGTTCAAGTTATTTTATATTAATACAATTTTGCATATTTTAAGGCAGATTTAACAGAATACCGCAGTAAATATTTTGCGCTAATCAACATAAAACAGCTAAACCAACTTAGGGTTCATTTCCTGAGTCAAACTGCATATTCCAAACTTTGAAATGACAAACGCCAGAGCTACCTGTCGCACCTAGAGCAGATTTTAACACCAACAAATGTGTATGACATTTACAAATGCCATTTACCCCCACCCACTGCTGGAATCATATTGGAGGAGGAGAAGCAGCAGAAATGAACGGATGTGTAGACAGAAAGGAGAAGGGTTTTTCCCTAGGAAGAAGACTGTTTAAGTTAGGTCTCATATCAGACCTAGGTTTGAACTTTCCAGGAATAAAATGTTGAGTTATGTCTGCTAATGAAAACTGATTTAAAGTTATCATGAATGTCTCCAATTACTCTGCCCATATCTGTGTAAATTACAGCCTATCTTAGTTTTATTGCAGAGAGGATCTATCCAGTCACCAGAAGGGCCTATTTTGTGCCCTGGATAAAGTCCCGTTGTCAGCCTGTATTCAAGATTCCAGAATACAGTTTGACTTTGAAAATATGCACCAACCTTCAGTTGCTTCAGCTGTTTCATGTTGATTAGCGTAAAATATTTACTGCAGTATTTCGTTTAAATCTACATGACAATGTACTTCTCTGGTAGACTCATCAATTGATTCATTTCTACTAAAATCTGCACAAATGTTTGGAGATGTATCAACACTTTTCAGCCTATTTTAAAACTATATTATGTTCAGTGCAATTATGTTCAATGCTGGGGGGTTTTCTAGGCTTCACAATGCCAAGTCCCTGCTTGTCGGCATTTCCAACTCTTCCCTACACAAGCTGCAGATCTTGTGTCTTTTCCCACACCAGCTCCAGGATTCCACCACCCCCACCTGGCTCCACTGGCTCTATAAGGTTCGCCAGAAAGAGACTTTACCCAATACAGGTGATGTGGATTACAAATCTTTTAATACCATACACAATTCAAAGGTTAATGCTTTAACACATACGATTATTGTAGCGTTATGTTACATTAAAGCAGTGAGATTCAATGAAACCGATAATACCCGATTCCATTGGGGAAGTCGCTGACCACCTGCCTCACAACTGTTCCTCCTGCGATGATTCCAATTATTCCAAAGTTACATCTTTCTTTTTATGAGGTTCTAACTCCCATCTCCCGTTGTCACAGCGATAGCCCCCACCCTTCTCAGGCTGCTTTGCAGAGAGATATATCTGTGGACAAGTTCTGAGCAGCCTTCTGCAGCCTGCTTGTTTTTCAGCCTTGAGATAGGCAGGTGTTTGAGGCTGTGGTCCATTTGTTCTTACATTTATGCTCAAGGACCCGACTCCTCATTATCTCAGAGCAGTGAACATCTTCCCAAGAAAGTATGGAATGTGATCAGAAGCTGACCTCAGCTGGGAATGAGCCAATATATCTTTACCTTTGCAGAGCTAATTGGCAAATGTACCCTCTAAGGTTAAGTCATTGAAAACAAACAGCCTTGTTATGCCCTAATAAGTAAGGAATGCAATATTAAACTGATTATAATTTAATATTGGTTATATTATCAAAGTATACTAATTAAATCTCTTGAACACAGTAAGCATTACTACATTAATCTTACAGGACCCCCGTCACCCAGAGGGTAGAGTTGAAAATCCTCATCCTCATCTTCAAAGCCCTCCATTGCCTTGCCTCTTCCTACTTTTTGCCCACAAATATACAATAAAGAATATACTGTTAAGTCAGTTCACTTTACTTCCTGCTTAGGCCCAAATCCCTGACAGTGCAGTGCCGTGGGACAAAGTCACTAGACAAATGTAATTTGTTATTGCTCTGCTCAATTGGCTGCCACTTTTCACTCACAAAATACACAGTCAATCCACTTTACAATAAAATCTGTGCAGCACTTTGGAATGTATGATACATGATAACATGCTAGATGAAATCCACAGATTATTAATAAGATTATTATTATTGCTTTTGTCTGAGCTTTGGCAGTGAGTGTTCATTTCTTTTAAAATGCACCCAATTGATTCTGATCTTAACAGCCAGCACTGGCAAATAATTCCATATGCTGACAATCCTCTTTTGAACCTATTTGGCTTACCATATCACAATCCTGAAATTATGCCCCCCTTCCTCAGATCCCCCAGCAGCAGAAAAATGTCATCGTAATTAATTCCCTCATTCCCTTTCTTTGTCTTAAACAGCTCTGTAATGTCATCCCTCAACCTTCCCTACTCCAATGTCAGGAATCCTGATCTCTCCTGATAGCTAAATCCTTTCATCATCATTAGCCTGTACTACACTATCTCAGTGCTTTAATACCATTTCTGTTGTATAATTCCCTAAACTGCACACAGTATACCAGCTATGGCCTAAGCAATGTCTGATACATGTGTCCCAACCCCCAGCTCAGGTTCAAATTCCTGTCCAGTGCCTTGAGACATCCTCCTGACTTGAAAGGCACTGAACAAATATAAATTGTTGTTGTTATTGTTGTTATCACCTCCTTTTTGTATTTATTGGCTCAATATAGAAAACTAGAATCCTGATTGCTCTTCAAAGGCTTTCTTTACCTTGAATCTGACTTTTAGCATCTGTGTACCTTTTAACATCTGTACTTCTTAGATTGTTGTGTTTCACCATTGCCCTGAAGGAATTCTACCACCCAAAGTATAATACCATTCCCTATTTCTCTCAAAATGCACTAGTACTAAATGTTTCTGTATTATTGATCTCTATATTGGAGATGTTTATATTGATCTCCACCCTCCCCGACCCCCAACTTGGGTCCGAAACACTGATTGTCCAGTGCCTTGGGACGCCCTCCCGACGTGAAAGGCGCTATACAAATGTAATTTTGTTGTTGTATTCTCCAGAAACCTCCACACTCCGCTAACCTGTCAATATCTGCCTGTGGCCTTTCTTCACTCTTCATCACTGTAAACAACTACGATCAAACCATTTATTTCAGAGGCAATGAATGGAAAGTAACGAGAAATCAGAAGTGAATAAATCACAGTAAATAGCATGGAGCCTTGTGGAGCTAAACTACAGCAGCAACAAAAATAAATCATATTTCGCTCAAGACTCTCAAGTGAACAAATTAAGCAAATAACAAAACAGATATAGACTGCAGTTTACTGGAGACTCTTGCAGAAAATTGTAATGCTTCAGTAATATTCGGAAGTGTAATTAGCAGCTATTAATACAGGTAGAAAAGGAGCATATTTTCTATGTGTCATTATTAAAGGAAATTTTATTGTAAGGAAGGTGAAAACCTAATGAGCTTGAGAGAATGCAGTAATAAGCTTGCATTCTAAATAAAATCTGACCTATAAAACACACAAATTCTTTTTTTGAATGCCCAGAAAACAGGAGAAAATGTAGATCACTGAATGAAGAATTCCCAGAGGGATCTGTGAATTCAGTGAGCTGACAGAATCACTCATGAAGGATAGAATAATTTGCGGAATGCCAGATATTGCCCTACTTAGGAAGAAAGACCTTCAGACAAAGCAATGTGGATATATACAGTAATATGTAGGTACTGTAAGTAGCAGTAATAATAATAATAATAAAAAAAGAAGCTGCAGGGCGATTAAAATAAAACTTTGGCATGGTAGGCAATAAAGGGATTAAGAAGCAGTCAATTGAGAAATCTGAAATGTCATCAATCAAACATACAAAAATATAGGCAGCGCGAGAATATTGTTAGGAGGATATAGAAATAGCATGGATCCAAGGGTTATCTAGCCTTTGGGAAAACATTCAAAAAATGATGACAAATAGGCAACTCTGCACAACACTGCAAATCATAAATCAGAGAAAATCAGCTACACACTGTGGAAGAAACATTGCTGACAAATTGTATGTTGGTATAATAGCTGTAAATCAAGAAATTGAAAAAGACTGGGTGTTGACAATAGGATTGATCACAAGTGCATGTCAGATTGAGATGGCAGTACAGTATATACTGTAGAACAAAATGGCATGAGACTTAAGTAAAGCATTGCAGATTGCTCTTGAGTAGACGTAAAAAGGAAGAAATGGTTGCTCTTGTCACACATAAAATAATCTTATGAATTGTTCTCAAATAGAAATCACTGGGAACACTCAGCAGGTCAGGCTGCATTCATAGATGCCTGACTTGCTGAGTATTCCCAGCGACGTCTGTTTCTTGTTTCAGATTTCCAGCATCTGTAGTACTTTTCGTTTTATTATTGTTCTCTATAGTTATCCAACCAATGTCAGTCCTGAAAACTCACAGTGAACTCAATGGAGTAAACGTGCTATGGAATCTCAAAGTCATATTGCTTTTGATAAATGCTTTATCAAAGTTATGAAGCATTGATGCATATATACACGGGAGTTTTTTTAACAACAATAATAATAAGGGCATCTCAGTTATTCTTGGAAAGGCAAAGCTCATCTACAGATCAAGGAAGAATGACTGAGATTCGGAGGACAGTCAGGTTCAGGAAAAAATCTGTATTTGAGAGGGCCTCCTAACCACCCAATACTGAGCAAAAATGTATTCACAGTCAGATTTCATATAAGCCTTTCAGATGGAACATTACTTTGACGTAATTATCAAAACGTTGGAAACACACGTGAGGAATAGATTGCTGAATCGCCTTTGGAGATGTAATAATCAGAGCAACTGACTCACCCATATCATGTTTCTCAACTCATTCATCTGAGGCCAGTAGAGCACAACAATTCAAGCAAAGACCAGCTTCTAATTGGCAGCAAGGTTACATTGCAGAGAAAGACGGAAACAAATTGGAAACCAAATGTTTTAATCTTTTTGAAGTTAACGCAAAAAAGCGTGACAGGTCAGTGTGTTCCTTTAAATATATATATACTTTTTTTAAAAAAACAAGGGGGAAGGTTGGCATGGTAACTAGACAGGTTAAAAAATTTTGTAATTTAAAAAAAGTGCAACAACTGTGCTAAAAGTGCTACAAAGCTTCTCTCATCTACTCTTGAGCCAACATACTAGATTTTGAACTCCTGAAAGCAATTAAATTGTGACTGTGACACAGATTGTTTTTGTGATTCTTCAGGCACAAGTAGAATCAATCGAAGGCCCAGATTCCATGCTCTCTCCATCAAATATTTTGAACATAACAGAAATTGGGAAAATTTGAAGGTGTGTTTCACTCAAAAAAACACTTCCCAAATTCTGTAGGTTACCTTTTGGCAGAAAACATTTACTGGCACCAGGTTATGGCTTACTTGCTTGATTTGACCAGATAAAGGTGGAGCTTCATTTCACATTCCATCAAATAAGTATGTTTTCCCTACCTACTACAGTCACATCTAAATATGGTTAGTAGGACTATTTATACAGTACTTCATTGGAGAAGTAGAAGTGTTCAGATCAGTGACAGATTCCAAAATAGTATTGGGGCCAGCTTTATTTGTTAAGCAAGTAAAAAAAAAACTGGAAATATTTTTGCAAGTTTATGTCCTTTTTGAAGGACATTTTCTTCACTCAGTGCAAAGATATCAGCAGGATCATTTCTGCGTCTGCAAACATATTATTAGTAATGATTGAACCATGGAGATATCTCAGGTTCTGCTGGATGGAAGTGAGACATTGAACCACTGCAAAGAAATTGGGTGCCAGTATATCATCATTATTCCCACAGTCCTCAAAGAAAATGTGTTGGCGTCCTGGAATGTTCAGAAGGAGAAGGAATTTGATAATGTAATGCAGGGGAGAGTGTGGAGGCTGCAAAAATCTAAAGATGCGCAAAAGCAAAGCACAATTAGCTGACCTCATCCGCCCAGCCCTGCAGTCAAGAAGCGTGACTAAACCAGTGCTGTCCATTGTCTTGAAATTAATAGTTGCCTCAATTTCTACACCATCAGACTCCTTCCAAACACTTTAAGAATGTGGAAGACAGTCAACCAACTTACCCGCTAGTCCATACAGTTGACCTGTACTCAAATAGGTGTATCAAATTTGGAACAAGTCTTAAGAGAAAGTTTGGTAAATTATGTTTTGTGATCTCGAAGGATTCCCAAAGGTCTAGGGCTGGTGGACTGCACACATGGCAATGCGAGCTCCATCTGCACAGCCTTAACATTGTTGAACAGAAAATGATTTTACAGTCTGAATGGTGGGATAGTCAAGGACATAATTTTCATATCATCAGCTACTTCCCAAGTGCCATACTTGACTCTTATGTTTGGAGGTTCCTCCAGCTGTACCACTGGCCCAATAGATCACACGAGTGGCTCTCTGGGCTATCTTTTGTCTTTTAAGGTTTCAATTTTCTCATTTTTTGTTTTTCATTTTCATGCCAACCCCAAGACATGGCTGAGGAACGTTACAATATTGTAGCTAAGCTGACTCACGTGTTCACTGACGATATCTCAGGAGTTATGAAAGAGCATTTCTACTGTTTCTACAAGCGCTCTGTGTAGCTATCCAGTGTGAAGGTGCGATATAAATGCAAGTTTGTTGTTATTTTGATCACTCAGGTAGTGTTTCACAGTGACACCTCACATAACATCTGAAGAATATTGTGGTTCGCTGCATTTTGCAGAGTGTAGCAAAGGGGAGGACATTTTCGTTGTCCACAAATGCTTCAGAACATCAAGCTCTTGTCGCTCAGGAGAAGGTTGGGAAGTTCTAGACTCAGATGAGAAAGATGGGCACAGATGCCCAAGCTAGGGAAACCCCCTCGCTATGGGTAGAGGATCATCTCCTCCTCAGTCAGTGCTGCTTGCTGGTTTCATCATATTGCCATATGTTTTCTATTGAAATCAGTATGAAAACACCCCACTGAACCCAGTAATTACTGCCTCCGAGACGTTATCCTATGAAGGTCTTCTTCACAGCCATTCTTGTAGTCCGTTCTAGAATTTGATTCTGACCAGCTGCACTTTTGTCATTGATTCAGACCCTTCCATAGATTCATTCACGCTCCCACATAAACCTTTTCATGATTTAACTTAAACACACTTTATCCTTGAGGTCCTATCCGGCTGTTCAGGTAGATGCTAAAGATCACTCATTGAAAAAAGAGGGGAATTCCTCTTATTGACCTGACCAACCATACCCAAAATACACGTTGCATCTTATTGTTATTGGAAGACAATACTGTGTGGAAATTGGCTGCCAGATTTGCTTACAAAATAGATACAGATTTGTACTACAAAAAAGTAAAGTGCTTTGAAACCACCTTCTGATATGAAGCATCCCTATATCAAATGTACAGGGATAATCAAAAGGATTATATATATATATTATTTATAATTCCTCCAGAATTTCGAGTCCGCATGTCGAGAACATTTAAGTCAGGACATGAGGAACTAGTCAAAGAGCAACAATAGTAGATGACTGGAAGGACTTCTCTGGCATCTTCACTAAAGGGAGACTTTTTTTTAAATGAGAAAATAGGAAAGGAAAATGCAACATAATTGAAATTTGTATGCAGTGTACCTTGCTTTTCTAAGTTATTATAATAAGCCTCTTGTTACAACAAACATTCAGGAAATTCCATTACATTGGGAATAAGACACAATATTTGATAAAGTGACCAAATAATATGAAGAACTACTCTATATTGTCAGACCACACATGGTTGTGTGGCACAGTTCGATTGTACGATTACAGAGGAAATGAACTAGAAAATGAAGTGAGTTTGATATTAATGAAAAGAGTACAAATCTCCGGCATCTTATTGCAAGAAATAAGGAGAAAGCATCTCATGAATAGTGCATTACCTTATAACCCTATATTCCAATTTACTATTGCAAGCATTTCCTTAAGGGTTTTCAGTATTCCATTAATAGCATAAAATTTTGTTAGAGCCTTCTGTTGTACCTAAATAAAATGCATTACATGGCTTTTCTACACGTCTTCATTTGAAATAACTGCAGAGTTTTGAAGTGAGGAGCAGTGGCGCATACTTTGTATGGTTTACTGATCACAGTATTCCTTAGAAATACGCTGTTAATTGTCAATCAATTTATTTGTGGTGATCATCTCACAATTGGAAAGGCTTCAATGTGAATCTCATCACGTGGGCTGCGGCCTAAAATTTATCAGTCGGAAATCATTGCCGATGGTTAGCCTTGCTATTTGTATATTTATAATAATAATCATTGCCTTTGTTATTGCACCTTATCACATCTAGACTTCTCAAAACGCTTCACCAAATATGCATCTAGAAGACGTGAAAAGGTGCTATATCAAATGCAAAGATTATTATTGCACAGTAAAGTAATAATAATAATCCTTGCATTTGATATAGCGCTTTTCACGTCTTCTAGATGTCTCAAAGCACTTCACAGAATAACAATCATAACAAAATTACATTTGTATAGCGCCTTTCGCGTCAGTACTGTAAAGTGAATTGATTATATACTTGTGGGCAAAACGCGGCAGCCAATTGCGCACAGCAGTGTACCACAAACAGTCGTGGATTGAAATAACCAATAATATTATTGTGTTCTTTTTGGAGGGATTATTAGGCATAAAGTGAATTAACTGTATATTTTGTGGGCAAAGCGCAGCAGCCAATTTCGCACAGCAGACTTCATACCATACTTACCCATAGTATGATATGACTTTATCCGAACTCCTTGATGACATTTCTAACTGGGCTTGCTTCCAGATATTCTTTCTATAATCAATATATCTGAATATTTATATTGTAATAACATATCTAATGTGTCATATTTGTCTTCATATGCATTGCAAATATATTGCAGCCCAATTTGATTCTATTTTTTTATTTTAATTTATTTGCAATCATTCTTACAGATGTATAGATTGAATTTGATAGGCTATAAATTAAGTTTATTCCCTACAATGTTTATTTTGGGTGTTAAGAATTGTAAAAAGGCTAGATGGTTTTTCATAGTTGTGGCAGGAAGATGGGTCTATGAGTCAGAAAATTATGATACATGAACACCTGCCCTAAAAAATAGATGTGTGTAGCATAATATGAACAACGTGTTTGTCCTTGTCAGTATTTTAAAGCTAGAATATAATTGTTGTGAATTCATCAGAATGCAGTGCAATGCAGTAGTGATTCAGCACTGATATCCACCCACACAATTCTTCACTTGCTCAGTTCACCAACCAGCCATATCCTCAGGTAGAGTCACTGAACAGAGAATAGCAGCATTCCCCAATTGATGCCGACTAGTATCGCAATCCGAATAGGCAGATCAACGAGCTGTGCTGGAGACCTGGACAAAGACACCAACAAGGTAATGGTGAATGTCCCAGATAGCTCTAAAAGAGAGGGCAAGAGAATAGATTTGTTAGGGGACTAGGGGGAAAGAAATAGCATCAGTGAACGTGAGACTATATAAAATAAATAGTTCATTTTAGTGAAGCTCCTTTTCATGCCAGATCAGTCAGCAATGCAAGGTTAAGAGTTGACTCACCATATTTCGATCTGGACCAGCCAAAATATTTCTGTATAGAGATTAGCATAGATTGAAAATCAGCTGGCAGCTCATGATTCATGGAGTTCATGACTCAGGTTATCAAATTTTGGACGAGATGTAGTCCAGCTGTGTAACAAGAATGTGGTGTAATAACAACTGAGCTAAGGCAAGCATTTTATAAATTACTCTTTACTCGGTATGGATTTACATCAGCCGTTCCATCTATACTTCCACAATCTCAACCTGGTTAAAGGCAATCAGCAGAAATTTAGTATTTATACCATAAATAAAAACAAAAAAATGGGAAAGACGGATTACGTCCACATTACTGTATACCACACAAAAAACAAAAAGTCACACCTCTACGTCCTGTGAAATGCTTTGAGATGTCTCGATGATGCGATAAAGCATTATATCAAATGCATGGATGTACCACACATCTAACAGGTTATTAAAGGAGCAGAAATGAAGCAAGACATATTATTAAAGAGAAATTATAGTTAGGACCTGGAATAGTGGATTAAAACCAATAGTAATCAAACAAGAAAATCAGTGTTGCTAATTCCTGTACCTGCATTACCGGCTTTGAAATCAGCGGGGTTTTTTTGAATGCATATAGATCCTAGAGTAATGCAGAAAAACTATTCAGTGACCTACAGGCATTGTCAATTTATTTATTCAGTCTGTGAGTTTGAGCGCTTCTAGCTAATGCAGTTGGGACAGAATAGTGATTTTTAAATAAAATCCATCTTTCTTCAAAGTAGATATTCAAAGTAGCACTGGGATCGAAGCTGATACTTTCCTGTTTCGGGGAAGATTGCAAAACCAATTTAGAAAGAACTTTGTCGCTGAGATTTTCATCGTTTTGAACAAATGCATTCAGATAAAATAGAATTCTTTAGGCTTGAAAAGACATCTCAGAGAGGAACTTATTAGTGGTATGGAAGTTATTAACCAGGATAGAAATCTGAAATACTTTCGTATGAAAAATCGACCGATTGAGAAATCAGTCTACAGATTACTTGATCTGAATCTCCCTTGTAATGTGGGAAATGTGCATTCGCCTTTTCATGTCGTGCTATTGCATTCTCTGAGAGTGGTATGGTTGTGCAAGTATTCTTTTGAAGTGGTCAGGAGTTATTGAGAGAATTACAACAATAATAATTTGCAGTTATATGGCACTCTTCACAGGGGTTAGCATCTCAGAGAGCTTAAAGATGTTATATGGTAAACAAGCGAGTCTTAGATTTGAGTCAGTAATATTGAGGAAGTATGCAGATAGCGTCAGGTGCAATAAGAAGCACATCCAAGTTTGGAGTTGTCTAAGGCTGCAGGAAAGAGGGACTGGATTGGATAAGGGTGGGCTATATCAAAGTGGGCGTAGCGGCAACTGGAGGAGGTGATTTGGAGAAGAGGAGAGACGTGGATTGGAAAACTAGGGAATATAGAACAGGGAACTATCCTTCTTTGGGGCATAGGTAAGCAGGATAAGATGATTTCTTATACTGTCTCCAAGGTGCTAAGCTTATCATCTGAATGTTGGTACCGAGGCAATCGTCTGTAGCATTTTCTGTAGTCTGGTTCCTGGAGGGTCCTCAGTAATTAGGGTACCTTTGATATCAAGCCTCCATTTTCATTACTGTTAGCAGGTTTTGGGATTGGCAGATCAACCACTTGCACTAAGTGGATCCGAGGTGGTTGATTATTTCAATTAAGTTTCAAATCTAGTAGTTGGTAATGGACCATTGTTAACATTTACAATTTGATTGGCAAAGAAAAGAAAAAGGGTTTCACAAATTGCTCTCTTTAAGCCTCGAGTTCAATCCTGACGCACTTCATATTAATGCCCCTTAAAATAACATCCAGCATTATCGAAGGAGGGCCTTTGTTTTCTCTCTCTCGCATTCAGATTAGATGTCTGGAAGAACATGAAAAGTGTCCGAGTTTGAGCCAAGCCATGAATTCCCCTCTCTGCAGTCTGAGCCATGACTGAAGTTGTCGATTGCCAAAACGTGAAAGTGTTTCATTCGATCCAAAGTGTTCAGCGCACCGGCATCTAGGCCATTTACAAAGCGTTTTGCTCTGGGGACAATCAATACTGTCGCGCGATCCGTGTCCCAGATAGAAGATGTATGCAAACAGCCCAGATCTCAGTCTCAGGCAATGTTACGACTGTATTAATGTTGCAGCCTGGCTGTGTCTCACTGAAACAATAACACATACAATCACACACTCATACACAAGCAATTACACACATGCACAATCACACACACAATCACACACACACTCACACAAACAGTCACACACTCAAATACACATAATCAAACAAACACTCATGCACACAATCATACACACAATCACACAGACACAATCACACACACTCATACACCTTGATTTGCAATGATGTCAATGCAGGGGAGAAGTTACGTTAAGTAAAGAACGTTGGACAGCTGAATACTGATGGTTACCAGGGGATTTCACCCTGAAGGTTAGCATTTTAAACAGGCTCTTGAATTGGGATTGTGGATAACAGCGCGTGTGAGATCCCCGACCCTGATGGAAACGTGGCGCTGATTAAATCTAAGGCACAGCCTCATCTTTGTGTGTGTGTGTGTGTATGTGTTTGTGTGTGTGTTTGTGTTAGTGTGTGTATGTGTGTGTATCTGGCCTTTTATTAGCAATGCACAATGTCTGTACTGTAATTAATTTAAGCAGAATGAAGGCAGCCTGCTGCTCTGATCTCTTTTTTCTCTGTCTCTCTCTCTCTCCCCCCCTCTCTTTATTACAGTGAATCTAACTCAGGGAGCTGGGATCCCAAGGGCTGTGAAACAGTACACACACAAGCAACCTACACTAAATGTCTCTGTAATCAACTGGCCACTTTCGCCATTTTAGCCAAGCGACCAAGAGATTCGGTGAGTATCTGAAAAATATAAAACGTTAAAGGCTACAATTTTGCACCTGCGAGAGAGTGAGCTTTGGGGAGATGTTTCAAAGAAATGCTTCTGCTATAGGGGAATGGGAACAGCATTTTGTAATTAATATTACCTGGGAAGTTTTATTAGCAAAGAGGATATTGAAATTAACGTGTGCGATACAATAGCCCGATTCTGAATTCAACTGGGTACTTGGTTTAATTGCAAAACTTACCCACTTGAAACGATGTTTTAATTTAAGGTTATGTGGGATGCTGTCAGCAGAGGTTCATCTGGTGAAATTAGAAATCGTTTGTGCCTGAGTTGACCGTGAACTTTCACGCCTCTGGTATCATTGATTTCCCCTAATGTGGCAGCTGGTGGCTGGGTGGAACATCGCTTTTAGATACAAATGAAAATGAAAACCAGGTCGATAGTCAGAAGGGAAGAGAATGCAAATTTCTTTGGAGAAAATGAATGATGTGTCAGTCAAAGCAGCAGAGATTCTTTTGTGATATTTATTTAACGCAGGTGAGAATATCACCATTGGATCCATCTGGTCGTCTATTTCATTGTTTACAGATTGTAAAATGATCCTTGCATTTGATATAGCACCTTTCAGACATCTCAAAGCGCTTCACAGAATATAGTGTGAAGTGAATTGACTGTATATTTGTGGGCGAAACGCAGCAGCCAATTGCCTACACTAGTGTCCCACAAACAGTCGTGGATTGAAATGACCAATGTTTTATGTTGGAGGGATTATTATCAGGCATGTGGAGTAAGGAAACTTGCCCAAGGATTCGCCATGACCTGCCTGGATTCGAACACAGGTCTCATACTTGTAAGGTGAGTGTTCTAACCACTGAGCTACAGGAGTCCTTGTACACCAGTCCCAAAAAGTTAGTTTGCAGGTGCAGCAAGCAACTAAGAAGGCGAACGGCATGCTAGCGTTCATTTCAAAATGTTTAGAGTATAAGAGAAGGGAAGTCTTGCTGCAACTCTATAGGGCCCTGGTGAGACCGCACCTAGAGTATTGTGTACAGTTTGGGGCTCCTTATTTAAAAAAGGACATATTTGCCTTAGAGGGGGTGCAGCGTAGATTCACTAGGTTAGTTACTGGGATGAGGGGACTGACCTATGAGGATAGGTGGAAGAAACTAGGGCTGTATTCTCTAGAGTACAGAAGAATTAGGGGGGATCTTATTGAAACAATAAGATTCTTAAAGGGCTGGATAAAGTAGACCCTGAAGGACTGTTTCCCCTGGTAGGAGAATCTATAACCAGGGGTCACAGTCTTAAAATTAAGGGTCAGCCTTTTAGAACAGAGTTGAGGAAACATTTCTTCACTCAGAGGGTAGTGAATTTATGGAATTCACTACCCCAGAAGGCTGTAGATGCTCAGTCCTTGAACATTTTCAAGGCTGAGACTGATAGATGTTTGAAAAATAGAGGGATTAGGGAATATGGGGTAGGACAGATAATTAGAGTTAGATGAGAAGATCAGCCATGATCTTACTGAGTGGCGGAGCAGGCTCGAAGGGCCGAATGTCCTACTCCTGCTCCTAATTCTTATGTTCTTAGTCCACAATATTTAGTAACCTTCATGCAGGGTAGCGCCTAGGAGTATCTAACAGTGGCAGAGCCTGATGCCAAGCCAGGGGGATGGAGGAGGTGATCGCAGTTAAAGAGAAAGATCTTCATGCATGATCTGAAAATGGGGAAGAAGAGTGCACAGCAGAAGGATTGGGGGAGAGAATTCTGAAAGCACTGCTATGAATGGTGGAATGGACGGAATAAGCGATAAGCAGCAGGCTGGAGCCAGTCGAACGGAGGCATTGGATGGTGGAATAGGGAGTAAGCAGGTCAAAGAGATACGGATTTGTTGAGGAGTGTGAGGATCTTCAAGTGGATCCATTTTGTGATTGGGAGCCAGTGGAACCTGGTGAGGACTGGTGTGATAGGATAGGGCATTTACATCGCGTGAGGAGTTTTGAATTAATTGGATTTGTGGACAGTAAAGCTGGGTACACTGGTGAGGACAAATATCACAGCTGCAAATCTGGAGCGCACAATTGATCCTGATTTGTAATATCGTGTTTGATTGGAGCTGGTGGAAGGATTGCTGGGGGTGGGGTGTTTCAGGATTTTTGGGGGCTTATTTTTTTACATGCTTAAGATGATTTGATGACAGTTTTTTGTAGAACCTAAATTTTTAATGAGAAGGGCTGTGAAACAACACAGTACATCATGAAATGTTGAAAATAACTCCACAGGGAAGGGATTGAGACCCTGAGGTTAGAGTCACATTATAAATACGTAATACTTTACATTTTTCATTTTCATCAAAGTCTGATCTTTGTGAAAATACTTGACGTTGCTTTTGAGGTCAAATGGAGCTTATGATTATATAGTGCTTTCTGCTTGATTAATTTAATACAAGATTAAAGGGGTGGTGCTCTCCACGATTAAAGGTCTTGCAGGACACTATCAGATCCATACACACAGCCAGGTGTGCTAATATTATTTTGCCCACAATCATTTCTCATGCTAATGTTATTTGAAAATTGACTGCAATTTTTTTTTAAATGACATTGAAACACCGCTGCAAGAATTTCTCTGGATATTCACCACTTGGTTTGCTGTTGAGAAGAGCTGGATCTAGAAATAAATCTTGTCAAAAAAGTAGCAAAACTTCCTTTGGAATTATCGTGCTCGTATTTTTTTCTGTAAATTCTAGCAATTCCACCCAGCATCAGTAATCAGGCACTACTGAGTCAAGCAGAGAACAGGAGAGATAGAGATTAAATCCTCTGCTCAGGGGCACAAAACAATTGAGGTAATTGGGTAAAATCTAGCGATTGTGCCGAGAGCTTTTGTAGGTCATTTGTAGGTCAACTAAAGGGTAAGTTAGATGTAGAATAAATCCATGCCTCAGACATTATGGAGTGCACTTTGTAGTATATTCCTGTTAGGAGCCTTGGGATGTTCTCCGGATGTGAAAGGCGCTGTTTCAAATGTAGAATTATTGTTGTTAAATTTCCCACAGGTGTGAGGAGATCTCAAAACTAGTCACCCATTTTGTCAAGAGATGCAACCATCTGTGAAAAAATCATGCTTCCTGAAAACTTTTGAACCTGCTTGGTTTCTGTTACTATAGATCGACAGTGAAAAAATACAGCTGTACTTATATAACCCCTGTCTGCTCCTCACAAACGATGATAATAATACTGCTTTTCACGTCTTCTAAACGTCTCAAAGCGCTTCACAGAATATGCTGTACAGTGAATTGACTGTATAATTGTGGGCAAAACTTGGCAGCCAATTGTCCACAGCATTATCCCATAAACAATTACGGATTAAAATGACCAATTGATTTTTGTTTTGAAATGTTGGGGTGAAGGAAAGCAGAAGTCAACCACAGAATTATATGAAACGCTTGGTTCCTGTTTTCTTCAACAAAAGTGAATCCCGTTAAGTCAGCTACTTTGGCGAATGGTCATTTCAATCCATGACTGTGGGACACTGCTGTGCACAATTGGCTGCCGCATTCAACCCACAAATATACAGTCAATTCACTTTACAGTCTATTCTGTGAAGTGCTTTGAGATGCTTAGAAGACTTGAAAAGCACTATATCAAATTCAAGGATTATTATATATTGTTATTATAATGGTGAGGCTGGCATAGTTGGAAGCATCACCAACTTTCAATGAAATTGTGGGTTCAAGCCTGGTGCTTTGTGCTCATAGTCAAGGCTAACACACCAATGTATTGTTGGCAAAGTGCTGCGTTCTCAGATGCAGTGTCTTTCCGATGAAATGCTGGAAACAAAGTCCTATTTGTCCATTTAGATGGATGTTAGAAGAACCATGACACTATTGAAAACAAGACAGGAATTTATCTTGATATCCTGCCCAACAATTCCCAAGCTAAAATGGATTATTTACTGATTACTATGTGAAAATTGACTGCCACATTCATCTACATGTGCACAGTCACTATACTTCTCCAGACAAAAACTCTACGAAATTTTTATACCTTTCGATCCAATAGGCACTGTATCAAATGTTATAATTATACCCAGTTGGAACATAGAAATATGCCATTAGCCAACTGCTTGATCAACAACTTGTGTTTCAATATTTTGATTTAAAAAAAGGTCCTAGAAATATTTCAAAATTGGAACAAGGATTGAGAAAAATGTACACTGTATTTATAATAGATCACAAGCCACTCTGGAACAGGAGCATGGACACTGGCTGTTGCTCATTGTGCAGTTTCAGCCTCAACATTCGACTCCCATGAGTTTCATTAGAGTGGTTGGTTGGTGTGTACCACGATCAAGCCACTTATCTGTATATTCACTTGGGTACTGTGAGAGTTAAACGAATCTTAGCACACAATTGCTTGGTTCCTCAGAGATAATTCCAGCAGGAGGGATAACAAGGCCTGTTAAGGTCCTTCCTGATGTCTAATCTTCGTGAAAGGACATTCACCTTTTATTTCATAAAAATGTCCCCCAAAAATTATTCATTTATTACCCTGTGATACATTGCTGTGTCCAAAATTATCTCCCATGTTTGCCCATACTGAGATTTATAGTAAAACCTTACAAAGTGCTTTGGCACATTTTCACTATGAGAAAGACATAATATCAAATATCAAATCCAGAGGAGTATTATTGCTTTCTGGGATTGAGTATTATCTGTATCATTTATTGGGTGTCGATGATATTGTTAATAAAAAAGTATAGATGCCACCATCACAATTTGAGACCGGATGAAAGGCATATATAGGAATTGTTTATTTAATTAAGAAAATGTCTTCTCGTAAAAGTTTGTGTGTGTCCTTAATAAAGTTTCTCATTTTGTGTTCTTCACACACACACACAAATTGGGCAGAAATTCCAACTGAGTCCAGATTTGCTTTTTATTTATGTAGCATTTTAGAGCATCCAGAATTTGGCAAATTCTTCAATGCAGCCTTAAATTTTAAGTGGTGTTCTGTAAGTCATTTTAAGAACTATAAAAAACTTCAAAGTTAAAACTGAATTCAGTAATTTGCCACTTTCTGCATTTGCTGAAATGTTAAAGAAATACAGTAAAACTAGAACCAGGTAGAACTTCTCCTGTATGTTACTGTTATCTTCAATAGTTGGAATGATTGTCACATTTGTGAATAAATTTTCAGTTCAGTGCTGCAGTAAGATTATATGTTTGAATGCTGTAATAAGTTTAGTACTCTAGTGGCAACACAGTTAACTGAAATATGATGCCTCTTATCTGCAGTTTCAAACCTTACATTCTACCACCAGAGGGGGGAATAAAATATGCTTTTCCTTCATAAAATGAAAACCATAGGTAGAAATTTGGCTGCAGTACTATAATTTGCTTTATGGAAATTTACATCAGAAACTTATTTGTGACGTTTGAATCTACAGAAAGTTATACTGGACAACTATCAAGGGTAACCTGTCCACAGCCTTTGCTGGATACAACCATAGAGATTCAGTTCCCTAATTGATTATATGCTGTTGTTTTCTTAGCTGACTTTCTTTAAGCTGTGGGAACTCTTGAGTTCACCATACTGGGCAGAGAATGTTGATTAAATATACAAACTGACCTCACCTGAAATTGCCCAATTTACCGTGTGGCTTGTTCAGACGGAAGTATACATTTATCAGAAATGTTAGTACGAGGTGAATTAAGTGCTGAAGCACCCCCAATGTGCTGTGACACAGCATTAATAGGGAAAAAGATTAAGCCACTTTGACCCTAACAAATTAACTTAGAATTCTCAGGAATATCCATAGGAAGTGGGGGATAAATATGTTATACTCGAACATTAGTGACTAAACTAAACATTTTGCTACATGAAGCTCCAAAATACTGTCCTAAATTTTCAGGAAGTAATCCTGAAGCAAAATTAACTATTTTGAAATTGTCTGTTTCAACCGATCTCGATACCTGTCTCTTAACTGATGCAATCTCTACAGTTCTTTCTTGCAATGAAAATAAATATTTCTTTTGATGACTTTCATGCTTTCTAATACATTATACAGCTTCTTTAAGAACATTAAAATAATAGTTGTGCAATTATGCAACAACAACAACAACAATTTAAACTTATAAAGCACCTTTCACGTTGGGAGGACGTCCCAAGGCTCTGCATAGGAGGCGTGTGACCCGAGCTGGAAGGGGTGAAACACGTAGGGGAGGTCGAAAAGTTCAGTGGGGAACAAAAGGCACGGTCGAAGAGGAAAGTCTTCAAACCGGCCTTGAAAGAGTAAAGGGAAGAAACAAGGCGGAGGGATTGGGGGATGGAATTCCACAGGGTGGGAGCGGAGAAGCTGAAGGCCCGGACTCCGATGGTGGGGCGGTTCGGGCGGGGGGCTTGGAGCAAACCAAGTCCTGCTGAACAGAGGGTCCAGGTGGGCTTGTAGGGGGAGAGTAGATCGGTTAAATAGGGCGGGGCACGGCCATGTAAGAACTCGATCCTCTGGAGGATGGGGAGCCAGTGGAGACGGGTGAGGGTGGGGGTTATATGGTCGCGGAGGTGGGTGTGGGATAGCACACGGGCTGCAGAGTTTTGGATAACCTGCAGCCTGTAAATGGAGGAGCTGGGGAGGTCGACGAGGAGAGAGTTTCCGTAGTCCAGCCTTGAGGTGATGTACGCGTGCACGAGTGTTTCGGCAGCGTGGGGGGTGAGATAGTTGCGGAGCCTGGCAATGTTGCGTAGGTGGAAATAAGCGGTGCCGGTCAAGGCACGGATGTGGGGGAGGAAGGTGAGTTTATGCACAGTACAGAATGCAGTGTGTTTGGTATACTAATCTAGGAGTACCCATTAGATTAATTAACACACCAACTATTGACAATAATATATGGCTGGGATATGTTATATACAGTGTGTCATAAATTTGATTGTGTTGGAAGGCAATAACTCATGTCAAGGGCTAAGAAAACATATAAACGTAAATGTGAAACTTGAGCATCTTATCATCTCATGTCCAAGAGTTAAATTCTTGTATAATACAGATGAGTTTAGGAACGGTAAGTTATTCTCTTTTCAACAGGCGTTTCACATGTTATTTTCCTGACAGTGAGTTCCTTGTTGGGTAATGATATGAAGGAGGTGTCTGCTTTTAAAATTACATCGCTTGAACTGTTTCAAAGTATTGTAGAGAATCTACATAAACTGTGTAAATACGTGAAGTGCAAAGGTTGGAGAGTTTTACAAGGCAATAATATAAGAGCTGCAGATATAATCTTGATATCTTCCTGAAATAGATTAAATCTCTGGGACACAATAATGTTAACAGCTTTCGATATGATCGTGAAAGGCCAGTATTCTATGTAAATTTATTCAGGCAGCAATTGTAGAACTAGGTTTTTTTTCTATTATGTTTGATGATTTGCTGGTTCCAACTTGATCAACGAGAGGTAACTCCAAACAGTTTGATGCGTAGCAATGTCTGTTTTAATTCGGACACCATAGTTGCAATAGCATAATTTAACAGGTGAATGATATTCACTTTCATTTGTGTTTGAAAGCAAAGTTATGGAATCAAGCAATCTCTGATCAAGGTTCCTGTTTAACACTAAAACTAATGAGAGAACCGCATAAGAGAACCTAAATTGATTGACAATGTCAATAGTCATTGTCAACAATAGTGTGTTTTGTAGGCAGTAAGCTACAAAACAATATAAAAGCAATATGGCTTGCAGTTGGTATAACGCTATTCTTGTCTTCTAGACATCTCAAAGCAATTGACAGAAGATACTGTAAAGTGAATCAACTGTACATTTGCAAAAGGCGGCAGCCAATTGCACACGGCAATGTCCCACAAACAGTCATGGATTAAAGTGACCAGTTTTTTTTTGCAATCCTGCAATAAGTATTTAACAGTAGTACAACATACTCATTGTTTGACTGCATTTCAATTCTCATAGGTTCACTGCCCATTTTTAGACCATTAGTTATCTGTAGTACCAACCATTGTTTTCCTGTTGCATTGTTTTTCACTTACAGGAAAGAGGAGTCAGTCATGTGTTAAGGATACATTGGACGGTTAGGAATCCTAGTTATTATTCCTGTCTTCAGGTCATATCAGCAGTTTTCTTGAATCAGGAGAAAACTTTAGTCCAATGGAAACTGCAGCCCCCCCTATTTCTCTCACTCCAACGTCTCTCAATCATTACCCTTAAAAGGAACATATATTCAGTAGTCCATTAGAGAACACGAAGAAATATGGAACCAGCAAAGCCATTTGACTTATAAAAATAATTCTATCCTCGCATAGTGTATAATTGTACATTCACGTATTCAGTTCCAGTTATTAACTCTCGCTAATAAGTAACAACAAACATAAGCCTGTGTCTTGAGCTCACAAAGGGTTTTAGTGAAGTGCCCAGGGCATGAAGCCAGCAACACAACCTTGAATATTCAACCTTGGTCAGTAGCCTTACACAAATGTGCCTCCCATGCTCCCTGAAGCACGTGAAACTCTTTGGGAGAGTATGTTTTTAGTTATCACTGTAACCTTCAATATCATTTTTAGCTAACTTATATCCATCTCGTAACACATAACAGTTAGTGAACTGGGTGAAGCACAAAATATCCAAACGACAGTATTCCACTTTGTGAACAGAACTTGGCTATGCGCAATTGGCTGCCGCGTTTCGCCCACATATATACAGTCAATCTATTTAACAGTATATTCTGTGAAGCGCTTTTGAGATATCTTGAAGATGTGAAAAGCGCAATATCAAATGATAGGATTATTATTATTTATTATTAACATTATCAATGACCCGGAGATTTGGGATAAATGATTACTGATCAGTGATCATATAACTATATGTCCATTGTGTGCCTCTTATTAAACTTCTGTTACCCTGTGCAATGCCTCAGTAATTCAAATAGAATTTTTCCAATGACCCATTCCTCGTATTATTCATCCAGAATTAATTTGATAATATAGCGAATTATTACAGTACCAAGTAATAATTATCAAGCCTTGTTATAGTCTAATTGACTAATTGTATCAAATTCAATCATAATTCTTGCATTTGATATAGCCCTTATCACAACTTATCATGTCTTCAAGATGTCTCAAAGCGCTTCACAGAATATACTGCAAAGTGAATTGACTGTATACTTTGTGGGCGAAACACAAGGATAATTATTTCTCTCATTTCACCCACAAAATATTCAGTCGACTCACTTTACAATATATTCTGTGATGCGCTTTGAGACATCGCAATGACATGAAAAAGTGCAGGATTTTTAAAAATGAATTATAATAATAATGCTCAGCTAATCATGGAAAACTATTGTACAATAATTTAACAAAATAATGACTTTCTATAAGCACAGAATCTTCTGCTATACTCCCAAAGATGGTATCTCCTCCACCACCACAAATTTTCAAGTTCCCACCTGACAGAAATAACACACAAATATATATTTCTAGTTTTTGTGCCATGTACTGTATTAAACAGTAATTCAGTTATATCAGCCTTTGTCTTAAAATCTAATGTTTATCTTCTGCCAATGTACATGAATAATAAAAATCCTAATAAAAAAAGTCAGGCGGACTGGTAGAATATTGTCTTTCAGATCTCCAGATTTTATGATTCTGCTGATGTTGTATTGTTTGCGGGAACATGCCTGCCCTTTCATTCTGGTGAGCAATGTGTTGAAGCTGCAGTATATTAGGTCACCATCTTCTTCTGTGTTTTCCAAGTATAACAAAAAAAAAAATTACATTTGTATATCACCTTCCATGTCGGGAGGACGTCCCAAGGCGCTGAGTCCAGTGCAGTATTTACGTTTAGTTTCTTTTTCTGAACAGCAAGTCATGCACCAGCAACAATTTTGCTTTGTGATCGTAGTCATTAATGGTTCAAAGCTTAGCAAGTGAATGAAACTAAAAGAGTGATATCCAATTTAATTATGGTCAATAGTTCCAAATACAGATTGGTGTCTATTTGCTAGACTGCCCCTAAACGCTAGCTCCTGCACACAGTCCTGTCAGGGTGTCCCATCTGTTTCTAAACCCAAGAATCATCATTTTAATGGGATTTTTGTCAAGCCCTGTTTATCATCTCTCGGGATTGTTTTTTTTTGCACTGACAGTTGCATATGCAGTCTTTACACATGTTCTTACATCTGCTGAGGTCTATTTCATTGCTGTAATCTATTATTCAATGCACTTCTTAATTATATTTCCATCCAAAGAGCTGTCTCTGTTTACTCCCTCTTCCCTGATGTGTGGAAAAAAAAAGTTGAGATTCATCAAAGCACAATTTTCTAAATGGTTTCCTAATAACCTTTCAAATAATGAAATTTTAAAAACAGACTCGTTTAAATTTTCCTATTCTCACCAAATTAATTTAGAAGCCTTCAACCATGAAGGAATCACAGTGTGCCTGCTTGCTTCTCTTTTGTCATTTAAACAAATTCTGCTCATATGTGTTTGTTTGCTTCTCTTAGTATTCTGTAGTCCTGTAGCTTAGAGGACTCGCCTTGCAAGCAAGAGACCTAGGTTCGATTTCTGGCAGGATGAAATATTGGGCACCAAGTAGTGTTTCCTTACACCTCGACTGTTTGTGGGACACTCGATCGGCTGCCGCAATTCGCCCACAAATATATTCGAGACATCTTCAAGACATCTGAAATGCTTCACAGAATGCACAGTAAAGAGAATTGACCGTATATTTTGTGGGAGAAACGAAGCAGCCAATTGCGCACAGCAGTATCCCACAAATAGTCATGTAATGAGTGACCAATTGATTTTTTTTGAAGGAATTATTACTCCTGGAAAAGCGATCCATCAATCAACTAACAACCAGATTCCTACTTAGTGCTAGGTAAACAGAGCCGTGCAGAGTAAGGAAACTTGCCCAACATTTCACCTTGCCAGGAATCAAACTCACTTGCGAGCCGAGTACTCAGTACTGTTGAGCTACAGGACTCCAAATATACAGTCAATTCACTTTATCGTATATTCTGTGAAGCGTTTTGAGACATCAAGCCCTTATCAAATACAAGAATTATTATTATTCATTGACATGTCAATTGTGACTTGTTTTTTTTCTCTTACAATGGTCCCGTCATCCTATTTCGTAGGTATTTAATCATTTTTACCTGGAATCAATCTGGTTTGTTCCAATAATACATTTTTTGGCAAATTGTACATCATTAAATCTGTGGTTATATGTGGTTAACCCAGCACTCTGAAGTCCTAATGGGTAGTGGTTCACAGCCGGACACTTCGCGAGTGTTCACAATTGTTCAATTTAAACGATTGAAGTCCGACAGACAACCTGCGCTGATTACTTTTCAGAATTTGACAGCAAGGTGCAAGTTGTGAGTGCGAAGCCCCAACTCAAGACTTGAAGTCACACAGGCTAACACTCCGATGCAGTGCTTGTGGGGAGTGTTGCATTGTCAGAGGTGCCATCCTTTAGCTGCGATATTAAACCAAGGTCCTGTCTACTTGTTCACGTGGATATTGACGATCCTATGGCATTTTTGAAAAGAGAAGTGATTTTCTCCTTGTACCTTGGGGAACAGTCTACCCTAAAAAGTTGATCACTCGCTCCATGGCTGATTCTAGGACATTGCTGTGTGCAAACTGAATGAATGGTTTCACTCACAAAATACACAGTGACTCCACTTTACATTACCTTGAGTGAGGCACTTTGCGACACTCAACAACTTGATATCAAATGCGAGGGTTATTATTATTTGCAGTTTGAAACTAGTGATCAGAAGAGGAGGTGAATTGCAGAAAGTGCTGAATAAGAGGACAGGAGGATGGGATTTTGTTTGGGTGCAGCCTGAGGCAACTGGAGCAGAAACGCATAAGAAACTTTTGTGAATGAAGGTTGGAGCATAGAAACACAGAGAAATTAAACTGGGGGGGTATCAATTCACCCATCTAATTTTGTTGCGTTCACTTTCTGATAATGAATATGTTTATGTCACACCGAGTCTAAATATTTGCCGTATGATTATCTCATGCTACTGCTAATCTGAATCTCAGTAACAGGGAAAATCATTTTGTCTAATTGATCTGCCAACGTGCGACTGTCACACTTGGTTATATGCATCGTGAATAGATGCAGTTTCTTCAGACCCTCTCTTAGCCGGTAGATGGTTTTATAAAGACTACCAATGCACTACAGTTGCTCAAGGACTATTGTGTGACTTTTGGCACAGAAAGGAAGGTCAACATTTATAAATGCAGGGGAAAGAAAATGGTTGTCTGAGGTTAAGTAACTCTTACCATTCACCATTTCACTGTGGTATTGTCATTTATCCAAAGCGAACATCATTTGTTAGAGCAAATTTTACTGTGAGTAGGATGATCGTGAAGCTCACGCCCTAAGCATATTTGAATTTCAGCAAACCAGAGTAGAGCAAGTCTAGTAAAATGGAATAATGTCTTTCCCATCTTTGATATTAGCCATGATTACACATCTTCTAGATGTCTCAAAGCGCCTCACAGAATATTACTGTAAAGTGAATTGACTGTATATTTCTGAGCGAAACGCGGCATCCAATTGCGCACAGCAGCGTCCCCACAAACAGTCGTGGATTGAAATGCCCAATTTATTATGGTTTTTTTAATGGATTATTATTATTAATATCACCCTTCAGTCAGCAGGCACTGGCCTATTTCATGTTCCTTACCTTAACCAGCCCATCATTAGCAGTCAGGCTTTCAGACTATAAGCCCTCATTTTGTAAAACCCTACCCTGCAGTTCTTCTCTCACTTGTCCAAAGTTCTTCCTCTTTCATCATATCTTTGGTAAACTTTACCCTCCCCCACTCCCTCGGTTCCTACCACCAGCTTGGGTGCCAGGGCAAGACTATAAGCCTTATAAGCCTATAACCCTCCCAGTTTGAAAGGTGTTGCATATAAATATAAGAGAAAGGAGCTTGGTTTGATTCCAAGCAGGGCAAAATGTTGGGTACATTTCCTTACTCCACACAACTGTTTACCTACAACAACAACCACTTGGATTTATATCAGCAGCAAGTACCTAGCAGCAAATAGGAACCTGATTGTTAGTCAATTGGGGGATCATTTTCCCAGAGGTAATAATACCTTCAAAACATTTCTTTCTGTTTGGTCACTTAATGCACCACAGTTTGTGGAACACTGCTGTGCGCAATTGGCTACTGTGTTTAGCCCACAAAATATAGTCAATTGACTTTACAGTATATTCTGTGAAGCGCTTTGAGATGTCTAGAAGATGTGAAAAGAGCTGTATTAAATGCAAGGATTATTATTGTATAAATTTGTATTGTATTGTATTGTAAACCACTCTGAAGAGTTGATGAAGTTGTAGGCAAGGGGAAGAACTTCCATTTGGGTGCACAGATTTGGGCAAATAATTAAGTTTTGTTTTAATTTTGAAACCGTTTTACTGCCAATTCTTTTCAAAGCAGAAAAAGCAACTTCATAATTAAAACAATATGAAATCCTAAGGCAACAGTGTATGCAGCATCATCCCACAATGGTTGCTTTTTGTATGGCCAGCTCATCAGTTATTCTACGCGTATATACGTAGAATATGTGAGATATGATGTTTCCTGCGGCGATTTGACTTCTCGTTTCGTTCAATTTATCTTTCAGGTCATGGATTTTGCTGGAGTGCCATCGGTCCCATTAATGATCGGGTGCGGAATTGCCTGTATGGCGCTGTTAACGTTGCTTGCTGTCTATGCAGCCTTCTGGAGGTACTAACCTAAATGTAAAACTATTAATAACCAAACCATAAGATAGCCATGTCATCCAGTGTAGATGAATAGAACGAGATCGGTGGAATACTAATTCACTCTGATTCAAGGGTGATATGTTGACTATCCAGAGGTCGCTGTAGTTTGTCATCCTCAAAAAGAGCACATCTTGAAAAATTATTTAAAGAGCGTAAGAACGTCAGTGATAGAGCATGCTTTTCCTGCTCGCTAATAATTCACTATTTATCCCTATCTGATACTGTCAGGCTCAAGAGCTCTTCGCCTATTGGTCTCAAACTTGATTGGTCTCAAACCAATTCACTGGATTCAATCAGTCAAAATTCCTCATGTGATTAAGTTTGGCGACTTGAAAATTTGTACACTATAGGTTGAATGATCCATTCATCAATGCCAGATAATGTGACACAGAATTGCAGAGATGTGCATTCCAGCAACACAGCAAAACAGTCAAATCTCTTCAGTGTCCTTGTGGTCCGCGATTAGAAGCAGAGGAGGATCCACATTGTGAATGTTTTATTGCTCATTGCAGACCCAGGTTTGAAATCCCAAATTAAAATAGCTTTGTGGAAAAGCTGCTCTGAGCCCAGTCCACATCTTGCCTTTAAAGATAAACATTGGCCGTATCATCTTATTTCAACCTGCCGTGTGAACCGTGGATTGTTTGTTGGGTCCAGTGAATTCAATTATCTTAAAATGTCATTGTGGTAAGAGAGAAGATTAGATCCGATTAATCTGCATAACACCCTGGGAGAGCAAATGCTGACGGTTCAGGTTCATTTTTTTTAAAGGAATCTCCAACATCATGAATTTTTATATAACCTATTTGCGTATCATTAATGTATTCATTCATGTGAGGTAAGCATTAGATCATGGATTCGTGGGTGGGATGTGTTTCCGTAAGAGCTGACTTACTGTGAAGTTGAATCTTAATTCACATGAATGTTCTACAGCTGTGTGAACGTTAAGCTAATGTCATTAGATTGTGCCGCATCCCTCAATTTGATATCACACAAAGAACTCTCAAAAGGTTTTTTACGTAAATGAAAGAAAATCATTCTGCCTCCCTGTGATGTATTGTGCATTATCTTTGACGTTGCTCTTATTTCTGTATCTCAGTAGTGCAGTCACATGCTGGTACTCTGTTAAAGATATAAATCTCTCTGAACATTTGTGAATATTTTATTGCTCCTGAGGTTGGGAGTAACTGTGATCCATCTATTCCTATTGAGTTTATCAAAATGATGGTCCAAATACTGAGGCTGTGATTTTGCTCTGGTGCTATCACTGGCGATGGAAAATAGTTTTTAATGTTTTTCCAATAACAATCAAATATGAATAGTTCTATATTCCTCTGGGAGATATTTGATTATTCTCCAGCAGAAGTGTAACATGCTGAATTGCACAGCAATCTAAATAAAACTCCCAGCTCACGCTATATGCTGAATGAACAAAATCCACTTAGTTGAATACATTTAGCTCCACTTTTATAAATATTTAAATTTTGTGACCTACAGACTTGTCCACATATTTGACTGATCACAGTTCAATCTCCTTATCCACCCAGAGAAAATTAAACACGCCGTCTGTCTGAACATGATGATGCATCACACGGAGAGATAGGAATTCAGAATTCATTTATTTGGGACCTACATTTCTTTTTTTGTGTCAATCCTTAATTCTGTTTTTGTCACATTCTTTGTGAGACATTTCACTTACTGAAACAGTACAAATACAGAAATAGAGATTAGATTTCACTGAGCGAGTGCAATCTGGGAGATATTCAGATCTTCATTCATATCACTGGAAATTGTTCAATTGTATAACCTGTTCAACTGAACTGAGCCTGTTTCTTTCACAGTTTAATATAAAGTAGGTATATCACATCACTTACAATTTTTCTTTTAAAATCCTGTTTCCACAGGTTCATAAAATCTGAGCGTTCTGTTATTCTACTGAATTTTTGCCTCTCTATTATGGCATCAAACATTCTGATTTTGGTGGGACAGACACAAGTACATAGCAAGGTAAGAGCAAAGTGGCCTCAGGGATTTCTTGCTTTGTCAGGCAATCTCATTCAACATCATTTGTTTATGTAAAGCACTTATCCTAATATAGATTCGGAGGATATTTGCCTGTCTGTTCAGAGAAGCATGTTTTATAATCCAGGTTATAGGATTAAAAAGATGAAGTTGGTATTGTGGTCAAGATTAAACGTGTTTGTTTTCAGATGTTGAAGGGATTCTAGTTCTTATGTGCAAGTGATATTAAAGTGATAACCGATGAACTACGTAAAAATTGATTCATTTGCGACAAGTTTACTAAAGCAAGTTTCTAATGTTGTGCCCTCCCTAACAACAAAACAAAGTGCTCTCGGTATTTTGCGTTGTGAAAAATTATTGTGTTACGTTTTTTTTCCTTGCTACATGTGATACGACCTCTGGTGAGAGGGAGCTGCTGCTGCTTCTGGTGAAATTACGACTAACATTGAATTCTGCTCTTATAATTGTCAGTACAGCCTGTATATCAGAACCCTTGTTACTTCAGTTATTCTGCACCACAGGGTCAAGTGGAAAGGAATCTAAGCATGAATTTGGGATGAGGACTTGAAGCGAGTGGTTTTCGAATAGATTTCTGAAGAGAAGTGAAACGCACCATTTAAATATGTATCTGAAGTAAAGAAATTTGCAAGAAACCCAGATAGTAAATAATAAATTGGTCATTTTCAATCCACGACTGTTTGTGCTGCTGTGCACAATTGGCTGCTGCGTTTCGCCCACAAATATGCATTCAATTCACTTTACAGCATATTTTGTGACATTTTGTGATGCTTTGAGACGTGTCGAAGATGTGAAAAGTGCTGTATCAAATACAAATATTATTATAACAAATCCACCTAATGCACAATAGTTCTGTCTCGACTGCAAATTCGAAGTTTTTACCTGCAGGTTAAAAGTTGCAAGAAGCAAAAAACAACAACTTGCATTTATGTAGCATCTTTCATAGATTCATAGATTCATAGAATTTTACGGCACAAAAGGAGGCCATTCGGCCCATCTAGTCTGTGCCAGCTCTTTGAAAAGAGCGATTCAATCCCACTGCCCTGCCCGCTCCCCATAGCCTAATAGACCTGTTCTCCCTAAATAAAGATCTAATTCCCTTTTAAAAGTTGTTATCGAATCAGCCTCCACCACCTTTTCAGGCAATGCATTCCAGATTCGAACAACTCGCTGAGTGAAAAAATTTCTCCTCAGCTCCCCTCTACTTCGCCTTGAAACTATTTTAAATCTGTGACCATGAGTCACAGATTCGCCCACGAGTGGAAATAGTTTTTCTCTATTTACCCTGTCGAAACCCCTCATGATCTTATAAACCTCTATTAGGTCTCCCCTCAATCTTCTCTGCTCCAGAGAGAATAACCCTAGCCTATCTAGCCTCTCCTCATAGCTGAAGTCCCTCAATCCTGGCACCATCCTAGTAAATCTTCTTTGTACCCTTTCCAATGCCTTCACATCCTTTCTGTAGTGTGGTGACCAGAATTGAACACAGTATTCCAGCTGAGGCCTCACCAAAGTCCTATAGAGGTTAGTCAGCACTTCCTGACTTTTGTACTCTATACCCCTATTTATAAAGCCTAGTATCCCATATGCCTTCTTAACAGCCTTGTCTACCTGTCCTGCCACCTTCAACGAGTCACTAACACAAATCCCCAGGTCTCTCTGTTCCTTCACACCATTTAAAATTGTACTATCTAGCCTATATTGCCCCCCTTTATTTCTTCTCCCAAAATGCATCACCTCACACTTCTCTGCATTAAACTTCATCTGCCATGTGTCTGCGCACTTTACCAATTTGTCTATATCCTCTTGCTGATGGCTACTATCCTCCTCACTATTTACTATTCTCCCCAACTTAGTGTCATCTGCAAACTTGGAAACTGTACTCCGTACACCCAAGTCCAGATCATTGATGTAGATTTCAAAGAGCAATGGTCCCAAAACTGATCCCTGTTGCACACCACTGCTCACTTCCCTCCAGTCTGAAAAACAGCCGCTCACTACAACTCTCTGCTTTCTGTCTCGCAGCCAGTTGTGGATCCACGCTGCCACTGTCCCTTTTACGCCATGGGCCTTTAATTTCATAATAAGTCTCTCATGTGGCACTTTGTCAAATGCCTTTTGAAAGTCCATGTAAACTACATCAACTGCGCTACCATTATCCACCCATTCCGTTACCTCATCAAAAAATTCTATCAGATTTGTAAGGCAAGATTTGCCTTT
The DNA here is from genome assembly GCA_035084275.1 of Hydrolagus colliei. Classification (NCBI taxonomy): domain Eukaryota; kingdom Metazoa; phylum Chordata; class Chondrichthyes; order Chimaeriformes; family Chimaeridae; genus Hydrolagus; species Hydrolagus colliei. The sequence continues at coordinate 5,303,107 of CM068763.1, read as the reverse complement.
AACAAATCCATGTTGACTGTCCTTTATTAGCCTATATCTTTCTAAGTGAAGATCTACCTTGTCCCTGATTATGGACTCTAGAAGTTTGCCCACTACCGACGTTAGACTGACTAGTCTGTAGTTACCAGGCTTGTCCTTCTGCCCCTTTTTATACAAGGGAGTAACATTTGCTATCCTCCAGTCCTCTGGCACGACCCCTGTGTCCAAGGAAGATTGAAAGATCGTGGCGAGAGTCCCAGCTATTTGCTCCCGTGCCTCACTTAGTAACCTAGGGTGCATCCCATCCGGACCAGGTGACTTATCCACCTTGAGCGACGTCAACCTTTTTAGAACTTCCTCTCTGGTTATCATTATTCTATCCATTTCTCCTACCCTCTCCTCCAATACCATGGCATTGGCTGTATCATTTTCTTTTGTGAAGACAGAGGCGAAGTACTCATTCAGTACATCAGCCATGCCCTCTGCCTCCACAATGAGATTTCCTCCTAGGTCCCTAATTGGCCCCACCCTATCCTTGACCAACCTTTTACTCTTAATATGTTGGTAAAAAACCTTAGAGTTCCCCTTAATCTTACTCGCTAATTGTTTTTCATGCAGTCTCTTTGCCCCTCTAACTTCCTTTTTTAGTTCTATCCTACACTTCCTATATTCTGCTTGGTTCCCTTCTGAATTTTGAGCCTGACACTTATCATAAGCCTCTTTTTTTTGTTTTATTTTGGCCCCGATTTCCTTAGTCATCCAGGGAGGTTTGGATGCCTTACATTTCACCTTTGTGGGGATGCTTTTGACCTGTGCCTGAACTATGTCCTCTTTGAACACTGCCCACTGCTCGTTAGTTGTCTTACCTGCCAATTTTTCTTTCCAATCCACCTTGGCTAGGTCCCCCTCAACTCATTGAAATTAGCCCTTTTCCAGTTGAGTGTCCTCACCTGTGATCGTTCCTTATCCCTTTCCATAATTATTCTGAATCTTAACGATATTGTGGTCACTATTCCCTAGATGCTCACCTACAGAAACCTGTTGAACTTGCCCTACCTCATTTAGATCCAGCAATGCTTCTTTCCTCGTTGGACTGGAAACATACTGATCAAGAAAGTTGTCCTGCACACACTTCAGGAATTCTTCTCCCTCCTTGCCCTTTACTCTACTATTCTGCCAGTCTATGTTGGGATAGTTGAAGTCACCCATTATCACTACTCTATTAGCTCTGCATTTCTCCGTGATACGCTTGCAGATCTGCTTGTCTATCTCCTCCCCACTATTTGGTGGTCTATAGTATACCCTTAACAGTGTAACTGCACCTTTTTTATTCCTCATTTCTAACCAGATAGATTCGGTTTTTAGTCCTTCTTCCACCTCGTTCCTTTCTAATGCAGTCACTGAGTCCTTAAGTAAAATTGCCACCCTGCCCCCTTTTCTCCCTTCTCTATCCCTCCTGAATACATTATAACCAGGAATGTTCAACTCCCATTCCTGCCCATGCTTGAGCCAAGTCTCTGTTACTGCTATAACATCATATCGCCTCGCAGCAACCTGAGCCTGCAGCTCACCAATTTTATTTCTCAAACTTTGTGCATTTACATACATGCACTCTAAGGCACAAATACTTCCTCTGCACTTTTCTCCCGTCTTACCCTTACCCCTGTCCTCTTTGTTACCCCTCCCATATCTGAACTACTGATCAGTTTCCCACCCTCACCCCCCAGGATTAGTTTAAAGCCCCCCCCACAAAACACGACAACCTCCCTGCAAGAAGATTGGTTCCAGCCCTGTTCAGGTGTAACCCATCCATTTTGTACAGGTTCCACCTTCCCCAGAATTGGTCCCAATGGTCTAGGAACCAGAAACCCTCCTTCCTACACCACTTCTCCAGCCATGCATTGATGTGCCTTATTCTAGCATTCTGGAACTGGCTTGCTCGAGGCACTGGAAGCAACCCAGAGATCACCACTCTCGAAGTTCCACTTTTCAGTTTTCTCCCTAGTCTCTGGTACTCTCCCTGGAGCATCTCAGGCCTTTTCCTCTCAACTTCATGGGTCCCAACATGGACCACCACAAGTGGATTTTCCCCTTCCCCTAGCAGAATTTCATGCACCCGCTCAGTCAAGTCTTCAACTGCTGGACAGTGTATCAGAACCCATGAAAAGGATCAAAGAAATAGAACATTTCACCCCAGGTGGTTCAAGGACTTGAGTACAAGTTCATTCCTATTGACCTCCATGTCAAAAACAAGCCTGTGTGAATTTGCTAGATGCCACTGTGATTCAATATTGCACACGTTGTCCCTGAAAAATTGACACCTTTAGGATAGCACAGTTGCATCAGAATAGGTGGGAGAGGAGCAGATAACAAGCTTCAACAGAGCTGATGTGCAATGAACAGGGTAGTGCTTTTTTTCCACCCATTCTACAAATCAATACCATTCTAACTGTTTTCCCTTTTATTTTTCCACAAGTTCAGGCTCAGACGAACAGTCCCTTTGGCCCTAATTAAATCTTATCTTTCCAGAATACCTATTACATTGTCATCCTATTGAAATATTAATCTATTCTTAAATAAGTCCTGGTCCTGGGCACCAAGCTTCTCTGAAATCTGTTCAAGCTGTTAAACCTCCTCTGTGTAAATAAATATTTCCTGACCCTTTACAACTGTGATCCTGTGTCCCCCTGCTCCGCTTGTTGTTTTTGTTATTTTAATAGTAGTGTACAATAATTTATCACAACAAGTTGCCAAGGCTTTGTCATGTATTACATTTCAGATACTTTAGAGCTTATGTATGAAAGTTGTGGGCAGTATGTTCAAATAGCACCATGATCTTGTTTCACTTCACTAACTCTTGGTCTTACCCACATCACTCTGACCAGGCAGTCAGCAGAATCTTGACTAGTACATAGAAAAAACAAACAGTAGGAAACACATCCTTTAGCTGGCCGTCCATAACTTTCAGCCGTAGTACCATGGGCAGAGGGAACAGGCTTGTTCCAAAATTGAATGTTTGGGGCGAAAATAAAGATCATTTAAAATAAAACTCAAATGAAATCTTTAAGTCCCACCAAAGACAAGCTGATAAACTAAGTAGACAGATGGCAGATGACATATAATTTAGAAAAGTGTGACATCACGCATTTTGGAAGGAAGAGCAAACATTTGTTAAAATGCTAAAGAAGAAGATCTGAGATCAAAGGGTTAACATGTATAAATGTTTAAATGTGAGAGGGCAGGTGGACAAACCTCCGAAGCTAATGTGATCCTAGGTTTTATAATAGAATATAAAACGAAAGAGGAGATGCTTAACCTGTATAAATTGCTCGGTAGACGATAGTTACAGTAATGGGTCCAGTTTCGGCTAAACCTATTTTAGGAAACATTCCAGAGGTATTGAGAAGGTGCAGGGGAAATTCACTCAGATGATACCATGGGTAATCAGTTTATGGAATTCTCTACTGTAAAAGGCTGAACATATTCAAGACTGAGATTGATAGATTTCTAGTGGATAAAGGGATTAAGGGATATGGGGAGAAGGCGAGCAAATGGAGTTAGATTAGAAGATCAGCCATGATCTTATTGAATGGCATGGCAGGCTCGAGGGGCTGAATGGCCTACTCCTGCTCCTAATTCCTATGTTCCTACTGTGCTATGTAGTTAACACAGTTGAGTATAGATGTGACAATTGAGCCTGTTTTCATATGAACAAAACAGGTTGAATGGAAACCTGGTAGAAATCTTTACAATTTTACAATGATTAAGTGGGCAAAATACTAGAGAGTATCAGTTAAAATGATTAACAAGGGAGCAGTGCTGGAGACGAGGAGGATTTTTTTTTACGGAGTTGCTACAATGTGGAATACCATGTTGGGTGCAATCTTTATAAACTTTCCGAAAGGAATTTGATAGATATGAATCTGTTATGGGTTACAGATGAATTGGGGGATAGAGAAAGGCAGTCAGAAAAGATGTCATAATGCAGTATTACAGTGGCAATATATCTACTGCTGGAACAAGACTTTGGTTAGTAAATATTTTGTATTTTGTGGGAAAACCTATTCTCACGCTGTTTCTGTATCAGCAATGGGCTGGTTCCACTTCATATAGATCATAGGCTTTTTTTTGCCAACGCAATTTTGAGATTCAGAAAATGGAATCTTATAGAGGCATCCACATAACAAGAGTTTGAGAAATGGAGACACATTATTTTGTATTATTTGGTTTCCTATATTCCCATGATTCGCAAAATAAACAGTACACAGTCTATCGGTTTAATGGCGCTATTGACATTTTGCTATGAATGCTGGCATGCTATGAATCTTAGCTCTATTGCTCTCACTGAAGAATAAAATAACAATAATAATGATTCATTACATTTAGTGTAGCACCTTTCAAGTTGGGAGGATATCTAAAGTGCTTCACAAAATATATTACAAAATGTAATGACTTTATATCTGTAGACAAATGCAATTTATGAAGAGTGATGTCCTACAAACTGTCAAAAAGGGAAAGACCAATTTCTTTTGGGGGGATTGTCGGCCATGACAAAGATTTTTTTTAAAAATATTGTAATGAGTTCTTTAACATCCAGCTGCACAGGCAAACGAGATCTTAGTTTTTCACCTCATCCGAAACATGTCACTCCCTACAATGCAACATTCTCCCGAAACTGCATTAGCCTGCCATCGCTCTACTGGGTCTGGCCTCCTCCTTGTCCCCCGAATCCTCTGTTCCAACATTAGCAGCCGTGTCTTCAGCCACTATTTCCCGAGGTTCTGGAACTCCCTTCCTCACTCCCTTCGCCTCGCCCCCCCCTCCTTTCCTATTTTCAGGTCATGGCTACAGACCTTTCTTTTCGACTGCATTCATGCACAACCTTCTGACTTAGCAGCTACCAACAAGAAAGATGGAGATAATAATAATGATAATATCCCTTGCATTAAAAAGTGGAGATAAAACAAGAAGGAAAGAAAGAAGCTGGAGAAACGAGAAGGAAAATCAAAGTAGGGACAAAAGAAAACACAGAAGGCAAATATTTCTGCACTGCTTTTATAATTCACCAAGAATTAACTAAGAATGAAAAATTCCAACCGGTTGCTTGATTTACTCTATTTGTCTCGCATTTTAGTCCAAAAACATTTGGATAATTTTGAAACGCAGTCTTAATTTTGCATTCGGTTTTCTGTAAGTAATTTAAGAACTACAGAATCATGGTATCAAGGTTAAGACTGAATTCAAAAATGAGCCAAATTCTAAGTGAGCCAAATGCCACGTAATGCCAAAATGCCAAAAATGAGCCAAATGCCACGTAAATGAGTAAATCTTCTAAAGCAATGGAGAATTTCCAATCAGTAGTTGGATTCTGTTTTCATGGTGATATAAAAAGCACCTAAGGTTCATTGTCTGCTACTGTGTTTGTGAGGGATGTTAGTGAAGGCAGAAATTGTGATTGTCAAGATCATGTATAGAATATTGTTTTGGCCTTCCACCTCAAACATTCTGGAAGTGTACAGAAACAGCTTCAGTGTGCCTAATTGTGAGGCATATTCAAAGTAGTGGAGAAATACTTGATGCAGTATTGATATTTCTCTCTCGGCATGCTGTATAAATGTCATAAAATGCAGTAATTACTGGAGAAATTGATAGCATCAAGTATAGAAGATTAATGCTGCACCAACATTTTATCTATAATGGGCTGCCTGATATCAAACAGCTTGCAGCTTTGCTGTGCTGTTGTCTTTTACAGAATTGGATAGGACAGCACTTCTCCATTCCAACTCTCTTCTGTTTAAAGATTAATCAAACCACAAACCATACAGAGTTTAAGCCTCGGTCTTCGACAATGTGGAAATGCTGAAGTCCATTTTTTTAAAAAACCATGTAAATTTGCATTCCCTAAAGGAATGTAGCAAATAATAACAATTTATCCCAATCACATCTTTATCCTAGTGTGTTTACAAGTATGGCATCGCATTATAATAATTCCTCATAACAAGGCTGTGACATTGCATCTAATTCCATTTGCTCTGTTTTGAAATCTATTATGGGTGTATTTTCTAGCCAAGATATCGCAAGATATTTTCTCAAGTGAATTACCATAAATACATCAATAGCTGCACAGCTCCCGGTTTCATTTGTATTGATGTTTCTTTGTTTAAATGTATAACAGGCATTTCAAGAGAAACTGCAGTGTACATAATGACAAAACTGCACTGCAAGATGCCACCAGGCAGTGAGAGAATGGGGGAAGGAGCCTTGTTTTAATGTAGTTACACAAGAATGCGGCCAGTTTGTCAAGAAATGTTCTGTCTGGAGAATCATCCAACATCTCATTAAATCTCATCAGCACTGCGCTCTAAACAGAAACTATTGTTAGATTTCTGAAGCATGCGACTGTCTCTTGGGGAAATGTGAGGGTGCAATGATTACAGCGACTCAGCAAGTAAGTCAGGAAGCTTTCCGTTCTGCTTGCAGCACGACTTTGAATTGAAGTGTCACAATCGAGTTAGGATGGGGATGTTCCTCTCTGCACAATGTCAACGTTACGTTAAAAAAGAATGAAAATGAAATCTGCACTCCCAAATCTCATTTTTAAAAAGGCACAATTTATAAATATTATTATTATATTCATTTTTGTTCTTTGGGGATAAAATAATAATTATTATTATTATCCTTGCTTTGATATAGCGCTTTTCACGTCTTCTAGACGTCTCAATAATTTCATGTTTAGTACTGACACTTTCAAAATAGTAACTATGATATTATTATATAAGAGTAACTAGTAACTGAGCATCAGTAACCTATTCCAAGTGGGTACAAGAGAGGAGTATTTGGTGAAGTGAGATCCTCCTAACATGACATACAGGGGCTAGATACAGGTAAATGCAATTAGTTGTTGTTGTTAAGTTGACAAGTTTTAATAACCTCCAGCATGGATTTAGAAAGGGAAGCTTGTTCATGACAAACCACTTTGATGCATTGATTTAACAGATAGAATAGATATTTGTGATCATTAAGTCATTATTTTATAATAGTGACGAGCGCTACATCAAATTCAAGGATTATTATTATAAGAAAGATCCTGTGTCTTAGGAACTCCTACCGCCATGAAAGTTGTTACATAAATCCCATTTGTTGTTGTTGTTTGTACCTTGTTGTAGAAAGTTGTATTATCTATAATAATTTACCTAGACTTTTGGAAGCTCCATGCAAAATAATTCAAATGAAACTGAAAGACCCAAATTCCAACACAAGACTGCTTAAGTAACTGGTTGAAAATAGAAAACAGAGATGACTCAGTGACAGGCATAATATTAGAATGCAAAGTGCAATCCCACATGGTCTTTCATGTCTCTGATAAGATAATGATGTACAGTAATTGTTATACATAATTAATCTAACTGCTGAAAACCAGTGTAAATTCAATGTGATTAATGTTTGAAATAATCTGCCAAGTTAATAGAAAACCAAATCTAGGGGTGTATCCAAAATATTGAAACCAACTTTGGATTCAGCAATGTGGAAGCACACTAAGCGATAAAGTCACTCCAAAGACGTCTTGGACTATACCTAGATAGGGAATGCGGAGGCAGGCGATATAACAGCTGTTTTCTGATCTCCTGAGCTCCATCTTCCTGGGACCGGTGCAGAGCTGGAGTCTCAATACTCTGGAGTGGGAGCAATAAAGGAAAATGTGATTTAGGCACATGTCGGGGCTGGACATGACACAGATTCAGTGACACTCAAACTGTCACCCCCTTCAAAGGGCGACTGACTTGGTTGCTGTGAGTGACGAAGGAGATGGGTGGGAAACCACAAGTGAGAGTAGGACATAAAGGCGGAGGAGCAAGTTGACGGAAATCCCTATCACCCACCCCTTCTCCAGCTATGTTGGAGATGGTAATTGGGATCTCACAACATGACGCAGTGACCACTTTGCATGTTCAGATCTCCCTGATCTGGTGGACTATATGGATAGGTTTCCACCATGATGGCTTAATATACTGGAGGGGTTACCTTTGCTGGCAAATTATCCATTCATCATTCTGACTTGTTTTGTTTCACCCACAAGTATACAGTCAGATACAGTCTGCTCTCCTTCCCCCTACCCTTACCCCTCCTCTTGCCATTTTTCCCTCCTTTCTCCCCTAATCACACTTCCATGACTGTTTGTGGGACACTGCTGTGTGCAATTTGGCTGCCACGTTTTGCCCACAAATATACAGTAAATTTTCCTACTCTTCTTCATCCTGCCCCACCCCTCCCCACCTGCTCTTGTCCCTACCTAACTGTACAGCACCTTGGGACGTCCTCTCGACGTGAAAGGCGCTATATAAATGTAAGTTTTGATTGATTGATTCCTGTTCTTATTTCTGTTTCCCTCCATGAACACTAGAGTGAGGTTGATGTGTGTCCTACAATGGCTCCATTGACTTTAATGAATGTCAGTGTTTTGGAGCTGCCTGGGGCTGGTTCTGAGCTGTTGAACATGACCAGCTGGAGACTGCTCCTTGCTTATCCTGTGGCATTCCTGGTCCACTAGTTTTGAACTGGCCCAAGGCTAATCCAAAGCAACATTCACACTGGAAATGTTAAACCCAATTTTCTTTCAAATACTAATTTACTTGGTGAGCATTTCCAGCATTTCTGTTTCCGTCTTTCTATCTCAGACCCTATGTTGCTGGTACCTAGCCTCAGCTTCTTATTATTTTCTTTCAGTGGAAGTGCCTGGTTTCACATAGTAAATGGCAATGTTTTAGCTCGTCTTTTCCTCCTATGCCCTTTTGTTCTCGATACTCAGGGAGAATAGAAAGATATGGGAGGATGTAAAGAGTAGGTGGAGACCATTGCAGTATAAGCATTGATGGTCCATGCAGCCTGTTTCCGTGCTGTACAGTTTATGTAAATGATGTAAATTATATATTCGTAATAACAACCAGCAACAATTGCTTGTTAAATAGCAATTTCTACACCTTGTATACTGCTAGTCATTCTTCCCACATGGTATTTTTCTCGGGTTTCCTTTGCCAAAAATTATCATGGAGTGAAATAATTATGATAACAGCTTTACACACGTTAAATGGTTTTGTATGAAAAGCAATTCCTCTTGGTGGTTGAGCTAACCAGGTGCAAATATCAGCTCTGTATCTGATTGTACACACGTAACCATGGAAGATTGCAGAGAAGCTGTAGAAGGTATTACAAAAAAACGTTATTTTCATTTTGTTGTTCAAATCTGGATAAATGAGCATGAGGCAACTAGCTGAATCGAGCTCTGTTGCGGAAAAAATAAATGGGTACATTGAGGTTACCTCAATTAAATGCTCCAACGCATACTTCATAATGTGACCACATAATGAAGCCCTTGACATTGGTAGAGTAAATGAAGTAGTCTTGGTTATTTCTGTTCATTGGATCCAAACCTATTGGAGTTTTTCTTGATGCACTAAATGGACTAAATTGTTATTTCTGTTTCTAAAGCATTTCTGCTCTTCTGCAGGGGGTGTGTATGATGACAGCAGCTCTTCTGCATTTCTTTTTCCTCTCCTCTTTCTGTTGGGTGCTGACAGAGGCATGGCAGTCCTATCTCGCAGTGATGGGAAAAATTAGGACCAGGCTGATAAGGAAACGCTTTCTGTGTCTCGGCTGGGGTACGTGAATCTCCTTTCTAAGTATAAAATCATTCCGATTGTGACTCGCAGACGCAAAGTACGAAGGAAATTATTTAAAAAGAAACGTACAGTGAATAAAGGGTTTTGAGTCCAAATGCAACTGAGCTTTGTTATCACAAAGCATTATTACAAAACTTACACTGCAACAAGATTCCCTTTCTTCTTGTTCCTGATGGAAATTTCTACAATACAAATAGTTTTACATCTATGTAGTGCCTTTCACATAGGGGTGACATCTCAGAGCACTTACAATCTGTCATCGTGACATGAAGCCACCTGTGTTCCCAACTCCCTTTCCATTATTGTATTGAATGTAGTTCTCCCACTTGAAAACCTAGAAATAAATATTTAACGTGCACTACTGCAAAATAACAAATTAAAATAAACTCAAACTGTGATCCCCAGTGATGGCACCAATGAGCTGTATGTCTCAGCCTCCAATAGACAATTGACAATCCTATCAACAACAAAATTACATTTATAGAGCGCCTTTCATGTCGGGAGGACGTCCCAAGCCGCTGGGATCCTATCAAGATAATGTGGGTAAGATTCGATTTATACCAATTGAACTACTGGTAATACAATTGGAAAAATTGCATTTAGTATATTGTTGATGTATGACTGGTGTGTTCACCAATATATACCAATACTTTACAAACGATGTCAAAGGTTCCTTAGAGACAGATTATTCTCCACTTTGATTGCCACTTTGTGAAACTGAAATTTAATATTTAATATCTGACAACACTTTCAGCATCTGAATCCCAAGACATTTCCTTTCTGAGAGAAAAACTAGGAAATATATTAAATGCTGCATCTTGTATCCTAAAAGCTACAAACCCATACCGTTTATCAATTAAACAACACGGCTGATCTTTATAAGTGAAGGAGGTGTTTTAACAAGGACGTTAATGCAAATTTATTGTTTACTCAATACAATGTTTTAAACTGTATGTGACATTGTGCAGTTTTGTGAAGCCTGAGTGTGTAGAATTGACCGGTAAGGAAGTACCAGTTACCTAGTAGCAAGGAAAGGTTTTCCGTCAGTTTGATTCAATAATCTGGAACCAGTTTTACAGCACAATTTAAATCATTGATGTTGAGTCAAATCCATCAATAATTTTTATCATTCACAACTAAAGTTGATTGCTGTTCTAAAGGCAGCGTTCTTATCCACAACTTATTTGTGTGACCACACAACTTTTCAGTCAAGCCGTAAAATATATTCGCATATTTATTCACTGTACATTAAAGTCAAGAGCTACGCTGTTTGCATAGTATGGTTAGATATTTTGATTAAACAATGACTTTGCAACATCATCAGGAATCCATATTGGAAGTCCACTCTGGTCAACAGAATTAGGAGCAATTCTTCTCAGGAATCTACAGGAATACATTCAGGAAGTAACTAAGCCTGAAGATAGGTTAATGGTGGAGCCCTGTAGCTCAGTGGGTAGAGCACTCACCTGACAAGTGAAACGTGGGTTCAATTCCAGACAGGGCGAAACTTTGGCCAAGTTTCCTTACTCTACACGCCTGATAATAATCCCTCAAAAAAATAGTAAAGTGGTCATTTCAATCCATGACTGTTTGTGGGACACTGCTGTGCACAATTGGCTGCAGATTTTTGCCCACATATATACAATCAATTCACTTACAGTATATTCTGTGAAGAGCTTTAACACATCTAGAAGATGTGAAAAGCACTATATCAAGTGCAAGGATTATTATTGTGATTATTAACCAGTGGATAGAATTAGCTTGAGTTTTCAAACAGTCATTGATGAATTGCAATGTAATTAATTGGATTGAAAGCTGATATAAAAATAGTGTAGATAGCGGAAGAGTTGATAAATGGAAGAGATTTCTGCAGTATAGAGTTCTAATGAGGAGAGCCTTGCAGAATTAAACTTACTATTAGCAAAAGAGGGCCTTCAGGTTTGAGGGGGAAGGTAAGCGAGGTGATACTCCAAAGAAGGGTTTGCAGCCGAGCTATAACGCCTGACAATGGATTCACAGAATGAAGTCAATCCTGTATCCTGGACTTGACAGTTTGCTTCCTGAGCCAACTTCAGAGCAGTGTGATAACAGACAAGCCAGTCAGTCTTATTGACAGGGCCTGAGAGACAGACATGTTGCTGGAGGCAGGGATTCTTCCTGCTCGTTCCCTGTTAACCTTGCAAGCCAAAGTGGTCCTAACTGGGCAAACAGCTGGAAGCTTGACTAATAGTTTATTCAGTGACAAGATAAACAGTGTTATCCAGTTGAACTCTAATAGTACCCAATGGTACTTTAGGGTCTGTAAGGCTTGGCTCTTGTCAAATTGCACCTAATATTCTCCAGAATTAGTTAAACAGGATATGTCCCTCAGAGAGGGAAGATGCATTTCATTCCAGAAACAGGGAAATTTCCATGTGTTGATATATATTTGTGGAACGCCCAGTTTGGTTTTAATATCCTGAAGCGTGAAGATGGGTCAGACATCTGGATGATCGAATAAGAGGACGCACAATCCAACTCTTTAAAATAATCAAAATGAAGATGATTTAGATGTGAGCAGGAATCTTGACTCAGAGGGTGAGACAGTTATCAGAAGCCACTATTCTTGTTTTGGATAGGTGCAAGGTGGTGTTTAATGTCTGGTGTACATATATATGTTGGTCTCGTTACTAGACTGAGAGCTCCAATGTCAATCATATGTTCTGTATAAGTGCAGAGGTTTTAATCTACCTCTTCAAATAAAACAACAATTTGTTCATGCGTAAGGAAAACACTCTTCATGCCAAAGTATTTCCATTAAAATCAGGGGGGCAGCATTCAAGGAGGTCAGGGGAGAAGCTTTAATTTAGTTTGGTCTGCAAACATACTTCTTGCTTACCTTACAGTCAGTCTGGTCTTTTTTTGAAAAAAATCTATGAAATGAAATGACTGAAAGTAGAATATTTCATTTTCTGTGTTCCCCCAAAGGGACGTTGACAGAATTTGGATTGCATATCACTTGAGTTATTGGATTTAAGCAATTGAACCTCATGCTGTGGGAAGAGATGCATACAGACACCAGTGCTGAGCACACATATATACCAATAACTATTCTGACATACCAGCAACCATGTTATTGTCTTGATATTATGCCCAAGGGGAAAGGAATAACAAATGTTTCTAAATGCTTTTTTTTATATATTAAAAAAAGTACAAAGACATTTCCTATTACATTCTGCAGCAAACTTTTGGGGGGCTGGGGAGTTGGAGTTAGTAAACAGTTTGTGGTGATATGGATGTGGAACGACAATGTCTGCCCTAGTTAAGTCATCTAAGACAGGGCAGTAGCTGGGAGGGAGGGCTGGGGGTGGGTGGGTGGGTGCAGCCTACAGTTGGCCTCAACACCATGAGTTCAATTTGGGGACATCAACCCGACAACCCAAGCCTTTTTTTTTATTGCTGATGTAATAAGTGTGTATGTGTCAGCTTGGCTCAGTTGGTCACAATTGTGCCTTTCATGCATAAAGCTCTTTGCTCCAATTCTCACACTTATGCCATAATAATTATACACTTCAATCCGCACCTTTCACATAAGGTAATAGCTCAAAGCACTTTACAGAGGCAAAAACTAAGCTGGGAGACTAGGCGAGGAAAGAGGTGATCACAGCCAGACTCAAAGAGGATGGGTTTAAGGAGGCTTTTAGAGATGCATAGAGAGAGGCTGAGGAATATGTGGTGGGCCCCGATTCACCTACAAACAACAACAAAATTACATTTATAGAGCGCCTTTCACGTCTGGAGGATGTCCCAGGGTGCTGAGTAGAGGGGATGAGCAGGAAGGTGAAGCTGGAGAATGTTGGAAGGCACAAGGGCATGCGGAGATTAGTAGTAAGACTGAGCATCTTGAAGTTGATCTGGTGGAAACAGGTCGACAATGAGGCTGGTGAGGATAAAAGTAAAGATACAAGTGGCTGAATTTTGAATGAGCTGGAGCTTGTGAACAGCAGAGAGGCCATCAAGGTTTCAAAAAATAGAAGAAGGAAAACTGGAAATTAAATAAAGATTTGGCAGGTAAGTTTCTGCAAAAAGCCTCCAGAAAAGAGAGTTTGTCCTGGTATCCTGACCAACAATCCTCCAGACAAAATCATTACTATTTGTAGAGCCTCATTGAGTATAATCTAGCTGCCCTGTTTGCCTACAGGAGCAGTCACGAAGCTTGACTGTGATTATGGTAACAACGTACCTTGAGATGTTTCAATACGATAAGGCGCTCTCAGGATGTTGAATTGTCTGTGCAAACATTTCTTATTTTCTTTCATCAGGTTTACCTGCCTTGATTGTGGCTATTTCAGTCGGTTTTACCAAAGCAAAAGGATACGGAACAGCAAATTAGTAAGTGTTCTGAAGTCTACTAGTTACAGCAATTGTTAGGTCCTCATCATCGTGGTCTTCATTTCTGCCTTTCACTATTCATCAGTGAGCAGGACATTTTAGATTTTATTAATATAAGGAAAATAACCAACAGTTCAATCTGTATCAACAAACTATTTCTAATCTTTGGACGATTTAAATGCTCTGTCTCATAAACTGGCAATGTTGCCCCTCATCTTACCCAGGTTTCCACACACCAATTTATCAACAACTTGCATTTATTGGTACAGGGTGGTGATTCAGAGCTGTTAAAGGCAATTAACTATTCTTATGTTAACTGCAGCCTGAAAGTTTAATGACATAAATGCTGGGGTATGTCATCTAACAATTTAATTCACTCAAGGAGAGCAGTTTCTAAGCAGCTTTTAACACCCCTAAATAGTAATGATTATAATAGGTGCTTTCATGATGTCAAGCAACCTGTCTACCTCACAGCTTTAATGTTTCAAACATTCGGATGGCAGTGAGATGAATGTAAATGAGTTGCATTTCATCGTCCTGGCGTGAGAATGTTTTTGAAGCAGGCCTAGCAATACATTTGTTATAATGGAGTATTTCCACTCACATTAGGAATACCATAGCATCACCTCTAAAATGTTCTCATTTTCTTTCACTTCCCATCCCTCCCCTCCAAATGCACACACTGTTAGCATGGGCAGGGGAAGCGTAGAAATAATTCCTTGACCACAGAACAGGTCATCAACAACAACAAAATTCCATTGATTATTTTTCACGTTGGGAGGACATCATACACACATCGTTACCTAATCGCTGTGTACAGAAACAGAGTAGGGAACCAGCTTGCTGCTTCAATTGTAAATTGGTGGGTGGTGCAGAGGGAAGCTAAAATGTCAAACTAAAATGCTGGAATCTTCCAAAAATCTTAGATATTGTTGTGGCATCGATCTTGATCTGTTTTGAACTAACCGTGTTTTACTTTTTGCTGCTGCTTTTTTGCAGCTGTTGGCTGTCTCTGGAAGGAGGTCTCCTTTATGCGTTTGTTGGGCCGGCAGCAATCATTGTATTGGTAAATTTGCTTTTCCATGTGGCATGAAATGCTGAATGCAGTTACAAAGAGCGTTACACATGTGCACGCATTAAGTCCTCGAAATTCATTACAGTAATAATATTTCTATGAACTTATTAGAGACGCTAATTTATTATTGAGCTGTTTTGATGATTGAAATGCTTGTTTGTTCGTTTGAAGAAATCATTGGCTAAATTGCAGTATTCCTTAATACCATATTGGGGTCCGCAGAGACTCCGTCCTACGTGTAAATGTGTCACTCAAACCCATGGAACGCCATTTTGAAGTAGATCAGAGTCATTATTAAAACGGATTACAAATTGGTGTAATTTAATCCCTATTGTGATTTTTTGTGCTCGAAAATTGCCCTTCTGACAATTGCTGCTAATGAACAGATTCTCTGTTGATTCTCTTTGCCACCCCCAACTCTGACTAATGCAAGACAGGTAGTCAGAAGAGAATTGAAATACAGTAATTGTTAAAAAACAACTCCACAAAGACCAGTCACCACAATGTTGAGAGCCAGATATCTGTGGTCGGGGAAAGTAGCATTGCAGATTATCGAGACCTCAACATCATGAAATATAGCCAAAAGTGCAATCTTTTAGCTACAGTCTTCATTCCCATGGTGAATGATTCTTTGAACATGATTGAAGACTACTCTCACTGATGAGTACAAACTGAGACGAGATATATTGCAGAATGACCTGATCATTCACTTGATGGCTGTTTGTAGGACTTTACTATGTACAAATTACAACAACAAAAAAATTACATTTATAGAGCACCTTTCACGTCGGGAGGATGTCCCACGTTTGCCTGCAAAATACAGCCTTTGTGCTTTACAGTACTTTGAGACACCCTCCATGTATGAGATACTGTATGAAATATATAAGGTTAGAGGTTTACATTATCGTTTAAATTATTGTCTTGCAGAATACAATTGTGCAGCATTTTTGAAAAATTCTAAAATTCAACCTAAATTTTTTTAAGCCATTACTGTAGAAAATCGGTTTAAGATTAAAACTTAAGATTTCCCCCCCAAATTCTCACAATTAATTTGCAAGACCATGGTCTCGTACCTGAAATCCATCAGAAATATGTGGTCTCTGCAGGAATGATAGCAGATCTCTGCTGGACTGAGGACATGCTAACCTTTGGTTTTCTTTCACAAGGTTAATATGCTCATTGGCATTGTGGTGTTCAACAAGCTTATGTCCCGGGATGGAATTTCAGATAAGTCTAAAAAGCAGAGAGCGGGGTAGGTCCTGGCTTTTTGCTCCTCTACAATCTTTTTTTTCCTTCAACTGATAAGTTTATTACAAATGCTTTCCATTTTGGGGTCAATTATCACATCAGAAGTTGGAATATCCATCTACCTGCATCTGTCGACTCATTCTCACTGTTATTATATTCTAATTTCTTCGAATTAGCACTCATTTATTTTAGAATTTAATTTGGTGAGTCGGAAATTATCAGGAATGAATTGGACCATCCCTAATTGATTTTAAAACAATATTGACATGTATTCCTATCTCCATTATGATTTATAATAGATTTATAATTAATTGATCCGTTACTGCGATTAGGAACCCTAATTGACTTTTTCTTTTGATCCGTTTGTGATCTTTGCAAAATGTTGTGCTCTGATCTGAGGGTAAACAATCTAACAAAATGTGCCAGAAATCAATCAGTTGAATGTTGTCGTTAGGACAAAATGCAGACCTTCCCACAACAGAACCATATTGATGTATTACAGTCTTGGCATCTTAAAGTGCAATCAACGAGATTGGAAACACTAAGTGGACTTTTGGCACTTAAACAGACTCTTCCTCTAGGAACTAGAAGAAAACCGAAGACTGTGATTGCAATGCTTAAGGAAAACGTAACCTTAACCAGCGGTGAAATTAGAGAATGAACTGACTTGACACAAACAGAGTACTGTGAATACTGACACATTAAAAAAAAAGTCACATTCGCAATTCAAAACTCTTTAACAATGTGGCCTCACATCACTATAATTACGCACTGTGATCAAACAATGAACTAAAGCCAGATTGAAGCCTTTGATTGAAACCAATCACAGTAAAGGTCTGAAAACAGATAGGATATATTTGCCATTCTTCATTTGTTGGAAAACATAGATCTGAAAACAGCTGATATATCAATAAGGGTGAAAATTGCACTGTGTGATGCATTAATTATTACATTTTTGATTAATGTTACCAGCGAGCCCAGTTGAAACATTTGTAGAGGATATGACACACACATCCGCAACTGCATCATTATGCTTTGCCCTCAAGCAAAGCAGGCACCTGAAAGCCATTGCAAATTTATAGTAACATGTCATGGTGCAGTTTGTGGCATACTGACACACCCTAGCAAGATATTTTTTAAAAGTTTCAAAACAGATACTAGCTCTCACCTTAATACTGTGAACCATTAATCAAAGGTGCATGGCTACCACTGATGGCAAAGTGATGGAGTTAGTGGATGGGATCACATTGCTGGTCACTCTCGTTATACAATGGGCTCGATGTTCTCACTTATCAAAGATGTGATTATTATCACTGATGATAATCCATCACAAATACCAATTTGCACTCCATGAACCTATGGTATGTATAACAGTACAATGTGAGCGTCTCCAGAACATGTACCAAAACAGTAACTGAATTCCCAACACCAATGGTGTAAATATTACCGAATCCTGATGCTAAAATTAGATTTTGCTGTCCATATAGCAATAATACTTTGGCCAGATTCACCCGAGAAATGAAAGATTGTATCAGAAGGTTCCCCAATGGAACAGACAAAATAGGAACTGGATCTGTGTGGGTTTCAGGGTATTACCTTCAGAGACTGACAAACTTAAACAAAAATCCTTCACAAATCCTAAATCTCCTTTAGAGTTAAAAACAAAAATGTATGATGGATGTCAGGCATGTGGATATTTTAAGCCCTTGAATGGCCTCATTTGTTGTTAATCTTTGCTTTTAGCATCCAGCAATGTAGTTGTTGTTAATAAGGGTTACAATGATTAATTGAGAATGTATAATGTGCTCCAGTTGTTTCTCAAAACCACAAATAAGACCTGTTTTAATAGTCTTATCTGATATACTTCAAGGCAACTGTTTTTAATCCAATCAAATGTTTTCATCAATACATGTAACATAATACAGTAACATGTTTGTGAAGGAGGTCTGTTTTGGATTTCAAAACTATAAATTGGGGAAGCCTAATAAAGGTTAAGTCATTAGACTGAGACCATGATGTGGACCAGATTATGCCAATCGCTGTACTAACTGTTGATGAGAAAGAAGTGATGATCAATCACCCTGTGAAGTAATTCCACCAGACTAGTAACCTAATAACCATCCGGTTAAGGCAGAATTGAGCTAAGACTTCAGGATTATAAAAAGAGTTAAACCCTAATATTTCCCCCAAAAATTGCAGCACTAAAAGACTAATTAACATTGACAGATGAGTACTCGGTTTAACCTCATCAGAAAGACAGGACCTCAATACAACACTCCCCATCATTGCCCTATAGTCTCAGTCCAGTCTAGTCTTATCCGCTCAAAGTCTCAATTTGGAGTTTGAACTAATAACTCCTGACATTTTGAAGAGGTGAGGAAGCTTCCGACTGAATCAAGCTGATGTCTGGATTTCCCATTGAAGCTTAAAATCACACTTTGGTCATAGCTAGAGCCTTGCATCCCAGAGAGATAACACAGTCAATGGAGCTTCTTCCAATTGACGAAATGTGTCATAGATCCCTGCTTCCGACAGGCACATAGATCTCCACCTGTACATTCTGTAAAAAATGCAGCAGTATCCCAAAATAGTAATGAGGATCTACTCTCTGCCCAAGGCACGCTTTTCACAAGAATATTGTGGTCCTGGACACACAGGAAGGATTGACACCTTCCAAACTAGTATTTATTTACTGAATACACATTTAATATAGCAGTAAATCAAAAGACAATGTTAGATGTACAGTATTTTGTTAGACTCAGACAAAGTATCTAAAATAGATTGGATTATTGTAATTAGCTCATATTCCCTTATGAAAAGCTACTGAGAAGAAAATACATTTCTTCTGTCTAAGGAACCTCCTATCAAACACGTTTCATAATAAGGAATTAATACATTACACATGTATATAAATATTTGTCTTTCTGCCTTGTGCTATCTTTAGCTCTGCATACAATTAAGTTCAGTTGGATCCAGAAACGATAACAACAAAATTACATTTATAAAGCACCTTTCGCATCAGGAGGACGTCCCAAGTTGCTAAACAGTCAGGGGTTGGGACCCAAGCACAGGGGAGAGGCAAGGTGGGGGGGAGGGGAGGGAGAGAGGTGGGAGGGCGGCAGAAGGTACGATTGAAAAGGAGAGTCTTGAGACTCGCCTTGGAGGCAAGGGAGGAAGCGATGGGACTATGGGATGGAATTCCAGAGTGTGGGGGCAGAGAGGCTGAAAGCCCAGCCACTGATGAGAGGACGGGTCAGGTGGGAGACATGGAGCAGACCAGAGCCCACTGAATGGAGGGGGCAGGCAGGTTGATCGGGAGTCAGGAGGTTAGAGAGATAGGAAGGGGCAAGGCCGTGAAGTGAAGACGAGGATCTTGAATTCGATCCTCTGGGAGATGGGGAGCCGATGGAGCCGGGCGAGGGATGTGACCGCAGAGCTTAGTGTGGAAGAGGACACAAGCTGCAGAGATCTGGATGATCTGTAGCTTGTGAAGGGAAAAGCCGGAAAGGCAGACGAGGAGGGAGTTTCCATAGTCGAGCCTTGATGAGATGAATGCATGGACGAGGGTTTTGGCAGCCTGAGTGTTGAGACAGTGGCGGAGTCTGTCAATGTTATGGAGGTATTTATGGAGGTGGTGGAAGGCAGTGCTGGTCATGGTGTGGATATGAGGGAGGAAGGATAGTTAAGGATCAAAGAAGACACCCAAGTTCCTGACTGGCTTCATGAGATGCTTGTGACAGATTTATTGAAATCAGAGGAAAGAATTCATAATGGTCCAGAGTTTGACTACAATTCCTGCTCATGTTCCATGTTATGTGTGATTTGATTGAAAGCTGGATCAGGCTCTAACTCCTGCTGACGGTCATAACTGAAGTCACACAGAAAGAATAAATCGCCACTTGGGCAACATTACGTTGCACTGTCTACAAGTACAAAGTGCAAAAAGTTGGGATAGTTTTGTTTTAAAGTAGCAGCTCGAAAACACCCCAGGTAATGAACTGTATATCCAGACAATGCTGAAGACGGCAATAAAGCAGAACTATAATTACTAATGGATAAGTTTTGATGCGCAAATGGCTTTTCAACTTAGAAATAGAATCGAGGGAGACAGTTGCAAAGGACTGCATTTTACAAATGAAGGTCTGAATCAGTGACTCGGGAACTGATTTCTTTATTGCTTCTGTGATGGTGAACTGATTAATCATTGTACCCCATTCTTTGCATTCTCAATACTTGCAAGCAAATTACATCTCTGTTGCTTTTTTCTCAATGGCTTGTTTTCTCTGCATTGAAACTGGAGTCTTTATTTGTCCTCATTTTTTGCTTTGCATTTGTTTCAAGTCAGGCAAGTGAAGCCCGTAGCGGTATGATGCTCAAATGTTCCAAGTGTGGAGTTGTTTCAACTACAGCATTATCTGCCACCACCACCAGTAATGCCATGTTAGTCTCATCCATTTGATCTTTAGCTCTTAAGGGTAATGTGGAAAGAGAAAGTATCCCTTTTCTTCAGTCACCACAGAAATCTTCCTCCAATCAATTTAAAGAACTACAATTTTCAATTCAATTTTTATTTGCATAGATATATATATATATTAAATTGGTAGTTGATTTGCAGTCTCTGTCACCCTCAAAACCTCTTTCCTTTGTGGTCCTTTCACATTTATCCCATCCCCAAATCCCTAAATTTAAATCTAGATGGTTCAGAAATCTAACGTGATTTTCCGTAGAACACTTTTGAAGCACCCTTCAGGAGCAGGGTCCAATGTAGTTCACTCAGCAGCCAACTTCCCACGCTACAGAAATTGATTTGACTATAGATGACCCATCTTGAATACACTCTGCACAAGAAACACCACTTTTGCCACTTGTTACATGCCATGCACAGAAAGTACACCTAATATCGCTCTCTTGCTCCAATATTGTATATATTGTGGAGTCTTGTAACTCAATGGTTAGAGCATTCACCTTGCAAGCGAGAGACCTGGATTTGGTTCCCAGCCAGGGCGAAACCTTGGGCAGGTTTCCTTACTTCACATGCCTGATAGTAATCCCTCAGAAAAAACCCCAATAATAATTTGGACACTCAATTCACCACTGTTTGTAGGACATTGCTGTGTACAATTGGCTGCCGTGTTTCTCCCACAAATACACGGTCAATTCACTTTACAATATATTCTGTGAAGCGCTTTGAGATGTCTAGAAGACATGAAAAGCGCTATATCAAATGCAAGAATTATTATTATATATGCTCTGTGAATTCTACTTTTCTCACACATGAACTGGTTTCGTATCAACAAAATCTCAATGTACAGTACTCGATTGTTTTGATAGCATTCCCATTCTACGATTATTCCCATTATAACATCAGATGAACAGACATCTCATGTTCTTTCTCTTGTTTCTTTAACCGAAGGTGACCTGTCTTCTGTTGAAGGAACAGTTAGTCTGGTCAGAAATTTACTGAGCTGCATTGATGTTGTTTAAGTAGCACCCTGCTGCTGTTGCCTCTGTAATGTGTATCGCAAATATCACATCACTGGATCAACAGCCTGCAGAACCAGGCAGATCTGAACAATTCTATCACCTTCAAATTTTTCACTTGTCTGAATAAATTAGGACCTCACCACAGTTCTATGTAGAAAACAAGTGATTATTCAAAACGCTTGTGTTGATTCAAAATTTATAACTCCTTTTGCCAGTTTTCAAATCAGTTTTCACAGTGTCACTGACACTTCTTCCCTTTGAATTAAACATGGAGTCAGTTATTTATTCTTCCTTTTGACTCAGGTATTGAATAATTCACTCCTTTTGATCCGAATGCGGAGTTAGTTATTTGCTTTGTATAGCAACCTCAAAGTGCATTTTAATGTGCTTTCCAAAAGTGGCTGAGGGATATGTGTTAGTGGTGTGGTGAGACACAAAGGTGAAGATTGGCTGTACGAACATCCAAAACATTCAATGTGAGCTTAGTGATACTAAGGTTACACGAAAAGTTTTACTCTAGGTCTTTACAATATAAATAAATGCTATTCCACAACTGCACTACTCAGTAAATTCCCTTAACTATCCAGTTGCTTTTCCAGGGTTCATAAAACACATGATAATGTTAGCTACTGACAAATTATTGGCCAGCCACAGTGAATGTTAACAGCTCTTGTGATAATACAAGAGGTTTAAGGTCTAGGTTTCAGGCATTTCCATCTAAAAAAGATCACCCAACTCAACAACCCTTCCTAAAACCACTGCTCCTATTGATCCTACCTAGGTTCCTGAGAGACTATCAAAATACAGCAGCTATTTTGTAAATAAATATATATTTTACTTTTCTTTTAAGCATTATCTTCAAATAGCCCACATGTAAAATGTGCGACTTGTGAGTCGTATATGCTGGTTTCATTGTTATTTGGTTTTCACTGTATTTATTTTCTCACTTCCCATTGAACCCGATGCACAGATTAGTGCAGTGCACACCAAAGGGATACTAGATCTTTATATTGTAGAAGTGCATGATGTGATGCATCGGGAGAAGTTTGTGATTTAATCTTCAGAGCATCTCATATCTTTTAACTGGTCAAATGGCCACTGTGGATTTATGTTACTTTAGAGTTCTGTAAAGTAATCCACTTTGTATGAATCATTTTCTTGTCTTATGCTTACCCTTGTCGGTGAAACGACAAACTCAACTTTAGATTTCTGGGGCAGTTATGAGCCAGTAAATCAATGCACTGTTTTTTTTATCTCAGTGATCTAGTTCGAATCCAGTTCTTACTGACGAGGCCGAATTCTCCTCTCTCACTTGACCGGAGAGTTTATGTGAAATTAGGTGAAGGCAGTTTTATGGATTGGTCTTTAGGTTTATGGATTGGGCTCCTTTATAATCTGACACTAATTGTCATTCGCACTCAACGACAGTGAGTGTGGAATATGGTATTATATGAATTGTATGGAGTTATAGCAATGCCGTGGGGTTAACCTGTATTGCTGAGGCCGAATTTAATTGCAAACTGGCTCTGTCGTATTTAATTAAGGAATGCCCAGTGCTTACACTAGGTGTCTGAGAAGAGGATATACAATTATACAGCACCAGCTTGTCTTGCTATATGTGCACACAATCCATTGCACCACTATTTCTGCCTGTTCTAAATTAGGTGTGGAATCTAGAAATGCATGCAACACATAAACAAGAGTTTTACATCAATGATTTAATTTCCTTCAGGCTTAAAGCAAGCCTGACATTTGCTTTGTCTCACAGAACCTTTTATCCCTCAAATGTATGCTTACCTTTGAAGAAAATCCACTAAGGATCAGCATGTGGTACAAAATGAGCTGTAGCGTAAAAGCAAAATAATTGTCAGCAATTAAAAACACAACAGTACCCCTTTGGGGAGATTGTCACAATGACATTTACAAAAATATCTAAAATAAAAGGAACTAAATTGGAAACAACTAGGTAAAGAATATTCGTTCAAAAGTAGACGTTAAATACAAAAATAAATTAAAAAGAGTGTTTCTTCTGTACTTCATCTATCTCAGATACGATCTCAGAATAAGTACTCTGTAAACACTGCCCAAGCCAAGGCATGCTCATTCCCAGAGGTGGAGTTCTGTAATTCAGTGGTTAGAGCACTCGCCTTTCAAGTGTCGAGACCTGGGCTCGATTCCAGGCAGGGCGAAACCTTGGGCAAGTTTCCCTACTCCACACGCCTAATAATAATCCCTCCAAAGAAAAACAATATTAATTTGGTCACTCACTCCACGACAGTTTGTAGGACACTGCTGTGCACAAATGACAGCCGTGTTTTGCCCACAAATATAGTATCAATTCACTTTACAGTGTAATCTGTGAAGCGCTTTGAGACGTCTAGAAGATATGAAAAGTGCTGTATCAAATGCAAGGTTTATTATATGTAACCAGTACATGCTCATTCCATTCAATGCAAGTCAAGCCTTTGAATCTGCCCTGCCAACCAGAATGTACTGAGACTGCCAGGCCATTTGTGCTCAGGAAAAAAAAGAGTCTTGTCAGTGACTCCACTCCAGCTGGTGGAACCTAGTTTCATTTTCGCTGAACATTTTTCTGCTCATGTTCATTTTGGAAACTGTGGTCAAGCAAGAGAGAATGCTGGACTTTCACCCTTAACATTTAGTTTGTAATCCATGCCTCATTGATGTAATTCAAATCTTTTAGGGACCTATGTGCAATGGGCTTGGGACAATCTCAACCAACACCTGATGGGTAAAGCAACTGCCAAACCACCCTCTGTTTGGCACTCAATTTATAGTTTCCCTCCAAGAAGTCACAAGGGTGGAAACAGAAATATCACCTGTAAAAACTGAACTTCTGATGTTGGGATTAAGAGACACGGTACTGTAATCTTTACTGTGCCTCCAGTCATTCCACAAGTGACCTGGAACTGCTAATCTGAGACTGAACCAAATGGAAAAAAATAAATTCAAATTCTTAGCACCTGACATTCACAAAGGTAAACAAGAAAAAATGTAAATTATTAAAATACTGATTAGAAACAGAAGGAGGCTCTTAAAATCACTGTTGCCAAATAGCTAATTGTCATGTACGTTGAATTGGCTAAAATGAATCACAAAGGAATTCAGGAGATAGGTTGGTTTGGTGAAATTGGTTGGAAGAATTCCTGAATCCATCTTGAGTCGAGATTTGTTATACACAGTCAAAGTGACAGGATCTTTGAAATAGTTCATCTCCTTCATAGGATAAGCTCAGTTATTCCATCCAGCTAGGTGACCACACCGATTCCACTGTCCACTAAGTATTTTTTCAAAAATAATTATTAAAGAGATAAAAAGTTGTTAAATCGGTAACTTTTTCTGAAGGTTTCATGTGTTTGAGGATGCTGATGACAAGACTCAATCTTTAAAAACATTTAGTTGCAAGGTTGATGTAGCACTGTTCAAAAAACATCGAAGCAAAACCCTTTTACTCTATGTCAGCCACAGTGATGATGTTATCTTCCATGGGCACCATAATGACATTTGGCCTCTCCAGGATAACAACACAATTCACATTTCACTGTAGGAAACACCTCTGGCTAGATTGTACTGTAACGGAGCCTGCAGTGTTACAAATATAATGGTCATTTTACAAGTTTGAGTCACTGCTACTGTTTCCAGGAACTTTTCGAGACTACAGGTGCAAACAACATATTTTCTTTGATATCTTAAATGAAAGCTTATAAAATGTGGTGCTGCTGACAAAAATAGTGGTGCGACTTAATAAAATACTATTACATTGTTGGTTGTGGCGTGGTGCACACATAGAAAGACGCCACTGCTCTCTAACCTAGTTATAGAGTTCTTTTGGAATTAGGGAATTAACCATTTGACCCTAAGAAAAACAATCTAATTTAGACACCCAATGAATAACTTCATTAAAATGCCTCTAATTCCACCCGCACGGGCGGTTGTTTTCTGTGCTTAAACAGATTCATCTTACTTACGATTGTAATCAAGCTATTATTCTTTTCTATCCCCCAAGGGCTTCCCTGTGGAGTTCGTGTGTCGTGCTACCACTCCTGGCACTGACCTGGATGTCAGCTGTTCTTGCAATGACCGACAGGCGATCGATTTTGTTTCAAATACTGTTTGCCGTTTTTGACTCCGTGCAAGGATTTGTTATTATCACAGTTCACTGCTTCCTGAGGAGAGAGGTACGTGTAGTCACACAATGCAAACTACTGTTTGGCAAATCAACAGCCCCGAGGGTAGAACTCCACTCTTCGCATTAAAGAAAGCAACATCAATTCCAGAGTAATGGTAGACTATAAAATATGTTTACAAAGTGGTCGCAGAGTAAGCCTGGCAGCATTGGTGAAGTAATGAGCGTCGACACATGAAATAATAAATAATAAAATAAAATAATGACATAGATGAGAGATATGAATACCCCCCCCCCCCCCCACCCCCGTCTCCCCAGGGAGAGAAGAAAGAAGAGTTCCCCCTTGTTCTCCCAATTTCCACCCCTAATATGTCAGTTCATATTTCCAAAAATGTATTCGAAACGGCCCATGAAAGATAAAATATATTGATTTTAGCCTCACTTCCCACAAGCCTCATGTTAATGTTTTAAAGTTATTTTAGACAAATTGTCCACTGTTAAAGACACAGTACCACAGGAGGAATTTCAAAGGGGTAACCTTGTGGTCCTTGTAACTCGATGTTTATTTTTCTATGCTGTCTAGTTTCCTCCGCCTCTCCTCCTTCTCAAAAGTGTAACTAATTGCTGGGGTATGGTGTAGTCTTGTCCAAACATTAGCCTGAACACAGAATTGACAGGAATCATAGCTAAGTCCAATCATGTCCTCAGTAATCTTCGCTCATGCAAAGAAAGTAATCTAAAGTGACAACCCCAAGTGCTATTTTCCTCTTCCCTGGTCGAGGCACCCTGAGGTCACTTAAAGTGTAAAAGCTTGTTATAAAAGTAGATCACTGCAGTGCATGACATACTGACAGTGGGGGAGAAGAAGCTTCGACCTTGTTATAAGTTACAAGTTACAAGTTTTGTGTCTCACCGTGGAAGGAGAGAGAATATCAGGGCCAAAGCCTTACTGCCACAAATTTGGTTACAGCTCGATAGTCCGAAGGTTCGTTAGTCCAAAGGTTCGTTAGTCCAAAAGTTCATTAGTCCGAAGGTTCGTTAGTCCGAAGCTTCCCCTAACCCTAACCCTAACATTTGGACTAATGAATGTTAGATTTCAGACTATCACACCAAATGTTCGGATTAACAAACCTTATTTTCGGGCTATCGAGCGGTAACCACGGTAACCGTCCCAGGTATAGGAAATTTGTATGTTCGGACCATCGAACCTTCAGACTATCGAACCTTCGAGTGCCCCCCACAAATTTTGCTTCCCGAGGCCTGGCTCCATGCTAGGGCTAGCTTTCCCATTTGCACTCAATTGTATGTGTTACTTAAAGCTGAACACGATACCGCAGTCTGACGAACGATTTATACCGCGTAACCATCACCTCTTTAGTTTTACACACTATGTCCCTATTTTAAAACTTTACGAAACCATCAGCGTATTTTTTGCAGATTTCTTCACTTGCTCTACAAACCCTTTTTTAATTTTTTTTTAGTGATTTAACAATGAAAAATATTCCAGATTATTTAATTATATAACTAACGGTCACATGTAATTGCCTCTGCACTGATGTATTTACACATGGTTAGCACAATCTGCAAATTAGACCCTACCAACTCTAGATATGCCACTCACGTGCTTTTCAGTTTTGTTCAGTAAAGTAAGTCAAGCTATCCCCACCAGACAATGGAAAAGAGCAGAATAACACAAATGGATGAAGGCTGATGGAAAGAGAAAGAAATATAGTCACACTGAGGCAGAGAGTGAGATGCACAGAGGTAAAGTGAATCACAGCAGTGAATAGTGAAAGAGGCATACACGTAGAGGTGAATAATAATAATAAATCTTTGTGTTTGATAAGAGAGCCTTATCACCAGAAAACAGAGACTAAGATGGAGGGAGAAAGAGGTGACCAAAGGAACAGTTGAAAAAGTCATAAGATGGGCTGTAACAACAACAAAATTACATTTGTATAACTGCTTTCATGTTGGGCGGATGTCCCATGCCTCCAAAGGAGTGGAAGGAGGGGATAAGGCAGAGGTACTCCAACAATAGATCTCCAGAGAGTTGGGCAGAATGTCTGGAAGCCAATCCTTTGATGGTGGGATGTTGAGACCAGGGAATTGTAGCAGGGAAGCATTCACTGAGCAGAGCAAGTGACTGGGATGGTACGGGATAGATTCGCAGAGCCTGGTCAATGAGCTGCTAAGTGATGAGACGTATGCAGACACACTCAAACAGAGCCAGTGGGGGGTGAGGCATTGAGACAGAGAGACATAGCTCAGATATCCTTTTGAAAGCCATTCTGGCATTTGTGTTTAGATACAGGATGTTGTAAAATGTCGATCAGGAAGCTGCAAAACCGAAGAAAATGAAAACTCGCCTGATTCGTACAAGAACGGACAGGTCCAGATCATGGTGAGTAAAGAATGAATGCACAGGAATAGAAAATAATGAAAATTAACTGAATGTTCCAGGAAAAGATTGAGCCACCTCAAGCCTACACTGGTAATATAAAAGTGCCTGACATCTAAATGGCTTGTATGTGTCTCGGTGTGTTAGCTCCTGTTATGCACAACACATACATTTTCAGAGTATGGGGAAAGAGTGGGACTGATCGGGTAGCTCTTCCAAAAATATGGCACAGGCACGACGGGCCAAATGGTCTCCCTCTGTGCTGTAATATCCTATGATACTCCGTAAAACAGAACAATTCACTCTCAACCGTTACTGTATGCTTTATGGAGTGTTTAAGAATCATTGGCTCTGTGCATCCTGTGCACAATGAATAAAAGGAAACTATTCACTCTCTGTTCTGTAGGGATGTGTTGCATCTGCACCGCACTTTTAGTGGATCATTTGCTACTATTCTAGGGCTCCCCCTCCTCTATGCCACTCCATCGCCTGTAGTTAATGGTTGAAACCCTAACGGGCTCCTCTGTTCAGCAGGCACATTGCACATCATTAACTGCTGTTCCCATTAAAATGTCAAGAACAGCAGTGGAGAGAACTTCACACGCTGGATCACAGATCATGTTCCACTTCAGAGGTTTATCTACCCAGAGTCTCCCGTGCCAGAGCATGTGTGGTTCAGAACAATGATTCCTATCTCTTAACAAACCCGTCTCTAATTTTATTACTATCTTATTTCTCTGCTGCCTTCTTGTAGACAGATTTTGAAAAAGATGTGGATCTCGCCTGCCAGTCGGGTAAGAAGGATTTCAGATCTGTGAAACACGATGACTTAAATGCTGCTAAAGCTTCCAATTACCGTAATTAGTTTGCATTGCTTAACTATCAAAATACATGAACTCATTGTTTCCCGGGGAAGCCAGTAGATAATATGAGAGATTATTTACATCTTCAATAACGAGATTGTGGCAGGATTAGGGGTGTGGGGTCCACTGGACATTGCAAACCCTCTGGAAATAGACCCATTCCAATAAGCAACAAGAGAGTTAATGTGGAGGCAAAGTGATGGATTCCTCAGCAGTCGCTGTGCATTGTGTTAACACATAGATTATGATGTTCAGTGAACGCTCTTTGAATTTGAGACCCTGCATCGTATATCACCCTCGGGGATTACGAGTTCAGAGGTGTTTTTGGTGCCAATTTCGATGAATCTTTTCCCACTGAAAAGCGTAAACTTGTCGCAAATGATAAGCTTTAAAGAACCGGAACGTCACAAAGGATTACCAAAACAGAGGCATCACCAAATGTTGAAATGGTCTGTGCGGGTTATGTAGCCTGCAACGGTGAATAAGTAGCATCGATGTTGAATGAGCCAAATCTAGATCAGGACAGTTAACTGATGTACTCAAAGTGAAGGACTGAAATGTGCTGACAATAGTTATTTAGGGAGGACAAATTTGCAGGGCTACAGGGAGAGTGCGGAGGGAGTGGGATTGATTTGGACAACTCTTCCCTAAGAGCCAGCACAGGCACGATGGTAAGAGTGGCCTCCTTCTGTGCTGTATAATTGGCAACACTTTCATTTTCTCTCTCACCCCCCAGTACTCTTCAAAGAAGTTAACACTTGTAATCCAGCGACCATCACTGGGACGTTGTCTCGGATATCCCTGGACGACGAGGAAGATAGAAAACTGAACACAAACAGCGAAGGCTTGAACTTCTCAACGCTTCCGGGAAACATTCCCCCAGGGAACCTCCTGACGGTGCAGTATCCACCAGTGCACCAGATGCTCAACATGGGACCCGGGTTGAACGAACTTACCGAGCCGACTGCCAAGAAGGAAAACAACAGCGACACGAGGGGCAAGCTGTACCTATGCACAGAGAATAACCTGAGGCCGGCAGATGTGACGTGGAGCCGAGCCCAGGAGCGACCGTTGGAGAGTGACTATATGGTGCTCCCGAGGCGCACTGTCAGTTTAAAACCCTTCATGAAGGAGGAGGGCAAGTTGAACATCAATTTGGACGATACCCGGCACAACATCGTCGGGACCCACCCAAACGAGCCGGAGATGTACCCCAACTTTGTCTCAGTCGATCACATCAATTTGAACTTAAACCAGCCTTACGGAACGCTCAGGCAACCGCGCGGTTTACCTTTCAAGCAGCACCCTTCAGTCAGGCATATTTTGGCGTCTGAATACGCCAACAGGAGCAGGACCATGCCACGCAGTGAGCCAGGGTCATCCAGCTCCATGGGCTCCTTAGAAGTAAGTTCAATAGTTGCTGCTGATTACGTTGTCTTCTCAATCCGTCTGGTGGGTAGTGCAAAGTCTCCCGTATAGGAGATTTCGTATTGAGAGCGGCTGTTATTGTACTTTGCAGTAACTAAACTCTGAACCAGTTCCCGTTAAGAATTTAATATTGCTGCACTGTGTTTGTTAAGTCGTGTACTGCACCTGGCATTTGCTTTAGATGTCCCACAATCAGTGTAAGGTTTTTTTTTAAGATCAAAGTCAAAGAAGGTCTCAGTTATAATTCATTGTCAATCTTTGAGCTTCCACCTGCGAGAGGTGCTTATGATTCATTGCTGACAGGTTATTTTGAGTTTTTCGTGAAAAGTTACCTCCTTCTGAACTCAGATGACTTGACCCTCTCCATCCTTTATTGGTCACTCATCTCCTGGCTCTTTGCGTGACCCTACTGTAAATGGCTGCTTTGTTTGCCTACTAAAGCAGTCAATGCATTTGACAGTTATTGCTTGTGAAATGCTTTGAGATATTTTCAACGTGTTAAAATATTAAAGAAATGAAAGTTATTTTTACTCCCAGGCATTTGGTGACTTTTTGACCTGCTGTTGATAGCAGCTCCCCGTTGGCTATTCCTTCCATCTATGCTTTTGCTACTTACTTTTATAGCAATACTTCATTTTAACTGATTAAGTATCCTTAGTGTGTTCCAACTACTTGTTCTGTGCTTCAAAGCATAGGTTACGGTTTTCTTTAGGATTTTTGTTATTGTGCCAGAATCAATCATTTTCATGCAACTTCCCCCCCATTTTCTCTCCCCTGATCCTGAATATGTGACCTATTATCAGTCAAATAATATTCACATTCATTGGAACATCAGAACAGGAGTAGGCCATCCAGCCAACAAGCCATCTTGTTTCAAGATTGTGGCCGATCCACAACTCATTTCCACCTCCCTGCTCTCTCCATATCCCTTAATAATAATAATAATAATAATAATGATTGTATTTAACATTATGTGTTAGCATATTTTCTAGACATCCCAAACTGTTTTACACAATATATTATAAAGTGAAAGACTGTATATTTGTGGCCAAAACAGATGTAAATATATGGACGTAAATTGGAAAAACATATTCTTTACTTAATGTACAGCATAGTCTATCAAACATATAGTGTACCTATATAGTGTACCTGTTAGATTCTTCAAAAGACTGCTCCACTGCCATCAAGGAGAGTGAATTCCACACACCTGCCACCCGCTAAAAAACGCTTCTCCATTTCACTTCTGAACCAATTAAATCACCAATGGCAGGTTCATCAGCTGACAATCATCCTGTGAAAATCACATCCAGTGGCATTGCTGACCCAAGCCACATGCCTGACAGCTTTTATTGTTCAACGTACCTACAACAACAACAACAAATTACATTTGTATAATGCCTTTCACATCAATAGGACAACCCAAGTTGTTGGATAGTCAGGGATACCCACAAGAGCTGGTGGTTGTGATCAGGATGAGTGGAGGGCAGAGAGGGTAAGAGTAGAAGGTTGACCGAAGGCACGATAGGAGAGGAGGGGTCTTGAGAAAGAAGAAAGCCGTATTTACAATGGCAAATTATTTGGGATTAGCTGGTTTAACTCCAATTAGTACTTTAATGGGAGAGGACAAGGTAGTCCAACTATGATGGAGTTCCAGACTGTGGGATAGACTTTAATTCTGCATTAGCACTGATTTTCCTCTCTCAGAAAGCACTCTGAGTCTCTGAGATATTGTCCTGTTTGGTGGAGTGCTGTTGAATGTTCCCATCTTATGTCTGAGAATTTCGATAATGAAGATAAAAGGAAGAAGGATGGTCAGACACATTATCTAGCATCTACAGGTCTTGCTCAGACCTCAAAAACTGATTGGATAAAATTAATTAGAGTTTTGTACTATGATTATTTCCTGCCTGGAAGCTTTGTCCTCAACTGTCTTTCCTCCCCTACATCCATGCCATGACCCTTTCTGCATTCCCTCACCTCCATAATATTATCCGACTCTACCATTACCTCACCCTTCAGGCCGCTGAAATTCTCATTCATACCTTCATCACATCTCGGCTCAACTACACCAACACCTTGCCTGCCAGCCTTCCCTAGTCCTCTCTCCATAAGCTGCAGATCATCCAGAACTCTGCAGCTCGTGTTCCCTCCCGCACCAAGCCCCACCTCCCCCATTCTCGCCCGACTCCATTGGCTACCTATCATTCAGAGGATTCAATCTAACAACAACCAACAACAAAATTATTTGAATGTGAGGTCCAGGATCTTGAATCCTCTAGTGATCGGGAGTCAGGCGAGCCACCATTCGCTAGTGAGCCTTCAGCCACTCTGCCCTGAAACTCTGGAATTCCATCCCGCAATCACTCCATCTCACTCCCTCCCTGACCTCCTCCGCCTCAAGACCCTCTACTTTGACGGTGCCATCTGTCACCCCATTTCTCCTCCCTTCACTCCACCCTCCCGGGTCTGCTTCATATTCCAGCCTTCGTCAGTCACGTTCAGACCCACTGAGATAAGGAGTGGCATTGGTACCCAAACAGCTGTAGGTTATATATAAACTGTGTGCTGCCGTTAATCACACAGAAGGGAAGTGTCAAACTAAGTCATGCAATTGTAAATTGCAAATAAATGGCCGGATCATAGCATAGTGGTTAGATTACTGGCTTCGTACGAGAGTGGTCCATTATATCAGCATGTGTGGAACTAATCCCTGGTGCGTTGCCTATCTGTGATGCAGATATGGCATTTTTGCAGCTCGTACGGTAAACCAAGTGTACTGGCCATGTTCTCAGAGGCAAAACCCCAAAGGCATTTTTTTCCCTGGTGTTTGTGATGTGCATATATTTATCTTAGCAGCAGCTTCCTGGGACTGTACCTGAGAATCGCTGAATAAATAATCCCAGCCAGTTGTCCTGTAGCTCAGTGGTTAGAGCACTCACTTTACAAGCGTGAGACCTGTGTTTCGAATCTAGGAAGATCAGGGCGAAACCTTGGGCAAGTGTCCTTATTCCACACGCCTAATCCGTCCCCAAAAAAACACAATAATAAAAATTGGTCAATTTCAGTCCACGATTGTTTGTGGGACGCTGCTGTGCGCAATTGGCTGCCGCATTTCACCCACAAATATACAGTCAATTCACTTTATAGTATACAAAACACAAAATACTACAGATGGTGGAAATCTAAAACAAAAATAGAAGTTGCTGGGAAAACTCAGCAGCAGAACAGTTCTGATGAAGAGTCGTGGACCCAAAACATTGACTCACTTTCCTATCCCTAAAGATGTTGCCTGACCTGCTGAGTTTTCTCAGCAACTTCTGTTTTTGTTTCACTTTATAGTATATTCTGTGAAGCGCTTTGAGACGTCGATAAGATGTGAAAAGCGCTATATCAAATGCAAGGATTATTATTATTATATTACAAACGCCAGGTTCAGATTGTATTATCAAGCGACTTGCTCTGTCACTTCAATTGTAGATTTGTCTTGAGGAAACCTACAGTTAATCAAAGAAATTCAGTTCACATTGTGAGTTATCTGTAATCAGTGCATTCAGAAAGCTTTTATTTGACCTAATTTTATTTCTTTGTTACTTTCACAGAG
>CM068763.1:3864437-4031133 GCA_035084275.1 Hydrolagus colliei | reverse complement strand
TGGGGGAGGGTGGGGGGGAGGAGGTGTATTGTTTTCCTCCCTTGTCTGTGCTGATATAATAACCGAGTTTGCGGGGCTACAATTGCCCAACTTTCAGCCTCGGACGGGAAGCTAACTGTCTGGATTTGTGATTAATTCCATCCCAATAGTAAAGAGAGAGAGGGGGGGGTGGAGGGGAAACTACTCCGCACGTTCACATTCTTAAATAAATCCACGTTGCCCAACTTCATGGTCTAACTCAGCTCTTTTTGCGGGAAGTTAGGCTTTGAGATGGTATGAGACATTATTGTGAAACTTTTTTTTGAAGCAGTTTGAGCAAAAAACAATAGATGAATAGGGTGAAAAAAATATATCCCAAGAATTTTAGCACCAGACTCATATCCTTGCTGGGAGATGGCTGGGTTTTGTGGGTGGATTCCTGGCATAGATGGCATCTAATTGGGATCGAATAAACGTCAGGATTAATTGCAATTAAATCTTGCCTCGTTTGTTTTCTATAGGAATTTGGAAACTGCTCAGAGTTTGTATCTTCGCCAACTCAGTCTTTGAGCTTTTGCCAGAAATAAATCCTGACTTTCAACGCTTCTCCTTCGATGTCAAAGTGCTTGAATCTCACTTTATTGAATGATTTTTGCAGGATTTTTTCTAAAAAAAATACAAAAGCATTCGAGATTGCAACCAGTCCTGGTGTGTATAATTGGGAGAGTGGGTATATAGTACCAGATGTTTCCAATTATATTTGTGGGGAAGAAACTCACTGTTTCCAATGGTGTGGAGCTGTGCAAATAATCACAATTATTCCGAATTAAACTGTGCTCCCACCACCAATAAAATCAAACCCCCAAAAACGAGTACTCGTGAAATAATTAACATTATATTACCTACTGCCGTAAACGTTTCTCTCCCCAACCCAGGCTTTAGACACAATACAGCACATCAAAATGTTCCCATGTTTTGGCTAAGATCACTGACCCCCAAACTGCAAAGGATTTTAAGGAGAGTTGTGTGCCTTTTGTTCCAGCCTCTTCACATTTCCTGCGTTCAAAGGGTTCTTCCTTCTATTCTATCCTATTGCATTCGCTCATTTTTTTTTTCCCCAGCCAGGTAATCACAAACTACAGCCCATAACCCGACCAGGTGAGACAGCACTGATAGCACCCAGTGCCAGCCAACCCAGCTCCATCTGGGATCATTAACCCCACAAAGAGAAAGCATATACTGTACATGTATACACCTTCGTGTTCAAATCCCTCCACTCCTCTGCACCCCCACTACCTCTCTGACCTCCTCTCTCCTCAAACCAGCTCCCGTTGCCTTCACTCCATTGGGTTTGGCCTCCTCCATGTCCCCGAATCCTCTGCTCCACCCTCGGTGGCCATGCCTTCAGCCACTAAGCCCCAAGGCTTTGGAATTCCCTTCCTCACTCCCTTCGCCTCGCCCCCTCTTTTCTCAGCTTCAGGTCCAGCTGAAGACCTTTCTCTTCAACCGTGACTTTGGTCACCTTTCTGCCCCCGGCTCGGGATCCGCTGTTGTGAAGCGCTCTGAAGTTGTTGTTGTTTGTTGTTGTACAGGACTGCATGAGAAGCAGTTTGGGGTGGTCTAAACAAACAGGTGGTAATAATATAAGGCACTGAATCAAATGCAAGGATTATTAAAGATGATTATTATCGGGCGCCGCTATTGTTGTGATTCGTCTCGATTGATTCATTTGTCAGAAAGGATCAAAAGGGCAAGTGTAGTGGAGATGGATGTGGCAGTCACTCTGCCAAGCTGTCTGTCAATCATTCATGGGGAAGAGACTCTCTCTCACCAGTGAGTCATGCTGATCAATTCAATTATTCTTTGAAAGAAAAGATGGAAATAAAAAAGCAACAGTGATGCAAATGTGTCCTTGGAAGCCTCTGGGATCCGATGTTTCCCACTCAACTCATCACAAATGCAACAGATGCCAGCCAGAATACAATTCAACTGTTAATTACACCAATGTGGGTGGCAATGTGTTCCTGCAAAGCACCATCTGCTGGACACTCACAGTAGTGTGAGCAGTGCCAAAAATCACTCCTTAAACCATAATCATTTTTGCATTTGCTATATGGCACCTCTCACATCAGGAGATGTTCTCAAAGGCAATTTATAAATATAAATCATTTCACATTCACCATCTGGCCGGCTCGGAACACAATGGGCCAAATGGCCTCCTTTTGTGCTGTAAAATTCTATGATCTCCTACCCTTCTCTGCTTACTGCCACCCCTCAGCCAACCCTACTCTGCACCACCATTAGCCTTTCAGCCATTTTCCTCCCTGCTTCTCCCCTCTATTTATATTTAAATTCTGCCTTAAAATCTGCCTCTATGATTTGTGCACAGTTTCCCTCCCCTTATGCCTTGCTCTGTGCTCAACTATGAAGTGCACTGAGATGTTATCCTGTGTGAAGCATGCTATATAAATGCTAGTTCTTATTCTTAGTGGCTCAACCAGTTTGGATGATCAGCAGATTTAATTTCAAACAATTTTTCTGTTTATTTCCAGATCATATCAAGTGCAAGGATTATTATTACTGTATTATTATATCCATTTGCACTGTAAACAGTGCACTCCAATACTATGTGTTGTTTAGTCACCCACTGTATTGTGAGGGTCAGCCTTAGAGGTTCATTTATGTAATATTCTCAGCTCTGAATCAGACCGGAGGCCACTGAGCAGAGGGAATGGACAGGTTGGTAGGGGGTTGGGAGGTCTCAGAGGTAGGTGGACTGGCAGGTAATAATAATAATCCTTGCATTTGATATAGCGCTTTTCACATCTTCTAGATGTCTCAATGCGCTTCACAGAATATACAGTAAATATACTGACTCTACATTTGTGGGCAAAATGCAGCAGTCAATTGTGCACAGCATTGAGGGCTTTGAAGGTGAGGACCAGGATCTTGAATTGAATGCTCTGTGTCATGGGAAGCCAGTAGATTTGGGTGAGGCTGGGGGTGATAGGTTCACTGGTGCAGGAGGGGACACTGGCTGCAGAGTTTTGGATAATCTGAAGCCTATGAAGGGAGGAATTGGGGAGGCAACAAGCAGTGCATTGGCATAGTGGAGTCTGGACATATTGAAGGCATGTATGAGTTTCAGTTGCCTGGGTTGAGGTAACAGCAGAGTTAGGCAATGTTGTGGATTTGAAGGAAGGCAGAGTTGAGTGTCACATGGAAGTTGACCCCTATGTCTGTGGATGATGTCACCAAGGTAGAGCATATAGATACTGAAAAGTAGAGGGCCCAGGACACAGAGTGGCAAAGGCAGGCTATGCTCATTAGGCAGACAGGAAGGTGGCCAAAGGCACAGTTGGAAAAGGTCTTTTGATGGGACTTGAAGAAAACAAGCGAGGGGGGGAGGTGGAGGGATTACATGATAGAACAACAACGTGTATTTATATAGGGCTCATCACACAGGCTAGTGCACCAGAGGACTGCATGTCATGTTAGGGGGAATATACACTGAATGGTGAATGCTCACAGACCAGGTGTGGGATCTAGAGGTGCACCCTGATAGGTTTCAAAACAGAGGCAAGAAAAGCTAATTTTTCTGCCCATTACTGTGAAGGCTTTGCACCAGAAAATACAAATATCCCTAACTAGGCTATGTTTCTTCACCTCAAAACACATTTCTTTAGAATAGAGTGAAGAGGATGAAATACTCTTTGCCCTGTATCCCTCAATTCCCTGACTTAACAAATAGTTATCCTCTTCAATGTTGGTGAATGGATTTGGCATCCACATCCTTTGGAGGAGAGAGTTCTAGATTTCCACAACCCTTTGGGTGAAAACCTGCCTCCTAATTTCACTCCTAAATGGCCTTACACACATACTCTGTCAGGCTCACACAGTCAACCACATTACAAAGAGTCTCTGTTGCACACACACACACTCACACTCTCATACACACAACTTCTTTCTTTTGCAATTTTTCACATGCACACACTGTGGCCTAAATGTCAACACACCACATTCTGATGCTCACACTCTCACAAAACAGTCATACACTCTCTCACCCCCATGTTCACACTAAATATAGCCAAGCCCACAAACCAAATGTCTACATGGAATGACTGGTGTATTGAGCTAAAGGCTGAACTTTCTGGCAGAGGTGGATGTTGGGAAGAATGTAAAGGGTGTGTTGACATTTAAGCCACATTAAGATGCTTCTTGTGGAGCTTTAATGGATCTGTTATTACACGATATGGTTCAACCACATAATCACGACTGGGAAACATGAATCATCAGCAACACTGTGTTGTTACAAAAGAATACCCGATTATTTTAAGCCTTTTGTGGCCCATCTCTTTCTCAAGCCCTTCTCTTCCACTTTCTCTTACATTGTGTAAGAAAGGGTTGAATTGAACTGAATAGAAGTGGAGAAAACACCTTTTATTCCCAAATGGAACAAAATCAAAAGTTACAGGAAGAGAAAGAAACTCCACTTTTACAGCATCTCTTCACATTGTAATGTGTTGGGTTCTCTGTAATTTATACTGAGCCCAGACCATATCTCATTCAAAAGGGTTTTTATTTTAACTTGATGTCAATAATTGTCAATAATTCAATAATTGAAATAATAATTGCTGTTCCTGGGAGCTGGCTAGGAGATACTGTATGTTCTCATCTGCCAATAATCCAACTCAACAACTGCTCAGTTCCTCAAACTTTTTATATTTCGCGCTTGCTTAAATTTATACTCTAAAACTTCTTTCCTATTGTCACAGCCAGTGGTGTTAATAGTGCCATTCTAGCTTTAAACCATTAAAGTGTCGCGCAGTATCTCCTCTGTTTGTTTCAAAAAGAAAATGTTCTCAGACCGACAAGGTTCCCATGTTATCTCTCAATCAAAATGTGTCTGTACCATGGTAATCAGTCCTAAAATAGGCTCAGTAAATTGTGTAGTTGGGAGTAGGAAATTACAAAGGGATTTAGACAGATTAAGTGAGTGGGCAAACTATGCAGGTGGACTTCAATATAGGGAAATGCAAGGTCATCCACTATGGACCGGAAAAAGATAAAGCAGAATATTTTCATAACAGGGAGAAATTAAGGTCTGTGGAGGAGCAAAGAGATTTGGGTCTGTATCCACAACTCACTAAAAACTAGTTCCCAGGTACAAAAAGTAATCAAAAAAGGCAAATGGAATGTTGGCCATAATCTCAAGAGGCCTGGAATACAAAGGGGAAGAAATAATGCCCAGCTGTATAGAGCATTAGTCAGACACCATCTGGAGACTGTGAAATCTGGAATTCCCTTCCCTAAAAGTTCATGGAAGCTGGATCCATCCACACCTTCAATGGTGAAGTTGATAGATTTTTAGCAATGAGGGTATTAAGGGATATGGGGAGAAAATAGGAAACTGGAATTGAAAGTTGAGAATTGAGGTACAGATCAGCCATGATCTAATTAAAATGTTGGAGAAACAGGTTTGAAGGGCTGAATGGCCTACTCCTGTTTCTATGTTTCTTTTTTCCAGACCACATTTAACTCATTCATTTATTCAAAGTGAACCAAATGTATGTCCCCACAGTGAAACATTTATATCCCAACAAACATCCTGACAACTATTTAGCAGGCAAGTGTGGGTAACTAACCCCCACCCACCCCCCTCCACCCAGAGGTAGTTAATCGGGTCTCCTGGGGCTGAGCTGGCAATTGAATAGAGTGTGATGGAAAGTGAGTGATGGAAAATGTTTCAGGTCCACGACCCTTTGTCAGAATTGCTCTGACGAAGGATCGTCATTTATTCAAAGTGAATTACGACCCTGACAAAACGTTGACTCACTTTCCTTTCTCCATGGATGCTACCTGACCTGCTGAGTTTTCCCAGCAACTTCCCTTTTTGTTTCAGATTTCCAGCACCTGTGGTATTTTGTGTTTTGAATAATGAGAAGCTATGCTAGTTTAGCTGGTTTTAACTCCAACACATATATTGGGTCCCAGCACTTTCTGGGAGTGGAACGCAAGGTGTGTACCTCATGCATGAGAGTATCTATTCCATTTCCAGACAGATGGGAAATTTCCATGTGTAAGGCGGGATATAAGTGTGGAATAGTTTGGGCCTCTTAAACATGGCAATGGATTTCAGCATGCAGCTGACCAAAAGAAATGTGGCAGCCATTTGTGCATAGGGAGGGGAATGTTTCCTGAAATTAGGACTTGTCTGAATTCTACTGCCAAGTATTTTATGCTGGTAACTTGCAGAGAAAATATACAACTGATCCTAGCCAGTTTCTGTGAACTGCCCAAATAATGTAAGGCTGAAGGAACCATCCTCAGAAGAAAGTTTGCCTATCATATTTTCAGGCACTTTCTCTATGTTTCTTAATCCCTTGCTTCCTGAGTATCTATCAATTTTTAAATATTTTAATTGATTCTGAATCAATTGAGCTTCTGGGCAGTGCATTCCACATTTGCATCAACCCGTGTGAAGTAAACAGATCCAATAATTTGCACAAGTCTCCAAAGATAGAGCAATGGAAGATTAGATAATTTAATGAAATGGAACATGTGGTTAACAAACTGATTCATGATCAGTTTGGTAACCGATCAGAGAGGCTAGAATTGTGAACTGTTCACTGTAACCTTTACGGTAAACACAACAAATAAAATCAAGAAATAATTGGTATCTACATGTGACAAAGAGATTGATTGATGAGAATGAGAGTATTGAAGGATCAATGTTACTCTGGCACCACCATCACAGTGTCTCCATTTTCTCTTGTGGAGTCCTGCAGCAAGAATTACTATTATTATTCTCTTAGTGACTTGTAGCTTCATATATGCTTTCGTTTTATATACTTCTGCTTGGTTACATCATCCGCAGACATCGGGTCCAGGTCCACATATAATAATAATAATCCTTGCATTTGATATAGCGCTTTTCACATCTTCTAGACGTCTCAAAGCGCTTCACACAATATACTGTAAAGTGAATTGACCGTATATTTCGTGGGCCAAAGTGGCAGCCAATTGCACA
Organism: Hydrolagus colliei; assembly: GCA_035084275.1. NCBI lineage: Eukaryota > Metazoa > Chordata > Chondrichthyes > Chimaeriformes > Chimaeridae > Hydrolagus > Hydrolagus colliei. The sequence continues at coordinate 4,024,124 of CM068763.1, read as the reverse complement.
AAGCAGTGTCCCACAAAGTCATGGTCAAATAATGACTTATTTGTTCTAGATGGACCAGGATTACCCAGTATGCCCATCATCCTGGATAAGATATTGCACAGTTCAGGAACAAGAAACACAATAATAAAACCACAATAATAAAAAGTGGTCATTTAAATCTATGACTGTTTGTGGGACACTGCTGTGCATAATTGGCTGCCACGTTTTGGCCCACAAATGTACAGTCAATTCACATTATAGTATATTCCGTGAAGTGCTTTGAGATGTTAATAAATTGTGAAAAGCGCTATATCAAATGCAAGGATTATTATTATAGATTGAAATGACCAATACATTATTGCTTTTTTTCTTGCGGGATTATTATCAGGTGTGTGAGGGACTCTTACTTGCTCAGTAGCATAGCTCACCTCCAACACTACTTCACTCCTACCACCCCCATCCAATCCATTCACACTTGTATTGTGTCCAGGTGTACCTTTTCTAATATGTTGCTCTTTAGACTCCCCAGCTCCTACCTTCACAAACTGCTGACTATCTCAAATTCTGCAGCTTGTGTCTCTCCACCTCCATCCTTGCTCGCCTCCTCCACTGGCTCAATGGATAGAATTCAAGATCCTCATTCTCGCATTCAAATCTCTCTGTGGCTTCCCCCCTTGTGATTTTCCTAGAATCCAAAAGACCCAACTACGCCCTTTGCTCAGCGACTGGATGATGAGGGGTAGCTGCGTGCATTTCCCCAATCCCCTCGTGGCGGCGCAAGTGAGCTGGCAGAGGACAACCTTCTCAATAGCACCACCCACAGGCATTGTTTGCCAATGATTAGATTGACTGACACCCACCGACCTCCTGCTTGTCCTTTACACCCTCTGCTTCATCAATGATATACAGTAATCTACATCAATGATCTGGACTTGGGTGTACGGAGTACAGTTTCCAAGTTTGCAGATGACACGAAGTTAGGGAGAATAGTAAATAGTGAGGAGAATAGTAGCCATCTACAAGAGGATATAGACAAATTGGTAAAGTGGGCAGACACATGGCAGATGAAGTTTAATGCAGAGAAGTGTGAGGTGATGCATTTTGGGAGAAGAAATGAAGGGAGGCAATATAGGCTAGATAGTACAATTTTAAATGGTGTGAAGGAACAGAGAGACCTGGGGATTTGTGTTAGTGACTCGTTGAAGGTGGCAGGACAGGTAGACAAGGCTGTTAAGAAGGCATATGGGATACTAGGCTTTATAAATAGGGGTATAGAGTACAAAAGTCAGGAAGTGCTGACTAACCTCTATAAGACTTTGGTGAGGCCTCAGCTGGAATACTGTGTTCAAATTTTTTGATGAGGTAACGGAATGGGTGGATAATGGTAGCGCAGTTGATGTAGTTTACATGGACTTTCAAAAGGCATTTGACAAAGTGCCACATGAGAGACTTATTATGAAATTAAAGGCCCATGGCGTAAAAGGGACAGTGGCAGCGTGGATCCACAACTGGCTGCGAGACAGAAAGCAGAGAGTTGTAGTGAGCGGCTGTTTTTCAGATTGGAGGGAAGTGAGCAGTGGTGTGCCACAGGGATCGGTTTTGGGACCATTGCTGTTTGTAATCTACATCAATGATCTGGACTTGGGTGTACGGAGTACAGTTTCCAAGTTTGCAGATGACACTAAGTTAGGGAGAATAGTAAACAGTGAGGAGGATAGTAGCCATCTGCAAGAGGATATAGACAAATTGGTAAAGTGGGCAGACACATGGCAGATGAAGTTTAATGCAGAGAAGTGTGAGGTGATGCATTTTGGGAGAAGAAATGAAGGGAGGCAATATAGGCTAGATAGTACAATTTTAAATGGTGTAAAGGAACAGAGAGACCTGGGGATTTGTGTTAGTGACTCGTTGAAGGTGGCAGGACAGGTAGACAAGGCTGTTAAGAAGGCATATGGGATACTAGGCTTTATAAATAGGGGTATAAGAGTACAAAAGTCAGGAAGTGCTGACTAACCTCTATAGGACTTTGGTGAGGCCTCAGCTGGAATACTGTGTTCAATTCTGGTCACCACACTACAGAAAGGATGTGAAGGCATTGGAAAGGGTACAACGAAGATTTACTAGGATGGTTCCAGGATTGAGGGACTTCAGCTATGAGGAGAGGCTAGATAGGCTAGGGTTATTCTCTCTGGAGCAGAGAAGATTGAGGGGAGACCTAATAGAGGTTTATAAGATCATGAGGGGTTTCGACAGGGCAAATAGAGAAAAACTATTTCCACTCGTGGGCGAATCTGTGACTCGTGGTCACAGATTTAAAATAGTTTCAAGGCGCAGTAGAGGGGAGCTGAGGAGAAATTTTTTCACTCAGCGAGTTGTTCGAATCTGGAATGCATTGCCTGAAAAGGTGGTGGAGGCTGATTCGATAACAACTTTTAAAAGGGAATTAGATCTTTATTTAGGGAGAACGGGTCTATTAGGCTATGGGGAGCGGGCAGGGCAGTGGGATTGAATCGCTCTTTTCAAAGAGCCGGCACAGACTAGATGGGCCGAATGGCCTCCTTTTGTGCCGTAAAATTCTATGAATCTATGAATTGGAGGTCTCACATTCAGTCACTACACCCCAAAACTCTGGAACACTCTCCCTCAATCCCTCTACCTTGCCCCGTCTCTCCCTTTTCAAGTTGCACCTGAAAACCTTCCTTTTCAATTGGGTTTACAGTAAGCTCCCCAATGCCTCCGCCCAGCTTGGAGTCAGGGCCCAACACGGTTAAGCGCTCTGTACTCACCTGCGTGGAGGGCACTATATGAGGGCAAGTTGTTGTAGATCTGACTCCCTATTATGCAGATGTCCACCAGATAGCTGAGGTTTGGAAAAACAGTTGCTGGAAGGTGCTACCTGGTGTCCGAATTTGTCAACATATGTTCGCACATCCATCGCCTGGAATCCATCCCGATTGACTGCAGAGAGGCAAGCAGCTGCTGCTTACACCTGCACCTGGGGGAACATCGCTCAATGGGAAGGGATATGCGCCCGAGCTGCAGACAGACAGTGGCAATGCTCTCATGCTGAGCTGAGTTGCTCACTGGGAGGTTTGCAGGGAGTTCCTGGTACCTACCAACCACCTAGTGATGCTCAAACTCACACTTGCACAACATCAACTAGTCCTCCTGGTGGGGGAGGTAAGCAGTGTCTCCATGATGACAGCATAGCCAGCCTGGCTCACTGCCCTGCTCCCACTTCAGCTCTCACCCTCCTCCCTCCCGCAGCCCGAATACCCAACCAGCAGCACTTTTAGAGGCATCCTCTTGGCGTGAAACTAAAGGTACTGTACACATGTAAACTGTATTGTACAATTGTGCATGAAGAGTTCTACACAGTATTTGACATTATTCATCCACAAGGTTGTACATTTACAGCTAGCAGATTTCCCCCGTGTGTCTGAGATGCAATTGAAACTCTGTTTAAATGTAATTTTGTTGTTGTTGTTGTTGAAACAGTGTCCAAGGTGAGAGAACTGCCAACCCTTCTATGTCATGGGATCTCGATCATGTGCATGATGCAATTTAAAGCATCCTCCTGTTGTGAAACACGCTATAAAAATAAAAGCTAACGTTTCCATAACTATTCAACATTTAGTCAACTTTCAGATATACGTTCCCTGGGCCCCCGATTCAATGCTCTCTGACATTCATTTTGTGGTGGGCGCTATTTCTCAGCAGTATTAAGCATTGTTTTTAAAGGAACACAGATTAAGATAGAAGATGCTTTACTCCAGAGGGTTAAAGAGTATAGCAATTTACACACACTATAATGGATCTAACTGGAATACTGATTACAGTGCAGCCTTCAGACCAAAGGTCTAGATTCTCATGGCTTTAAAAGTCTCACTGTCTATTAGTCATGGTTCGTATCCACTCAGGTCCAGACATTGTGAAGACAGTCTCCTAATCGCGTTATCTGATTGAGGCTTGATCACAGCGTGAGATGCTGGACAGTGACTTCACTTTGACACTGTGGTCAAACTGCTGTTTCCTTCCCCATCCCGACTTCAAAATAGTATGTGTTTCCTAGAAAATCTAAAACAATTACTCAGAGAACCAGAAAAATACTAAATACTACTCCTCTGTATAAACTTCCTGCTGGGTTTGAAAGTTGTTGGCATATTCCCTCTGGGGGATATGATGGGCAGAGGGTGAACTATCCAGAAACCATCTCAAATATACCGCAGAACTCTTAAAGGGAAATGGAGACATCATCCCATCATTAGGCTGCTTTGAACATGGGTCAGAGGGGTAAACCTTTCACGTCAGGAGGACGTCACAAGGCACTGAATTACTGCGGACATTAAATAGAATACACATTTGTGGGTATTAACAACAAAAACAATCCTGGCATTTTATATTATTTTATATTACACGACATCAGGCGTCTCACAAGCGCTTCACAGGATACATTACAAAGTGTGTGTTTTGCAGCAGCCCACAGCAAGTGTCCCCCACCCCCCCTTCACACACACACACACACACAGTGCTGGATTGAGTGACCAGATTATTATCATCAATGGGGAGGAGACCCTCCCTCCTTCTCCCACCACCCGCCCCCCCCCCCCCCCTGCCCGCCCCCCACACACTCCCTCCCTCTCCCCTCCCCCCCCCCCCACTCCCTCCCTCTCCCCTCCCCCCCCCCCCACACACTCCCTCCCTCTCCACCCCCCCACACACTCCCTCCCTCTACCCTCCCCCCCCACACACTCCCTCCCTCTCCACCCCCCCACACACTCCCTCCCTCTACCCTCCCCCCCCACACACTCCCTCCCTCTCCCCTCCCCCCCCCCCCACACACTCCCTCCCTCTCCCCTCCCCCCCCCCACACACACTCCCTCCCTCTTCCACCCCCCCCCCCCACACACTCCCTCCCTCCCCCCCCACACACTCCCTCCCTCTCCCCTCCCCCCCCACACACACTCCCTCCCTCTCCCCTCACCTCCCCCTCCCTCCCCCCCCCACACACTCCCTCTCCCCTCACCTCCCCCTCCCCCCCCCCCCCACACACTCCCTCCCTCTCCCCCCCCCCCACACACTCCCTCCCTCTCCCCCCCCCCCCACACACTCCCTCCCTCTCCCCTCACCTCCCCCTCCCCCCCCCCCACACACTCCCTCCCTCTCCCCCCCCCCCCCCCCACACACTCCCTCCCTCTCCCCCCCCCCCCATAACAATAATAATCCTTGTATTTGACGCAGCGCTTTTCACATCTTCTCCACGCCTCATCTCAGAGCCTCAGGGGTCACCTCCTGGGCGGGAACTCCCTCCTGCCCTGGTCTTTGGCCCCGAAGCTCCTGACGCGGTGTATCTGCTGGAGCTGCCGCTCGATGGTGGCCATGATGTCCACCTGGTCGGGGATGTGGAGGTAGCGCACGTTCCTGCCGGTGATGAAGAGCTGCTGGAGGTGGGAGGCGGCGCCGCGCCGGTCGGTGTAGGCCACGGCCTCCAGGCGGATGTTCATGAAGGCGTCGACGTTGAGCAGCCGGCCCCGCGCGCGGCTCTCGTCCCTCAGCTCCACAGTCAGGAGCAGCCCGTGCAGGCCCTGCAGCAGCAGCAGGAGGCTGTTCTCGGCGATGGTCCGCTCCCTGATCGAATGGCTGAGCTCCATCCCGGCGGCCCCGCCGGCAGCCAGGCCCCGGCCTCTCTCTCACACACACACACACACACACGGGCGGACAGCGTCAGTCACCGCCCCGCCACAGCGCCCCCCAGCGGCCTCTCTCACACACACACACACACGGGCGGACAGCGTCAGTCACCGCCCCGCCACAGCGCCCCCCAGCGGCCTCTCTCACACACACACACACACGGGCGGACAGCGTCAGTCACCGCCCCGCCACAGCGCCCCCCAGCGGCCTCTCTCACACACACACACACACGGGCGGACAGCGTCAGTCACCGCCCCGCCACAGCGCCCCCCAGCGGCCTCTCTCTCACACACACACACACACACATAGAGAACCACAGCGGCCTCTCTCACACACACACACACACACGGGCGGACAGCGTCAGTCACCGCCCCGCCACAGCGCCCCCCAGCGGCCTCTCTCACACACACACACACACACACGGGCGGACAGCGTCAGTCACCGCCCCGCCACAGCGCCCCCCAGCGGCCTCTCTCACACACACACACACACACACACACACATAGAGAACCACAGCGCCCCCCAGCGGCCTCTCACTCACACACACACACACACACAGAGAACCACAGCGTCCCCCAGCGGCCTCTCTCTCTCACACACACACACACGAGGCAGTGTTCAGCTCAGTCCCTCCCCAGTGACCCCCCCCCACTCCCAAGTGTCAATATTGTTATCAAATGATAAAGTAGCAACTAACTAATCCCTGCTTAACCCCCCAACCCACCCCCCAATACTCTGCTCGACCGGCTCTGACCTCCATATCCGTCGGTGGAGTCCTGTAGCTCAGTGGTTAGCGAGAGAGAGCTGGGTCCGATCCCCCACCGATAATCTCTAAAAAAAAATTTAATTGATCATTTCAACCCACGATTGTCTGAGACGTGGATAAGATGTGAAAAGCGCTGTATCAACCCACACTGCTGTGCGCAATTGGCTGGCGCGTTTCGCCCACAATCATACAGTCAATTCACTTTACAGTATGTGAAGCAGCTTTGAGACGTCTAGAAGACGTAAAGGATTATTACTATTATTCACAGGTTTAGCCACTTTGCCTCAAAACTTTGGAACATTCTTCCCAATCCCTCTGCCATGCCCTTTCCTTCCCCATCTTCCTATTGCACCTGAGAACCTTCCTATTCAACCAAACCCACGGTCACCTCGCCCCTCTTCCCGGCTCGAAGTCGTGCTCCGCCACTGTCCTGTGCTCTGAGACGCTGCCCTGTGTGAGAGGTGCTGTATAAATGCAAGTTGTAGGTCTGATCGGTTACTTTGGGAAGATCTAGTGCAAAGTGTTTTTTTTTGCAAAATATATATTTATTGGTAAATATATACTTACAATATACAGTAGTGCATATATTCACACGTATCTTGGAAAGAAACAAAACCCGTCAGAGAAAAAAAACAATTCCATGTGTATATCGCCTTTCACATCAGGAGGACATCCCAAGCTGTTTCGGATCCGACTGGGGTCAGTGATCGGGCAGGGAGGGGAGGGGAAGGGAAGCAGGGTGACCGATGGCACGGTCGAAGAGGAAAGTCTTGAGGTGGGACATGAAGGAGGGGACGAAGTGGAGCTGGATGGAATTTCAAAGGTTGGGGGCAGAGTGGTTGAAGGCTCGCCCACCGATGGTGGGGCGAGTGGGTCGGGGGGATGCAGCAGGCTGGAGCCCACTGAACAGAGGGAGCGGACAGGTTGATAGTGAGTTAGTTGGTTGCACATCTTTTAGATATCTAACCACTTCACAGAAAGTACTATAAAGTGAATTAACGATACTTATGTGTGAAATCTGGCAGCCAATTGTGCATGTTAGTGTCCCACAAACAGTTGTGAATTGAAATGACCAATTTATTACTGTTTTTTTCTTGAGGGATTATTCTCAGGTGTATGTAGGAAAGAAACTTGCCCAAGGTTTCACCCTGCTGGGAATCGAACCCAAGAACCCAGGTCTTCTTGAGTTTTTCCATATAAGGAATTGTTTTCAACTGCCCTTGCAGTGATAATTTTGAACTGTGTTAGCACTCTCTTGCTGATCATATCACCCTTCTTCTGGTTATCTTCTTAATTGTCGAGATAACGAACCCTGCTTCTCTGGATAGTGAACCATTATCTGTATAACAAACTAGGCCATCATGTTTGCAAGCCCGTCTGTGGTCAATGACTATTCAATGTGGAGAGTGTAATATTTTATGCTGATAGTGTCTGACTCAGCTGCCTACCAACCTCGATTTCCTTCTGAGAACAGAGAGCCGAGGGCTTAACGTGTGAAATTCAACTCAATATGAAAGCTACAAAAGTTCAATTACCACAACAACTACATGTCCTAAATTTTGAAGGAATATAATAAACTGAAACTCAGCAATCAATTTAGTTATTTTTGATCCTCAACAAAGTGTGGTGTCTGCTCCCCACTGTTGTTTTATAAATTTAATTCCATTACACTTATTACAATAAACCACATAATCTGATTATAACATACTGTAATAGTGAATTCATTATTGTTACCTTCAACTAATTGTGGTGAATACTTTTACAATAATAAATAATAATCCTTGCATTTAATATTGCGCTTTTCATGTCTTCTAGACGTCTCAAAGCGCTTCACAGAATATACTGTAAAGTGAATTGACTGTATATTTGTGGGCAAGACGCGGCAGCCAATTACGCACAGCAACGTCCCACAAATAGTTGTGGATTGAAATGACCAATTTTATTGTTGTGGTTTTCTTTGGAGGGATTATTATTAGGCGTGTGACGTATGAAAACTTACCCAAGATTTCGCCCTGACCTGCCTGGATTCGAGGTCTCACGCCTATAAGGCGAGTTTCTAACCACTGAGCTACAGGAGCTCCAACATTTAGTTGTATATACAGTGATAATTAATTTGTCTAATGCAATGTCATATCTAGTGAATTGCAGAACAATAAACATAATACTAATAATCCTAGCATTTAACATAGGGTCTTATCATGTCTTCAGGACGTCCCAAACGTTTCACAGAATATACAGTACTGTAAAGTGAATTGACTATATTTGTGGATGAAATGCGGCAGTCAATTGCATGTACTTTAAATTACACTTTTTAAACGGAATACAAGCCTGTGTCTGTGATCACAGCTTTCTGTATATATTTACACGGACAATAATCTGTCCCTGCCAGAAGAATTATCCAGAAAATATATCTAGGATAACAATAATCCTTGTGTGTGATACAGTGCCTTATGTCTTCAAGGCATCTCAATGCGATTCACAGAACATACTAGAAGGAAAGTGTAGTGTCAATTGCTCCCAGCAGTGTCCCACCAACAGTTGTAGATTGAGTGACCAAATTATTTATTTTTTTCCTTGAGGGATTATTATCAGGCATGTGGAGTAAGGAAACTTGCCCAAGGTTTCGCTCTGCTGGAAATTGAACACAGGTTTCTTGCTTGCGAGGTGAGTGCTCTAACCACTGAGCTACAGGAACTAGGATTCCCCACGAGAAAATAACCACAAGTAATTGTTTCTATCAAATTTATTTTTTCATTAATCTACAATAATGGTGAAATCTCAATGAAAGTATATTCTGCTGGTAAGAGACCAGTATATACACCTCATTCTGCTGGTAAAAAACTAGTGGAGAAGGTGCTATAACCTATGATGTGAACTGTAACAGTGGAGGCCGCAACATGTGTCAGTGGGACACTCGAGGAGGGATGCTCTCATTTCGCACCATGCAATTCTGACCTACTCTCTAGTAGGCACACACCCTGAGGCTTTAGAACTACAAACAGTTAAGTTAGTTAAGAAAGAAGAAATGGAAGTGCAACACAACAACAACAACAAAATTGCTCTTATATAGCACCTTTCATGTCGGGAGGACGTCCCAAAGCACTGAGAGTAGTTGCGTGCGGGGGTGGGGAGGGGGAGGGAGGGAAACATTCTGTGATAAACTACTCATGATTGTTTATCACAGAACTACGCCTCTTGTTTAGCGCCTTGAGACGTCCTCCCGACGTGAAAGGCGCTATATAAATGTAAATTGTTGTTGTTGTTGTTGTTGTGGGCTGTAATTCGTCAAGGTCTGGGAGACACAAGGATCAGACACAACTTGCTGATGAACACCTGGGTTGGCACCAGGAACGAGACATGTCCGAGGTTTATTGAGCAGCTTGCTTTCACATCCTACTCATTCTGGAAAGTACAAGTTGTCCCAACAAAACCCCCTTCCCCTCCCCCAAGCTTCAGTTCAAGAAACTGAGGAAAGGGAGGAGGATGAAGAATTCTATTGCAAAGTGAAAGAAGCATGTACTCACAATAATCTTAAACTGCGAGATTCTACACAACATCCTCTCAAGCTTCTGGGTCGCGACGAGAAGTTTATTCGTGAACTAAAAAGGACTTTAAAGAGTCTGACTTGAGCAAGACTTACATGAGCTAACATGAACCTAACTTGGACCATTGGGCTGAACTGGAAAGCTCCTGATCTCTGCAATCTGTTGAGACTTCTAATAACCGATAATAATGGTTAATTAAGCCACAAAAATCAAGGTTACAATACAAAACATTAATGTCATTCTTTACACTGAATTTTAAAATGTATTTGCAATTTTCAGTGTTAATTTAACCAAGTCTCAAATGAAAGATGATTTTTTTTAAAGCAGTACAGATACCTCGGCCCAACCGCGTTTTTTTTCAACTGCTAATTTCACTTATCCACGGCTTGCTGCGACAATCCTTGCTAACCACAGCAATGGTTATTGCTTAACCCTTGCTTATCCTCGGGTTTTAACACTAACACTAGCGTCTGGCGCTAGGACCCAGTTGCAATGTCGTAATCAACTGGCGAGATGTCGCTTCTCTCTTAGGATTAAGGTAAACAACATGAATTTATTGTCGTTTCTCCTCCATGTCACCCACCACACCACCTTCTCTCCATTGATTTCTCTCTCTCTCTCTGTGTCTGTGTGTAGATCAGTCAGTCAATCAGACAGCCTCGTGGATTGCTGCAGATCCTGGCAGCCAATGCTCCCAAACTTACTCCCCTTCTCCCATGTCACCCACCACACCATCTTCTCCACATCCCCCCCACTCCCTCCATGTCACCCACCACACCACCTTCTCCGTTGATGTCTCTCTCTCTCTCTGTGTCTGTGTGTAGATCAGTCAGTCAGACAGGCTCGCTGATTGCTGCAGATCCTGGCAGCCAATGCTCCCAAACGTAATCCCCCTATCCCCATGTTTCCCTTGGGCTCTGTATTTTCCAACCGCGGAGGTTTTCAGGAACGTATCCACCGCGGTTGGGGAGGGATACCTGTATATCGCAGGACTCTATGGATTACTAAACCTTAATTACCCCCAAAAAAACACAAGGGAACCCAAATCTGTAAATCTGTAATTTTAAGACACTAATGTGTATTTACATCTTTTCTTGTTAATTTGTGTAGTTATAAATTGTTAAAAATGCAAACTTCCAAACAATAAACTAGGAAAATAGGTAAATAAATTTCTAATTAGTGTTAACTAGTAATAAACTTGTTATGTTTTAACCCTATCTTGATTAAAGAGTCTAAATTTGCTCATCATAACATGAATGTAATGCAACTGTTGCTAAACGCCGAATGCTTTAAATTTAAACTCAAAAGCAACGTACCCAAAAATAGATATGTCCAAGTAAACGATGTTTAAAAAAGTGGTTTGTCCTACCATACTAATAACATGTATTTTAGTTTTTGCTTATTTAAGAATTAGTTTCTCCGTATCTATTTTCCAAACTTTTACTCCTAAAGTTTATTTCAATTTATAAAAGCTTGTGTTGCATGCTGCCTTTCTGTATAACATAAATCTAGTTTGTATGAAATTGTTGGTACTGCTTTACCTCCATTTTATACCCTCTCAGACAAACTGACCAGTTCTTCACTGTTTCTTTACTGTTTGCAGGCATTGGGTAACTTCCTCTGTTGAAATCTGGGATGTTGGAGACCAGGAGAGCCAAGATACATTCGTTACTTCGTAGAATCATAGAATTTTAAAGCACAAAAGGAGGCCATTCGACCCATGTAGTCTTTGAAAAGAGCAACTCAATCCCGCTCTCTCCATAACATAACAGACCTGTTCTCCCTAAATAAAGATCTAATTCTCTTTTAAAAGCTGCTTTTCAGGCAATGCATTCCTTGTCAACCTTAGTATCCTGTCTTTAGGAATCAAATGGAATTGTTTGATGATATCTGTGTATATAATTAACCGCAATAATTAACCACAAACTGCAGAAGAAACACTGATGCCACTTTGTTCCAAAATGTTTGCTGCCAACAGTGATTTCCCAATGGAAGAAATTGTCAGCTTTTGGAGTTTGTGAGGAAGAGGAAGTCACTTGTTAAGTTCGGGAGGTAGAAAATAAATAGATCAAGTCTTGAATGACATTATATCAAAATTGCAAATCAGTTTGATAATAAAACTCATATAACTGGGATTATTCTCCTTAGAGCAGAGAAGGTTGAGGCGAGATTCAACAGAATCGTTCAAAATTATGAGGGGTTTTGAGAGTAAATCAGGAGAAACTGTTACCTCTGTCAAGGTGGGTCAGTAACCAGAGGACACGGATTTAAGATATTTAGCAAAAGAGCCAGTGGGGATACTTGGAGAACCTTTTCCCCCCAGAGAATTATTATATTCCGGGTGCACAGCCTGAAAAGGTGGAGGAAGCAGATTTGATAATCGTTTTCAAAAGGGAATTGGACAGGTATCTAACAAGGAAACAAATTGCAGGGCTCCTCCGCTCATTCAAGGGCAAGGGAGGGGTAGAGAGGGCAAGGGAGGGGTGGAGAGGGCAAGGGAGGGGTGGAGATGGGGCAGGGCACTGATTGTGGTTAGCAGTGAGCAGCCTGCAGGGAAAGGACAGAGGAAGGGAGACAGACAGACAGACAGTGGTGGGGGGGGGGGGGGGGGGGGGAGAGAGACAGACAGAGGTGGTGGGGGGGGAATAGACAGTGGGGGTCAGGCGGAAGTGGAATTCGGTGGGAAAATCAAAGCCCAAAATGGCGGCTCCCCCCCCTCCCCCCCCCCACTGTCTGTCTGTCTGACTGTCTGTCTGTGACCCCCCCCCCCACTGATCACTGTAATGCCCCCCCACTGTCTGTCTGTGACCCCCCCCCCCACTGATCACTGTAATGCCCCCCCACTGTCTGTCTGTCTCCCCCCCACTGATCAGTGTACTGCCCCCCCCCCCCCCCCATCTACTGATCACGGTAATGGCCGCCGCTCGATCCTCGGCCCTGAGACACCCGATCTGGCCACAGTCACCGGCCTCTGCCTCTCGCGGCCCCGATCTCCGGGACCCCGGCCTCGCCTCTGACTGTGACACCCGATCCCCGGCCTCCCCACTGGCTACTCCTGGTCCCCGGGGGCCCGGCCCTGTGACTCCCTGCCGATATCCCTGACTTCCCTTCTGTCGGTCGGCCTCGAGTCCGCTCCCGCAGTGACCTCACCTGCCCGGTTGCCGAACCTTCAGCCGTTGCCCTGCTCACTGCTCCTCTCACCGTGGCCTCAGCTCTCGCCGCTCAAGTCTGTCCGTCTCACTCTGTTTCTGTCTGCGTCACTCGCTCTCCCTCTGTGTTTGTCGGCTGTAGATCTCTATTTCTCTGCCGTATTTCTCCTTTGTCTATTACAGGAGAGGAGACTGTGGTCTTCTACAGATAATCTACTGCTTCACAGTATTTGTGGAGTCCTGTAGCTCAGAGGTTAGAGCACTGTCTTACAGGGGAGAAATCTGTGTTTGATTCCAGCGGTGTCCCACAAAAGTCTTGGATTTCTTATCATTATTAATTAATTTGATCTTTTAAGGGATTATTACCCCAAGAAAGTGACTAACACTGGGTTCTTACCTACTGCTAGGTAAACAGAGGCGTATGATCTGACAAAACATGTCTACAGGAATCGATTCTGGGTCCTCTCACTTGGGAGGTGAGTGTGCTAACCTCTAGGCTACTGAACTCCACAAGTGTAGTGTCTGTGTAGGACTGTGACTTTACTGTTTCAAACAGCAATTTCAATCAGCCACAGAGCTGATGCCAATATGAGAAGACAATGATGATGCATCTCGAATGGAAGAAGCTAATAGAAATAACCAACATATTCTATTATAAATGAGTGTGAATCGGGTCAAGGCATCAGCTGAAACGCACTCGCAGAGACCAGAAGTGAGAGATCAGCAGGGCAGCATCAGTGATGGGCTTCTGGAGACAGAGTGTTCACTGGACCCTATCCCCACCCCGCTCCTCTGCACCCAGCTCCACCTCCTGGCCCCTCTCATCTCTGACACCATCAACCTTTCCCTATCCTCAGGCACCGTCCCCACCTCCCTTAAAACAGCCACCATCACCCCTATCCTGAAAAAACCCTCCCTTGATGTATCGCAGCCATCAAGCTACCGACCCATCTCCAACCTCCCGTTTTTATCTAAGGTCCTTGAAAGAGTGGTTGCCTCCCAGCTCCGCTCTTTCCTCTCAACTCACTCACTCCTTGAACCCCTCCCATCAGGTTTCCGCCCTGCTCACAGCACGGAAACTGCCCTGGTTAAGGTTACAAATGTCATCCTAACCGCCTGTGACCAGGGCTCCCTCTGCCTCCTCGTCCTCCTTGACCTGTCTGCTGCGTTCGACACAGTCGATTACACCATCCTCCTCCTCCAACGTCTTTCCTCCCACCTCAACCTTCAAGGCACAGTCCTTGACTTGTTCCATTCCTACCTGACCCACTGCCTACATTTTGTATCTTCTAACGGTTTATCCTCAAACCCCCGCACAGTTTCTCACGGCGTCCCTCAGGGCTCTGTCCTCGGCCCCCTCCTTTTCGCCATTTACACGCTCCCTCTGGGCGATGACATCTGCAAACATGGGGTAAAATTCCACATGTATGCGGACGACACCCAGCTGTACCTTTCTGCCTCATCCCTCAACCCCCAGACCATCGATGTCCTGACAGCATGTCTGTCCGACATTGAGTCCTGGACGAGAGACAACTTCCTCCAATTGAACGTGAGTAAGACCGAGGCCCTCCTGATCAGCTCAAGCCAGTGCCTCCGCACATCGGGCGCTGCCAGCCTCAACATCCAAGGCTGCACTCTCCACCTCACAAAGCCAGTCAGGAACCTCGGCATCACATTCAACCATAATCTCTCCTTCCTCCCCCACATCCGCGCCTTGACCGGCACCGCTTATTTCCACCTGCGCAACATTGCCAGGCTCCGCAATTATCTTACCCCCCGCGCTGCCGAAACACTCGTGCACGCGTACATCACCTCAAGGCTGGACTACGGAAACTCTCTCCTCGTCGGCCTCCCCAGCTCCTCCATTCACAGGCTGCAGGTCATCCAAAACTCTGCAGCCCGTGTACTATCCCGCACCCGCCTCCGCGACCACATAACCCCCACCCTCGCCCGTCTCCACTGGCTCCCCATCCTCCAGAGGATCGAGTTCTTACACGGCCTTGCCCCGCCCTATTTAACCAATCTACTTTCCCCCTATAAGCCCACCCGGACCCTCTGTTCAGCAGGACTTGGCCTGCTCCAAGCCCCCCGCCCGAACCTCCCCACCATCAGAGGCCGGGCCTTCAGCTTCTCCGCTCCCACCCTATGGAATTCCATCCCCCAATCCCTCCGCCTTGTTTCCTCCCTTTCCTCTTTCAAGGCCGGTTTGAAGACTTTCCTCTTCGACCGTGTCTTTTGTTCTCCCCCGAACTTTTCGACCTCCCCTTAGTGTCTCACCCCTTCCCAAACACTCCCCTCCCAGCTCAGGTCACAGGCCTCCTGTGCAGAGCCTTGGGACGTCCTCCCGACGTGAAAGGCACTTTATAAGTTTAAATTGTTGTCGTTAAATTGTTGTTGAGTGGGGTTGGGGGAGTGGGTAGAGAGATGGCAGTCATGGCTTAGATGCCTGTGACAGTGAGTGAAGGGAGGATAAGCAAGCTGAAGGATTTCAATAGATTTACCAGACCTGGTGGGTATAAAAAGGGCGTCAGGAAGTGAGGTCAGCCAGCCAGATGTGGCCGTGGTTCAGGGGAGTTTGATATGACGGCCCCCCGACCTGGAGCACTGAACTAAAAAAAGACCTAGAATGCTCATCTCCATACACAGTGCACAGACTGAGGTGTCGCTGTCAAGCCACCATATTGCGTAGTTCTTGAAAAGAATGTACAGTAGACAATGGGTGTGGGGAGAGGGGGGGAGAGAGAAAAACGGGGAGAGACAGGGGCAGACGGGGGGGAGAGAGACGGGGAGAGGGACGGGGAGAGGGAGGGAGAGAGGGGGGAGAGTGTGAGGGAGAGGGGGGGAGAGGGAGGGAATGTGATAATATACAGTAAATATAACCGACCGACCGACCGGCAGGCAGGCAGGCAGGCAGGCAGGCAGGCAGGCAGGCAGGCAGGCAGGCAGGCAGGCAGGCAGGCAGGCAGGCAGGCAGGCAGGCAGGCAGGCAGGCAGGCAGGCAGGCAGACAGACAGACAGACAGACAGACAGACAGACTGGGGGGATGTGAGAGAGGAGAAAGACACAGAAACACTACCAGAGAGAGACAGAGAGAGAGAGAGATGGTGAGTGTGAGAGACACACACAGAGAGATATTTACCTCCTGAGCCAAATCCACATCCTCCCCCCCACCCACTCCCTCTCTCCCGTCAACTCTCTCCCCTGTCCGTCTCCCCTGTCCCTCTCTCTCCCCTGACCTCGGACAATCGGTGGCGACACTTTGTGGGGGAGATGAGCATTCTAGGTCTTGTTTTAGTTCAGTGACCTGGAGCAGTGCCTTGGGACGTACTCCTGATATGAAAGGCGCTATATATATATACAAGGGTAATTGTGTTGTTGGAGCAGCAGGAACTTGTCCTCGCCGGTGGCTCACCACCGCATGTACGTTGGTTCGGCCGTTGCCTCGGCTTCTCTGGCGCCTTTGTACAGACGGGAGACTTGAAGTTTCTCACCCCCCAGGGCCCTCCCACAGACCATTTCCACCGGCATTTGTCGACAATAGACTCACTCTTCTCCGCTCCCACTCGCTCGGTTTACTTGGATTTCTCAAGGTCTCTCCGTGGACACTGACCAATCACTCAGACTAGGATTGCTCCACACCTGATGAGACTGAAACCCTCACAGCGACCAGTTGTTTACTCAGTCCAAGAGTTCCTCCTGTAATCGACGGTACATCTCACTGTGACCAACATTAAACCTGAGATTGGTTTCTCACCGAGTCGTGGCTGGGGTTCACCCAGACCAAGGTTGTTCCCCAAGTTCAGAGTCTGGTCACAGATTACCGTCGCTGTTTAATGAGGCCAGACTGGAACCCGCTCCCCTCCTCACTCCGTTCACTCCCCGCGACCACCCAACCAGGCGCCACAGTGAAGAGCCCATTCACAGAGTTTGGCTCAGAAAAGTAAAAGTTTATTGACAAACAAAATGATACCTTTTACGATTGCAAAATATTACAATAATATAATAATCATGAAACAATAATATAATTAATGAAAGCAGTAATATAACTGAAAAATACAGTCATGGGATATATTATAATGAAAATGATAATAATAAATAACAATATATATAACAACCATCATTTAACATCAAGAATAATATTAATAATGTGAACTATAACACAGACCAAATAACTACAAAAATCAAATAAAATGAATAAATAATCAGAAGAATAATAACAACTATATTACAATCCTCAGAGGAGCCACAGTCCAGCCAGAGGAGAGGATTGTCCATTGCCCTCAATCCTCAACCCTTTTCCTCCAAGGAAAACAACACCAGCAGCATTTCCTGTGGGTATGAGAGGAAACATCAATGAGTCCCAGGTACAACAGGAAACAGCTGGATATTAACAGGGAGGTGTCGATTAACAATTCTGACTCCCATCGAACATCTCCCCCTCACAGTGGTTTCCTCAATAAGCCTCAGTGTGCAACTGAGAAAGCATCACCATGAGAGTGTCACTGTACCTTTTCTTCTTCTTCACTTTCTTTTCAGCTGCTGCTGCTGCTCCTGGTGGGAAAGTAAAAAGACTTGTTGACAATGACCCTCCCACACGCGAGCCATTCCCGCCAGACCAACTGTTCTGCAAACCTAAAGGTCTCACTCGGCTACGAGCAGGATTCGAGGATTAGGAGCAAAATGATTGAGAGACGAGGCTCGAGTAGAGGAGGGAATGAAACGCGAGTGAGATCAGGCCTTTGGACCGGGCAGCTCAGCAAACTCAAGACCCTTTCTCCTCCAGGACGGCACCTTCTCAGACATGCTGCTGGTTCAACTTCCCTGGAAAGGGTGACAAGCTGAGGGGATCCGCTGGGATCTGAAGCCGCAATTCCTGTTCCCAGGTACAGTCTCCAGCCCCTGAGCTGATGGGCAGAGACACCCCCTGCCCCACTGGGTGAGGAGCCACTGAGTGGGGATCACACCCACTGTGAAACGGACAGAGACTTTTGCTTACCCCTGGAGAGTTCCTCCCTTCTGTCTTGTACTGATGTCTGTGGAGACAGAAATTGCTAGAGATTAGACAGTGTCACTGAAAATCAGCTTCAAAATAGTCTAGAGCTCCGTGCACCTCCTGCACATCTCCTGGGATCATAGAATTTTTTACATTACCTGATCTCTCTGGCTTCCCTGCGTTTCCTCCTTCGACTGTTCTTCCTAACGACAAAGTGAAAGCTTCAGCCACTCGCTCACAGCCTGGCTTAGTGGTACCATTCAGGCATCTGCCAGAAAGTTGTGGGTTGAAGCCTTCGATTGTATCAAATGCAAGGATTATTATGGTAATCATTATTATCCAGAATTATGACGGCGAGGTGACAAGTGACCGGCAATGTACAGGTGATGACGTGATACTGTCATGTATGTTAGCGAGCACCACTGTGTAAGCTGCTATGTAAAACCCCCGCTACCCCGTGCCCTTAGACAAAAACAGGAACTCACTGGCCTGCCGTCAATCACTGTCTCTGGGACATCCACGTGAACCTCTTCGTTCTCCCCCATCAACAGCTCTTCCAGCTTTGTGCTAAGCCTAACAAACAACAATTTTCCCTTAGAACCAATTCTGCTCAGAAACAACCGATTCGGGTTTCAAAGAGCTTCACACAGTTATTGGGAGCTCCGAGCAGCCGGGGGAAGGGCAGGGTTTGAGTAGGGCAACTGAAGGAACTGCTAAAATGACTTGTTTCTCAAAGAAGTGTGAAGGCAGAAAGATAATGTGCGAAGCAAAGGAATTTGGGGAGAGTTTGCGTAGAGCGGGGACATAGGAAAAACCTTACTTGCTGCTCACCTTTTCTGTCTCCAGGGAGATGCTGTTGACCTGGAGAAGAGACAGAAAGGAAAGGATTAACTGCCGGCTACGCCCTGGAGGACATGTCTGTCTAAAGACATTGCATGGTTCAGCTGGAGAATATCAAGCATCCAAAGCACCGGTGAAGAGGTTTGAGAAGTCTGAATAACATAATAAAGCAATGTTTCAAATGGAAGGATTATTATAATTATCATCCAGACTCCTGAAAGCGAGGCGTCAGGTGGTGGGACTTGTTGCTGCGCTGGACGTGACTGTGATGTTACCGGCGCCACTCTCTATGCTGCTCTGTAAACCACACGCTCCCACGACCTGTCAATTACACAGTGACTTGCCAGTCCTGCCCTCACTCACGGAATCGAGGACGTCCAAGTCCACGTGGTGCTTCTCCTCGTCCGGAATCTATTCTGCTGCCTAATAAACAACAACAACAACTTGCCCTTCTGCACAGACACTAATAACGGAAACAAGTCTCAAAGATCTTCCTACAGATACTGGGAGCACCAAGCCACGGTCTCTGGGAAATCCCCAGGTCTAACCTGCTTGTTCTCCCCTCTTGTAACCTCATTGTTCCGCTGCCTAATAAACATCAACAAAAATTTGCCCTTCTCCACAATGACGCTCTTAATGGAATCAAGTCTCAAAGATCTTCCTGCAGATACTGGGAGCCCCAAGCCAGCGGGGAAGGGCAGGGTTTGAGGATGGCGACCAAAGGAACAACCAATGTGATTATTTTCTGAGCAGTGTTTTTTAAGGCAAAAAGAGGCAGTTCGAAACAAAGAGATTTGGTGGCATTTGCAGAGTTAATGGACATTGCAAAACCTTTACCTCCTCCTCCTCCCTATCGGCTGTGACAACTGCAGCAGAGATACAAAGTGAAGGATTAGCTGCTGGCAAAGCCCTGGTGACCATATCTGTCTGTCTGAAGACCTCGCAGGATTGGGCTGGAGAATGTTAAGTCTGTAAACTTGGCTGTGTGGTACCCTCGCTCCTCTTGTGTCCAGATTGCTCAGTTTACCTGGGTTTCTTGAGGCCTCATCATGTGCTGACTCGCCAGTGGGACAGATCACTCAAACCAGGCTTGTTCCACACCTGATGAGGCTGGGAACCTCACTGAGATCAATTGTTCTTTACTCAGAGACATCTAGTACCTCCTGAGACCAACAGTACATCTAGTATATCTTACTGTGACCAACATGTGGGTTAACAGTGAGATTGGCTTCTCACCGAGTCATGTTTAATGAGTCCAGACTGTAACCCGCGCGCCCCTCATTCCGTTCACTCCCCACAACCACTCAACCAGGCACCACAAAGACGAGCCCATTCACAGAGTTTGGCTCAAAAAGAGTAAAAGTTTATTGACAAACAAACACAAATAAAATACATTTTACAACTCAAATCACAAAAATATAATAATATCAGAATAGAAAGAATGGTAATGTTAATAATAATATGGCTCACAAAACATACAACTGTGAGATATAATACAATCATGAAAATGAGAATAGTACCACAATAATTTTTTAACAATAACAATATTTTAATAATAATAACGATAATAATAGCAATAATAACATCGACAATAATAGTAATAATAACTAAACAACAGTAATAATTACAATAATCACACAATCCTCTGAGGAGAGGAGCAGAGGAGCCCCGAGAGAGAGAGGATAGGATAGCTATTGCCCTCAATCCTCACGTCTTTTCCTCCATGGAAAACAAAACCAGCAGCACTTCCTGTGGGTATGAAAAGAAACATCAATGAGACCCAGATACAGCAGCAAACAGCTGGATATGAACAGGATCACGAGAGGGAGGTGACGATTCACAAGACCCTTCACTCCAACCTTTCTGACTCCCACAGACCATCTCCATCTCCTCACAGCACCCAACAGTATCCTCAATATGTCCAGCATCCTGACCTCAACCAGCCATCCTGGTGACCAGAGAAGTGACCCTCGAGGATAAATGAATGCCGGCTGAAGCTTGTGTGGGCGCTTTGTGACATCCACCTGACGTGAAAGGTGCCACACAAGTGTCATTTTGTTTTTGTGTCAATTCTAAGCTTCACAACCGTAAGCCATAGTGTACGACTGAGAGAGTAACTGAGAGAGAGTCCGAGAGAGTACACACAGGGAAAGTGTCAGTGAGAGTGCGTAACTGTACCTTTTCCTCTTCTCCTGTTGTGCTGCTGCTCCTGGCGGGAAAATAAAAGGACTACCCTCCCACACTCAAGCATTTCCCAACTGTTCCGCAAACCTAAAGGTCTCGCTCAGCCATGAGCAGGATTGGAGAATGATGAACAATCTCAGAACGAGAGAAGGCCTGTGGACCGGGTGCAGAGCGAACACAAGACCCTGTTCCCTCCCCTCCTATTCATACATGGTGTTCATGTTCCCTGGACAGGCTGAGGGGATCCGCTGCGACTTGAAACCAGAATGCCTGTCCCACGTACAGTCTCCAGCCCCTGAGCTGATGGAGCTGCCCCACTGGGTGAGGATCCACTGAGTGGCGATCACACCCACGGTGAAATGGACAGAGACTTTTACTTACCCCTGGAGAGTTCCTCCGTTCCCACTGCTGGAACATCATTGGCAATCGCTGTCTGTGTAAATAGAAATTGTTAGAGATTAGACAGAAATTGAAAATCAGCAGCTTCAGGTAGAGCAGAGCTCCTACCACCTCCATATCTCCTGTGATCACAACATGTCTTACATTACCTGATCTCCCTGGCTCCCCCGAAATATCTCTTTCTGATCTTCCTAAAGACAAAGTGCAAGATTCAGCTAGTTGCTTGTAAATTGGGTTGAAGCCCCACATCAGTACCAAGAATCACAGAGTCTAAATCAACAATTCATTGCAGTGCTGGGGTAGGTTCTGTCCTTCAGATGAGATGTTCATCCAAGATCCCATCTGCCTATTCAACTGACGTTGAAGATCTTGTGGTATCATTTGAAAAGAGAAGGGAGTTTCTCTCTCCTGGTGCCTTGGCAAACAGTGCCCCAGATAATATTGTACACTCACTCCAACAACAACAAAATTACATTTCAATAGCTTTTTTCACATCAGGAGGAAGTCCTGAGACGCTGGCCATTTGTGGGTCATTGCTGTCCCTAAATTGGCTGCTACTCTTCTCCCAATAAAATTACACTTTACAGTATATCCTGTGAAGTGCTGAGATGTTCTAATAACATGACTGTATCAAATGCAAGGATTATTATGGGAATAATTTTGATGCAGATTTTTCATAGCGAGGCAAACGACAGGGATTCCATGGGTCGGGATGTGACACTGCGGTGTACGTTACCGGCTGCCACCACCTAAGTTGCCTTGGAGAGCCCCCGCTACCTTGTACTGCTAGATAAAAGCAGCAACTCACCTGCCTGCCATCACTCACAGTCTCCAGGATGTCCACTTCCACCATTCTGTTCTCCCGTTGCCAGCTCTTCCGTGGTTTGGATTAGCCTGACAAACAAAAACAACTTGCCTTTATAAACGATGCCACTAACATCAGACTCGGGTCTCAAACAGCTTCACCCAGTTACCGGGAGCTCCAAGCAGTCAGGGGAAGGGCAGGGTTTGAGTAGGGCTACCGAAGCAATAGCTCAAATGACTTATTTATCAAAGAACTTTGAAGGCAGAAAGATAATATCTGATGTAAAGGAATTTGGGGGGAGTTTGCGTAGAGCGGGGGCGTAGGAAAATCCTTACTCGCTGCTCGCCTCATCTGTCTCCACGGATTCGCTGTTGACCTGGATAAGAGACAGAAAGGAAAGGATTAACTGCTGGCTACACCCTGGCAGACATGTCTGTCTGAAGACATTGCATGGTTCAGCTGGAGAATGCGCTGTAAGTCGATGAGTCTCTGGGTCTGACACTCACCAGGTTGGCTTCATCTTCATGTTGAGTCTCGTTTGACTTCACCAACTCTTGATCAGCAGTGGGAGAGAGGTCTTTATCCTGAAATACAAAGCAGCTGTTAGTGTGTTGCAGTGTTGCAGACTAAATGTCTTCACTCTAACTATCCTTAACTACACCGAGGATTGGGATGTCTTCTCCACTGCAGCAGGGTGAGAGAGTTTGCTGTGTGCTTTTGCTGGGAATTCGCTTGTGATTGTACTCACACCTCCTGTTTGTGTGAATATCGTCTCAGATCATGGACATCTCCACACTCCCTGTCAGCAGTTCAATGACACCTGATAGGTTATTTGGGGAAAGAGTTTACAGTATCGCCGCTGAAGAGGTTTGAGAAGTCTGAATAACATAATAAAGCAATGTTTCAAATAGAAGGATTATTATAATTATTATCCAGACTCCTGAAAGCGAGGCGTCAGGTGGCAGGGACTGTACTGGTGGGACTTGTTGCTGCGCTGGATGTGACTGTGATGTTACCGGTGCTACTCTCTATGCTGCTCTGTAAACCACCCACTCCCACGACCTGTCATTTACACAGTGATTTGCCAGTCCTGCCGTCACTCACAGAATCAAGGACATCCAAGTCCACGTGGTGCTTCTCCTCCAAAATCTGCTCCCCATGTTGCTGTTTACGCCTAAGAAATAGCAACAACAATTTGCCTATGAAAACGATGTCACTCACATTGTACTCAGGTCTCAAAGACCTTCACATACATTCCAGGAGCTATCAGCAGCTGGGCAAAGGGTAGGGTTTGAGGATAGTGAACAAAGGAATGGCTAAAGTCATTAGATTATGAGAGAACTTTGAAAGAGTTCTCTCTTTCAAAGTCCAAGGCAGAGGGATTTTGTGCAAAGTGGGGAGATAGAAAAAACCTTACGTGCTCCTCGCCTCATCCCTCTCCTCCGCAAAGCTGATGACCTGGAAGAGACAGAAAAGAGAGGATTAGCTGCCGGTAAGGCACTGGTGGACATGTCTGTCTGAAGACATTGCAGGATTGGGCAGGAGAATGTCAAGCATCCAAACCCGGCTACGCTGTAACTCGATGAGTCTCTGGGTCTGACACTCACCACGTTGGGTTGAGGCTCCTCCTTAGCCTCGGTTGGCCTCTCCAACTCCTGGTCAAAAGTTGAGAGTTCTTTATCCTGAAACGCAAAGAAGCTGTCAGTGTTGCTGTTACTGTCGTCTCTCTAACTATCCTCAACTATCCAGAGACTTGTCTTCTCCACGGCAGCAGTGTGAGAGAGACACGTTTGCTGTGTGCTGTCACTGGGAATTATCCAGAGATTGTACTCACACCTCCTGTTTGTTTGAATATCGTCTTAGATTATACATATCTCCACACCACTAGGCAGCAACTCAATGACACCTGACTGAGGTTTAAATTTGGGGAAAGAATTTACAGTATCACTGGTGAAGAGGTTTGAGAAGTCTGAATAACATAATAAAGCAATGTATCAAATGGAAGGATTATTATAATTATTATCCAGACTCCTGAAAGTGAGGCATCAGGTGGCAGGGACTGTACGGGTTGGACTTGTTGCTGCGCTGGACGAGACTGCGATGCTACCGTTCGCCATTCTCTATGCTGCTCTGTAAACCACCCGCTCCCACGACCTGTCAATTACCCAGTGACTTGCTGGCCTGACCTCACTCACGGAATCGAGGTCGTCCAGGCCGATGTGGTGCTTCTCCTCCTCTGGAATCTGCTCCTGTTGTTGTTCGAGCCTAAGAAACAACAACAACAATTTTCCTATAAAAACGATGCCACTTACATTGGACTTCGGTCTCAAAGAGCTTCACACAGATTCCGGGAGATACTAGCAGCCAGGGCAAAGGGCAGCGTTTGAGGATAGTGAACAAAGGAACGGCCAAAGTCGTTAGATTCTGAGAAAACTTTGAAAGAGAAAGTCCAAGGCCGAGGGATTTGGGGGCCGTTTGTGGAGAGTGGGGACATATCAAAAACTTTATGTGCTCCTCGCCTCATCCCTCTCCACAGGCATGAACCCCATCTACGCTGCTGTGTAAAATGCCCACTCCCGTGGCCAGTCAGTTGCACAGCTACTCGCCCGCCTGCCCTCACTCACGGTGTCTGTGTTTCGCCTTTCATGACCTCCCCTCCTGTACCTCCTCTTCCTCGTTTTTGCTGAGCCAAACAAACAACAACAACAACTCGCCCTTATAAATGATGACACTCACATTGAACTCTGGTCTCAAAGGGCTTCACACAGATACCTGAGAGAACTTTCAAGGCAGAAAGAACGGGTCAGAGGCAAAAGGGGTTTGGGGGGCATTTGTGGAGTGCGGGGACAAAGCAAAAACCTTACTTCTTCATCGCCTCATCCCTCTCCGCGGCGATGCTCTTGACCTGGAAAAGAGACAGAAAGGAGAGGATTAGCTGCCGGCAAAGACACGGCTGCCATATCTGTGTGAAAACATTGCAGGTTTGGGCTGGAAAATGTCAAGTCCCCAAACCCGGCCACACTGTAACTCGGTGAGTCTCTGGGTCTGACACTCACCACGTTGGCCTGACGTTCAAGAGCCTCTTGTGCCATCATCAGCTCAAAATTCAGAGGGGAAGAGATTCCTTTTTCCTGAAATGCAAAGTAGCTGTTCGAGAGTGCAGACTCAGTGTCTTGATGCTAAGTATCCATATGTCGAGAGCTTTGGGACGTCCCGTCCACTGTAGGGAGATGAGAGGGTCGAGATTGTCCTCCCCCATCCTGTGTGTGTGAGGAGCCTCTCAGATCAGGGACATCTCCATACGGTCACTATTCAGTGCCACTGACAGTCTCTCCCATGAACAGGTCTCCCAATGACTGTCTCCCACGCACTCCTTGGCTCTTTGTGGGACGCTGCTGTGCACAAATGGACAACATTCGCCCACAAATATATACAGTCAATTCACTTTACAGTATATTCTGCGCTTTGGGACGTTGATAAGATGTGGAAAGCGTTATATCAAATGCAAGGATTATTATATTATTATATTATTACATAACATGCTCAGCGGCTGATTCAAATACAAAGATTATTATTACTTGATTGGAGGGAGTGGAAAGTAGGAATTCCCAGCACTGTGCCATCATTATTTCTTCTTCCTGAGAAAGAAATGGATTGTCATTCAGCCTGGCTCCCAGTCAGGTGGTCAGACACATGCCCCCCCCCCCTTCCCCCACACCCAGCAGACCACAACAATAAATTACATTTGTATATTGCCTTTCAGGTTGGGAGGACGTCGCAATGCACAGAAGACTGAGAATAATTTGGGAAATACATTGTCTCCGTGGACGTGCTTTAAGAAGTGAATGACAAGATAAGACGCTGCATCAAATGGAATGAATATTTTTGAAATATTATCCACACTCCCGACAGCGCGGCGTCTGGTGACAGGGGGTAGCACGAGTAGAAAGTGGTGCTGCGCTAGACGTGACTGGAATGTTACCAGCCACCACTGATTACGATGCTCTGTAAAGCGCTGGAACCCTCGGCCCGTCAAATACACAGCCTGCCAGTTCTCACTCACGGTTCTGGGAATTCTTCTAGATTTTTCACCCCTCTTTCTTCCATGTCCTGTTGCCTAAGATATGACAACAACAACTTCCACTTATAAACATAGATGCTTATGTTGGACTCGGGTCTCAAATAGCTTAACACAGATACCGAGCGAGAGGGGACGGATATGGAATGAGGATGGTGACTAAAGGAAAGACCAATGTGATTAGTTTCTGATCGGGGTGTTTGAAGGCAGAATGAGGTGGTTCGAGACAAATGGATTTGTGGGATTCTGAGCAGATCGGGGACATTGCAAAACGTTTACCTGCTCTTCTCCTCCTCCCTCTTAGCTGAGATACGCTTGACCTGCAGCAGAGACACAAAGGAGGGGATTAGGCAAGGCTTTGGCGACCATGTCTGTCTGAAGACACCGCAGGATTAGGCTGGAGAATGTCGAGTCTCCAAACCTGGCTGTGCTGTAACTCACTGAGTCTCTGGGTCTGACACTCACCAGGTTTACTTGCCGCTCCTCCTCCTCCTCCTGAGCCCACGCAAGTGCCAGGTCAAGGTAGGCCATATTCTCTTTGTCCTGAAATATAAAGCTGCTTTTAGTGTGCGGAGCCCATGCCTTAATTGAAAGCTGTTCCTCCGTTCGGTGGGCACTGGCCTACATCATGTCTGCCACCCTGCTGTTTGTGGGTTCCATCCCCCAGCTCAGGCATGGCTGAACAGGAAAGCTTTTTGATAGGATTTGAAAGTGAAGCAGGCCATTGTCCACCGAGTGGAGGGAGCGAACAAACTGATTTTGGGCTGAGAGATCATCGAGGT
Organism: Hydrolagus colliei; assembly: GCA_035084275.1. Lineage (NCBI taxonomy): Eukaryota > Metazoa > Chordata > Chondrichthyes > Chimaeriformes > Chimaeridae > Hydrolagus > Hydrolagus colliei. The sequence continues at coordinate 3,996,913 of CM068763.1, read as the reverse complement.
AGGGAGGAGGAAACCAATGGAGAGCTTTTAAGGTGAGAACAAGATTTTGAATGAGGGACCAGTGAAACCCTGCACGGAAGGAAGCGAGTGATCGGTTTGTGGAGCTTGGCATAAGAATGGACACGAGCTGCAGTTACGAATATTCTGCAGTTTTTGGAGGGAGAGTTGGGATGTCCAGTGAGCAGGAACTTGGCAAAGTCAAACATGTCTACTGTATGAAGTTTGTGGGTTTGTGTGCAACTAACTACAATATTTCACCCGAAAATATACAGTCACTGCATTTCACTGTATATGCTGTAAAGTCCCTTGACATGTCTTGACAACATGATCGGTGATGTATCAAATGCAAACATTATTATTATTACCTCATTGGATGTATTGCTGTAGAGGTATGCTACCAAGGACTTCTTCACTCCTGGTTTGTCCTGAGAAAGAAATCCAACTGTCATTCATACTGGCTCGAATCCCAGTCAGACAGTCAGGCACATGGCCCTCCTCACCCAGCAGACAGTGACAATACTTCGGGAAAGTTTTAATATTGATCTTTGCTGATGCTGGCCCAGCCAGTAATGTCGTTCAACTGATCACTGTGCTTGGACATTCCCCGTGTGACGGGCAGTATAAAGGGGGCAGTGAGAGGATCAGATCTCCTGTACCGTGGCTGGGTACTGTGGATGTGAATATTGACTTATCGGAGTTCTCCGATCCTGATCCCTCCCCCCACCACTTGCAGTGTGTGGGAGATAGGTCTTGCTCAGATCAGGGACATCTCCACACTCCCCGGCCACTGCCCTGGGCGCCTCAGTCGGGCTGAATCACGACTATTTAAATTTACCGGCCCATGTACCAGAATTTGTGTCAGGGCCAGTGTTTCCTGGATTGGTCTGTTAATTACCACTTGTCGCTTCCCCTCTCCCCCGAGCACACACACTCACCATCTCAGGTTGTGGTGTTGCCTCCTCCACTGTACTCACTCCGGCCTCCAGGTTTCCAAGGCTGAGGAGAGATTATAATAATTATGATAATAATCCTTCTGGCATTTGATAAGAGTGCTGCCGAGATGTCTCGCAGCATTTCACAGGATGTGATGTAAATGATGGTTCCTGTGTACTTTGTGGGCGATACGTGACAGCCAGTTGCGCACAGGAATGTCCCACAAACAGCAATAGAGCATCATCACATGTATCTGTACGCTGAAGCCTTTTATATAACACCCGTGTACAGCATGTGCTGTGTCCTGGTCATGTGCTATCTATGTACCGATGCTGTGGTCCCAGCTTAGAAAGCTTCCCGGTTAGTGATTTAATCAAGCAGCTGTGCTGTTTTAGCTGGTTATGGTCCAGTAGTTAGTTACCCTAACGCATACTCTTGGGTCCCCAAACCTTGGCTCTTGCCTAACTGCAACTTGGCACTTCTTGTATGTTAATTATTATTTCTATCTTTTGACACAGAATTACACTGCCACACACCTGCCTACCTGGCCGGCCTGTCTATATCCTCTCAGATTCATAAATAATGCTCTCCGTAGTTTACAGTTTCTCACAGTTTGGTGTCATCAGCAGTATCTGCAGATGCTAACTCATCCCCAAAGAGAGAGAGAGAGTGTGTGCACTTGTCTAATTTAAGATGACACTTCCTTGATCTGGATTCATCCACTGTAGAAAAATAGTCCCTGTTGCCAAAGCTCCTCCACCCCAAAGAAATATGTTTTTAAACCATTTCTGGCTTTTGAATAAAAATATAGAAACAGGAGTTGGCCATTCAGCCCCTTGAGCCTGTTCCAACATTCTTTCAGATGGTGGTTGATCTGTATCTCACATCCAATTAACCCCCCCCACCCTTGCCCATATCCCTTAATAGTGTGAACTAACTTATAGCTATCCATCTCTGCTTTGAAGTTGTGAATAGTTCCACAGCCTTTTACAGGACAGAGTTCCAGCTTTCTACTAAGCATTGGGTAATAAGCCGCCTCCTAATCTCATTCCTAAACAGCCCACCCTCATTAGAAGATGACGCCCCTTTGTTCTAGATTCCCCCACTGGAGAAAATAGTGTTTGCTACTACCTTATGAAAACATCTATAATCTTTTGTGTGGATTCTTATCAAATGCCCTCCGAAAGTCCATGTAAACAACATCCATATACACTCTCTTATCCACCAATTTAGTGACCACCTGAGACAAAACAACTAGATTAGCCAGTCACAACCTACCGTTCACAAACCCATGCTGAACCACTTTGCCAAGCTCGTACCTCTCCAAGTGTTCCGTCATTGTATCTGTGATAATGGATTTAAGTATTTGTCAAACAAAAGATGTTAAGACGATCGGTGTGTAAGTCCTCTATCTCCCTTTCTCTCATTTTAACTGAACAATGTTTCTTCATAAACCCATCGCTGGGGTCTGACATCACAATCTCCCCCCTGTGATACCTTGGAGTGTGAGCCTCGAGACATCATAGTCTGACCCCACATCACAATACCAATGGCCAATAGACAGCTCTGCCATCACAATATCCTGTTAACATGTGCCTCACAGAGGAGAAAATGTACCCACATTTTTGTAGCATTTCAAACTGTCAGCAACAAAAACATTACATTTGTATAGCGCCTTTCATGTAAGGAGGACATCACATGTCATCAAGAATATCTCAAAGCAGCCCATATACAAGCAAACTCCTCTACTCCAAATAAATATGTTTCTAAACCAATTCTAGCTTTCCACTAAAAATACAGAAACAGGAGTTGGCCAATCAGCCCCTCGAGCCTGTTCTGACATTCTTTCAGATTGTGGCTGATTTATACTTCACATCACTCTTTTATCCACTATTGTAATGACCAACTCAAAAAAATCCAACCAGATTAGCTAGACACGACCTCCGCTTCACAAACCCATGCTGACTCTTTGACAAGCTCATACCTCTCCAATTGTTGTGCCATTCTGTGCGAAAATTTATTTGACTATTTTCAACAAGTGATGACAGCAGTTAAGACCTCCTTTCTCGCTCTCCCGTCTTAACTGAAGGGAAAACAGACAACATGTGGCTCAAAGAGGAGAAAATGTACCCACATTTTTGTAGTATTTCAAACTGTCAGCACAAAAACACATTACATTTGTATAGCACCTTTCATGTCCGGAGGACATTACAAATCATCAACTCCTCCTAACTTCATTCCTGAATGACCCAGCCCTAATTATGAGATGACGACCCCTGGTTCTAGATTCCCTTACCAGAGGAAATAGTGTTTGTAACCACCTTATCAAAACATCTATAATCGTTTGTGTCGATCCTTATCAAATATCTTCTGAAAGTCCATATAAACATCCGTAGACACTATTATCCACTAATTCAGTGAACACCTCAACAAAATCCAACTGAATTAGTCAGACACAACCTACTCTTCTCAAACCTAACTCTTTCACAAGCTCATACCTCTCCAAGTGTTCACTCATTTTTTGACGGGTGATGGATAACCCCGTTGAAATGTGACTCACAGAGGAGAAAATGCACCCACATTTTCTAATATTTCAATAATAGTTAAAACTGACAGCAACAATATTAATGTGGAGTCCTGTAGCTCAGTGGTTAGAGCACTCGCCTTTTAATTGAGAGACCTGGGTTCAATTCCAGGCAGGGCGAATCCTTATTAGACGTGTGGAGTAAGTTTCGTTACTCCACATGCCTCATAATAATCTCTAAAAAAGCAATAATAAATTGGTAATTTCAATCGACTGTTTGTGAGACACTGCTGTGTGCAATTCGCTGTCGCATTTGGCCACATAAATACAGTAAATTAACTTTATAGTATATTCTGTGAAGCACTTTGAGACGTCTAGAAGACATGAAAATAACTATATCACATGCTAGCATTATTATTATTACATTTTAATAGCACATTTCATATTGGGAGGACGTCGCAAATCGCAATGGATATCTCAAAGCTGCTCCATACAATCAAGGCCGCGCACTCCAGAGAAATCTGTCATTTTCAATTCATGACTGTTTGTGGGACGCTGCTGTGCGCAATTGGCTGCCGCGTTTCGCCCACAAATATACAGTCAATTCACTTTGCAGTATATTCTGTGATGCGCTTTGAGAAGTTGGTAAGATCTGAAAAGCGCTATATCAAATGCAAGGATAATTATTATTATTATAAGGCGAGTGCTGTAACCACTGAGCTACGGTGATATGATGGCCCCCGCGTCTGGAGCAGCAGGAACTTGTCCTCGCCGGTCGCTCACTACTGCACGTAAATTGGTTCGGCCGTTGCCTCGGCTTCTCTGGCTCCTTTGTACAGAATGGAGACTTGAAGTTTCTCACCCCCCAGGGCTCACCCACAGACTATTTCCCACGGCTTTTGTCGACAATAAACTTCGACCCTCGCTCAATGCTCTCAGTTCCCGCTCGCTCAGTTTACCCGGGTTTCTCAAGGTCTTGCCGGTCACTCAGATCAGGCTTGTTCCACACCTGATGGGACTGAGACCCTCACTGACCTATCTAATACATTCTGAGATCAACCTGACACCTCAATGTGCCCAACGCCTGGCTTAACAACCTGAGATTGGTTTCTCACCGAGTCGTGGCTGGAGACCAAGGTTGTTCCCCAAGTTCAGAGTCTGGTCACAGATTACCGTCGCTGTTTAATGAGGCCAGACTGGAACCTGCGCCCCTCCTCGCTCCGTTCACTCCCCGCGACCACCCAACCAGGCGCCACAGTGAAGAGCCCATTCAGAGTTTGTCTCAAAAAAGTTAAGGTTAATTATTAATTATACCTTTTACAACAAAATGCTCAATATAATAATATAATAATTGTAATAACAATACATGTAATACATGTAACACATGTTAATACATGTAATAATATTATAAAAAGTACAAAATTATGGAATATAGTGCAATGAAAATGGTAATAAAAAACATAACACTTAACACTCAATATTAATAATTGCAAACTGTAGAAATGTAACCAAATGGCTACTTAACAACAATAACGATAATAATAATAATATAATAATAAGATGGTCCTCCAAAGATAGGAGCAGAGGAGCCACAGTCCAGCCAGAGGAGATGAGGGTCCATTGCTCTCAATCCTCAACCCTTTTCCTCCAAGGAAAACAGCACCAGCAGCATTTTCTGTGGGTATGAGAGGAAACATCAATGAGTCCCAGGTACAACAGGAAACAGCTGGATATTAACAGGGAGGTGTCGATTAACACGTCCATTCAACCTATTTCAACCCAAATATCTCCCCCTCACAGCACCAGCCGTTTCCTCAATAAGCCTCAGTGTGCAACTGAGAAAGCATCACCATGAGAGTGTCACTGAAAAAGTGTCACTGTACCTTTTCGTCATCTTCACTTTTCAGCTGCTGCTCCTGGTGGGAAAGTAAAAAGACTTGTTGACAATGACCCTCCCACACGCGAGCCATTCCCGCCAGACCAACTGTTCTGCAAACCTAAAGGTCTCACTCGGCTACGAGCAGGATTCGAGGATTAGGAGCAAAATGATTGAGAGACGAGGCTCGAGTAGAGGAGGGAATGAAACGCGGAGTGAGATCGGGCCTTTGGACCGGGCAGCTCAGCAAACACAAGACCCTTTCTCCTCCAGGACGCCACCTTCTCAGATATGCTGCTGGTTCAACTTCCCTGGAAAGGGTGACAAGCTGAGGGGATCCGCTGGGATCTGAAGCCGCAATTCCTGTTCCCAGGTACAGTCTCCAGCCCCTGAGCTGATGGGCAGAGACACCCCCTGCCCCACTGGGTGAGGAGCCACTGAGTGGGGATCACACCCACTGTGAAACGCACAGAGACTTTTGCTTACCCCTGGAGAGTTCCTCCCTTCTGTCTTGTACTGATGTCTGTGGAGACAGAAATTGCTAGAGATTAGACAGTGTCACTGAAAATCAGCTTCAAAACAGTCTAGAGCTCCGTGCACCTCCTGCACATCTCCTGGGATCATAGAATTTTTTACATTACCTGATCTCTCTGGCTCTCCTGTACTTCCTCCTTCGACTGTTCTTCCTAACGACAAAGTGAAAGATTCAGCCACTCGCTCACAGCCTGGCTTAGTGGTACCATTCAGGCATCTGCCAGAAAGTTGTGGGTTGAAGCCTTCGATTGTATCAAATGCAAGGATTATTATGGTAATCATTATTATCCAGACTTATGACGGCGAGGTGACAAGTGACCGGCAATGTACAGGTGATGACGTGATACTGTCGTGTATGTTAGCGAGCACCACTGTGTAAGCTGCTATGTAAAACCCCCGCTACCCCGTGCCCTTAGACAAAAACAGGAACTCACTGGCCTGCCGTCAATCACTGTCTCTGGGACATTCACGTGAACCTCTTTGTTCTCTCCCATCAACAGCTCTTCCATGTTTGTGCTAAGCCTAACAAACAACAATTTTCCCTTAGAAACAATTCTGCTCAGAAACAACCGACTCGGGTTTCAAAGAGCTTCACACAGTTATTGGGAGCTCCGAGCAGCCGGGGGAAGGGCAGGGTTTGAGTAGGGCAACTGAAGGAACTGCTAAAATGACTTGTTTCTCAAAGAACTGTGAAGGCAGAAAGATAATGTCCGAAGCAAAGGAATTTGGGGGGAGTTTGCGTAGAGCAGGGACATAGGAATACCCTTACTTGCTGCTCGCCTTGTCTGTCTCCAGGGAGATGCTGTTGACCTGGAGAAGAGACAGTAAGGAAAGGATTAACTGCCGGCTACACCCTGGAGGACATGTGTGTCTAAAGACATTGCATGGTTCAGCTGGAGAATATCAAGCATCCAAACCACCGGTGAAGAGGCTTGATATTCTCCAGTTGAACCATGCAATGTCTTTTCACAGACATGTCCTCCAGGGCGTAGAAGGCAGTTCCTGCTGCTGGAACATCATTGGCAATCGCTGTCTGTGTAAATAGAAATTGTTAGAGATTAGACAGAAATTGAAAATCAACAGCTTCAGGTAGAGCAGAGGTCCTACCACCTCCTCCACATATCCTGTGATCACAACATGTCTTACATTATCTGATTTCCCTGGCTCCCCCGAATTATCTCTTTCTGATCTTCCTAAAGACAAAGTGCAAGATTCAGCTAGTTGCTTGTAAATTAGGTTGAAGCCCCACATCAGTACCAAGAATCACAGAGTCTAAATCAACAATTCATTGCAGTGCTGGGGTAGGTTCTGTCCTTCAGATGAGATGTTCATCCAAGATCCCATCTGCCTATTCAACTGACGTTGAAGATCTTGTGGTATCATTTGAAAAGAGAAGGGAGTTTCTCTCTCCTGGTGCCTTGGCAAACAGTGCCCCAGATAATATTGTACTCTCACTCCAACAACAACAAAATTACATTTCAATAGCTTTTTTCACATCAGGAGGAAGTCCTGAGGCGCTGGCCATTTGTGGGTCATTGCTGTCCCTAAATTGGCTGCTACTCTTCTCCCAATAAAATTACACTTTACAATATATCCTGTGAAGTGCTGAGATGTTCTAATAACATGACTGTATCAAATGCAAGGATTATTATGGGAATAATTTTGATGCAGATTTTTCATAGCGAGGCAAACGACAGGGATTCCATGGGTCGGGATGTGACACTGCGGTGTACGTTACCGGCTGCCACTACCTAAGTTGCCTTGGAGAGGCCCCGCTACCTTGTACTGTTAGATAAAAACAGCAACTCACCTGCCTGCCATCACTCACAGTCTCCAGGATGTCCACTTCCACCATTCTGTTCTCCCCTGTTGCCAGCTCTTCCGTGGTTTGGATTAGCCTGACAAACAAAAACAACTTGCCCTTATAAACAATGCCACTAACATCAGAATCGGGTCTCAAACAGCTTCACCCAGTTACCAGGAGATCCAAGCAGCCGGGGGAAGGGCAGGGTTTGAGTAGGGCGACTGAAGCAATGGCTCAAATGACTTATTTATCAAAGAACTGTGAAGGCAGAAAGATAATATCTGATGTAAAGGAATTTGGGGGGAGTTTGCGTAGAGCGGGGGCATAGGAAAAACCTTACTTGCTGCTCGCCTCATCTGTTTCCACGGATTCGCTGTTGACCTGGATAAGAGACAGAAAGGAAAGGATTAACTGCCAGCTATGCCCTGGCAGACATGTCTGTCTGAAGACATTGCATGGTTCAGCTGGAGAATGCGCTGTAAGTCGATGAGTCTCTGGGTCTGACACTCACCAGGTTGGCTTCATCTTCATCTTGAGTCTCGATTGACTTCACCACCTCCTGGTCAGCAGTGGGAGAGAGGTCTTTATCCTGAAATACAAAGCAGCTGTTAGTGTGTTGCAGTGTTGCAGACTAAATGTCTTCACTCTAACTATCCTTAACTACACCGAGGATTGGGATGTCTTCTCCACTGCAGTAGGGTGAGTCACGTTTGCTGTGTGCTTTTGCTGGGAATTCGCTTGTGATTGTACTCACACCTCCTGTTTGTGTGAATATCGTCTCAGATCATGGACATCTCCACACTCCCTGTCAGCAGCTCAATGACACCTGATAGGTTATTTGGGGAAAGAGTTTACAGTATCACTGGTGAAGAGGTTTGAGAAGTCTGAATAACATAATAAAGCAATGTTTCAAATGGAAGGATTATAATTATTATCCAGATTCCTGAAAACGAGGCATCAGGTGGCAGGGACTGTACGGGTGGGACTTGTTGCCGCGCTGGACGTGACTGTGATGTTACCGGTGCCATTCTCTATGCTGCTCTGTAAACGAACCCGTTCCCACGACCTGTGATTTACACAGTGACTTGCCAGTCCTGCCCTCACTCACGGTATCTAGGAGGTCCATGAGTACATGTTCCTCCTCCTGTTTTGGAACCAGCTCTTCCTGATGTTCCCCGAGCCTAAGAAACAACAACAACAATTTGCCTATAAAACCGATGCCACTAACATTGGACTCAGGTCTCAAAGAACTTCACACAGATTCCGGGAGCTACGAGCAGTCGGGCTAAGATTTGAGGATAGTGAACAAAGGAACGGCCAAAGTCATTAGATTCTGAGAGAACTTTGAAAGAGAAGGTCCAAGGCAGAGGGATTTGGGGGGAGTTTGCAGAGAGTAGGGACATAGAAAAAACCTTACGTGCTCTTCGCCTCATCCCCCTCCACTGATGATGAACTGGAAAAGAGACAGAAAGTAGAGGATTAGCTACTGGCAAGGCACTGGATTCTTTGTGCAGGATCCTGAAAGACAAAGCAGCTGTTATTGTGAGTGGACTTAGTGGGTGTGGGGGGAATAGTGTGGTGGGGGGTTGGGGGGGGGGAGGCAGCTGGGCGAAGGGCAGGGTTCGAGAATCATGAACAAAGGAACGGCCAAAGTCATTAGATTCCGAGAGAACTTTGAAAGAGAAGGTCCAAGGCAGAGGGATTTTGTGCAAAGTGGGGAGATAGAAAAAAACCTTACGTGCTCCTCGCCTCATCCCTCTCCACCGCAATGCTGATGACCTGGAAAAGAGACAGAAAGGAGAGGATTAGCTGCTGGCAAGGCACTGGTGGACATGTCTGTCTGAAGACATTGCAGGATGGCCTGGAGAATGTCAAATCTTCAAACCCAGCCACGTTGTAACCTGGTGAGTCTGGGTATGACACTCACCACTTCGGCTTGATGCTGGTCTTGAGCCTCTTGTGGCATTGCCAACTCAAGGTGGAGAGGAGAAGAGTGTTCTTCATCCTAAAACACAAAGCAGCTGTTATTGTGAGCGGAGTTAGTGTCTTGAATCTAACCATCCATAACTGTCCACAGCCTTGGGATGCCCTCTCTAATGCAGCGGAGTGAGAGGTCCAAGTTTGCTGAGCGGTTTCTGTGTGTATTAGCTGGGAATCAACTGGAAAGTGTAATCCACTTTTTTGTGGGACATTGCTGCGCATAACTGACTGCAAAGTTTCATCCACGAAATATACTTTATAATAACTCCAGTGAAGAGCTTTGAGACATCTGGGATAACATTATCAGCCAATGTATCAAATGCAAACATGACTATTACTTTTATTATTATTATTATTTGTATTGGCTGATTGCAGGGCTTGAAAAGTAGGGATCCTGTGCACCATTTTACTGCTTGCTGAGAAAGAAATGGATTGTAATTCAGCCTGGCTCCCGGTCACACATGGTCAGGATCACAGCGATCCTTGCCCACCAGACCACAACAACAACATCAAATGATATTTTTGTAGAGCATTTCCTGTCTGGAGGACATCACAATACACGAAAGACAGTGAGCTTCCTATGGGAAATAGTTTACAGTAACTCCGGAGAAGCACTTTGAGAAATCGGAAAGACATGAAAAGGCACTGCATTAAATGGAAGGATTCTCGTTCAAATAATTACTATCCAGACTCCCAATATCAAGGTGACAGAGATTTTACGAGTGGTACGTGGTGCTGCGCTGGATGTGACTGTTACCAGCGAACACCATCTAACGCTGCTCTGTAAAACGCCTACTCCCGCGGCCCATCAGTTACACAGCCACTCGCCCGCCTGCCCTCACTCACGGTCTCTGTGACGTCAATTTGTGTGACCTCCTCCTCCGGTACTTGCTCTTCCTCTTCTGAGTTGTTCCTGAGCCTAACAAACAACAACAACAACAACATAAACACTGCGGCTCCATTGCACTCAGGTTCCAAAGAGCTTCACACAGACACCGAGAGTTCGGAGCAGCCGGGAGACGGGCAGGGTTTGAGGATAGCAAGCAAAGGAACAGCCAAATTGACGAGTTTCTGAGCGAATGTTAAAGGCAGAAAGAGCAGGTCAGAGGCAGAGGGGTTTGGGGGGAGTTTGTGGAGTGTGGGACAAAGCAAAAACCTTACTTCTTCCTCGCCTCATCCCTCTCCGCGGCAATGGTCTTGACCTGGAACAGAAACAGAAAGGAAAGGATCAGCTGCTGGCAAACACACAGCTGCCGTATCTGTCTAAAGACATTGCAGGATTTGGGCTGGAAAATGTCAAAGCTACAAACCCAGCTGCCCTGTAACTCGGTGAGTCTCTCTGTCTGACACTCACCACTTTGGCCTGCTGTTCAAGGGCCTCTTGCGCCATCACCAGCTGCAAGTTGAGCGGCGAAGAGATGCCTTTTTCCTGAAACACAAAGCAGCTGTTAGTGCGTGTGGACTCAGCATCTTGATGCTAATGATCCTTAACTATCGAGAGCTTTGGGATGTCCCATCCACTGTAGGGGAATGAGAGGATCCAGTTTCCTGCATTGTTTCTGTGTTTTTTTGCTGGAGATTAACTTGTAATTTGTCCTCCCCCCTCCTGTGTGTGAGGAGCCTCTCAGATCAGGGAAAACTCCACACTCCCAAGTCATTGTTCTGGGTATCCCAGTCAGGGACTCAATGCCACCTGACACACACTTGCCAGCCTCCCACTGACTGGGATGGTAGCTGTCAGTGTCCAGCAGTGCATTTGGATCAGGAATTGCCATGTGCTGGATGCCGGAGGGGGAGTCCCAAGTAAAGCTGGGGCTTATGTATGTGTTCCATTGGCTAGTTCAGTGACTTATGTGGACCCATGTCTCCCAATGACTGTCTCTCATTCACTCCTTGGCTGTTTGTGGGACACTGCTGTACGCAACTGGACAACGTGATCAGCCACTGAACCAAATACAAGGATTATTGTTGTTACCTGGTTGGAGGGGGAGGATAATAACAATTCCCAGCACCGTGCCATCATTATTTCTTCTTCCTGAGGAGAAAAAAATGGATTGTCATTCAGCCTGGCTCCCAGTCAGGTGGTCAGACACATGGCCCTCCTCACCCAGCAGACCACAGCAACAATAAATTACATGACTTCCAAATACACAGAAGACAGTGAGAATAATTTTGGAAACAGTTTACAGTATCCCTGTTGAAGCGCTTTGAGATGCCTGAATGACCTGATGAGGCTCTGCATCAAATGGAAGGATTAATATTGTAAGAATTATTATCCACACTCCCCACAGCGAGGAAGGAGTTAGTGAAAGGGATTGTAGAAATGTGAAGTGATGCTGCAGCTGGACGTGACTAGGATGTTACCGGTCACCGCTATTCTGTAAATTGCCAGCTCCCTCGGTCCGTCAGTTACACAGTGACTTGCCCGCCTGCTCACTCACGGTCAGTGGGAATGTCATTGATTCAGATGCTCGATCCTCCCCTCCTTTTTCGGCATTCTGTTGCCTAACAAACAACAACAACAATTTACATTTATATAGCCCCTTTCACGTCGGGAGGACGTCCCAAGGCGCTAAACAAGAGACATGTGACCCGAGCTGGGAGGGGAGTGTTTGGGAAGGGGTGAAACATGAAGGGGAGGTAAAAGAGTTCGGGGTGGAACAAAAGGCACGATCGAAGAGGAAAGTCTTCAAATCGGCCTTGAAAGAGGAAAGGGAAGAGGCGAAACAGAGGGATTGAGGGATGGCATTCCATAAGGTGGGAGCGAAGAAACTGAAGGCCCGGCCTCCGATGGTGGGGCGGTTCGGGCGGAGGGCTTGGAGCAGGCCAAGTCCTGTTGAACGGAGGGTGCGGGTGTGCGTGTAGGGGGAGAGTAGATCGGCTAGGTAGGATGGGGCAAGGCCGTGTAAGGCCTTGTAGGTGAGGACGAGGATCTTAAATTCGATCCTCTGGAGGATGGGGAGCCAGTGGAGACGGGCGAGGGTGGGGGTTATGTGGTCACGGAGGCGGGTGCGGGATAGTACACGGGCTGCAGAGTTTTGGATGGCCTGCAGCCTATGAATGGAGGAACTGGGGAGGCCGACTAGGAGAGAGTTTCCGTAATCCAGCCGTGAGGTGATGTACGCGTGCACGAGTGTTTCGGCAGCGCGGGGGGTAAGATAGTTGCGGAGCCTGGCAATGTTGTGCAGATGGAACAACAACAAATTACAAAGACGTTAATATTGGACTCAAATAACTGCACACAGATACCGGGAGCACCGAGCAAGGGACGGCTACGGTTTGAGGAATAAGTGATTAGTTTCTGTGGAGTGTTTAAAGGTAGAAACATAGAGTTTGAGAAAAAGGGATTTGGATTTGCGGAGATGTTTCAAAACCTTTACCTGCTCTTCTCCTCCTCCCTCCTCGCTGTGATGCTCTTGACCTGCAGCAGAGACACAAAGGAGAGGATTAGCTGCTTGCAAGGTCCTGGCAACAATTTCTGCCTGAAGACATCACAGGATTGGGCAGGAAAATGTTGAGTCTCCAAACCCGGCTGAGCTGTAACTCACTGAGTCTCTGGGTCTGACACTCACCAGGTTAGCTTGATGCTCCTCCTCCTTCTGAGCCCATGCAAGCGCCAGGTCAAGATTGGCCAGATGCTCTTCATCCTGAAATACGAAGCTGCTGTTAGTGTGTACGGACTCCATGTCTTAACTCAAAACTGTTCCTCCGCTCAGTGGGCACTGCCTAACTTTGTGTCGCCTGCCCTGCTCTTTATTGATTTGAACCCGCAGCTCAGCCATGGTTGAAATTAATTGTCTTGAGAAGGGACATGAAGAAGGCAAGACCGTGCGTAAAATGGAGGGATTGTGGGACAAAACTCCACAATGTGGGGGCAGAGATCTGAATGCTCGAGAGCTAAGGGTAGGGCAGCAAATACTTTGAACCTGATATCCACTGAACGGAGGGAGCAGACAGACTGATTTGGGGCTAAAAGATCAGAGAGATAGGGAGGAGCAAGACCATAGAGAGTATTGAAGCTTGGAATGAGGTATTGAAAGAGCAGCAGTGAAGACGGGCAAGGATGTGAGTGATCGGTTTGCGGAGCTTGGCACTCAATGGGACATGAGCTGCAGAGTTAAGAATAATCTGCAGTTTCTGGAGGGAGAGTTGTGAAGTCAAGTGAGCAGGAAGTTGGCAAATTCAAACATGTCTCCTGTATGGTGTTTGTAGGAAAGCTCTGTGTGCAACTGATTGCCATATTTCGCCCGAAAATACACCGTCACTACACTTCACAGTATATCCTTGACATGTCTTGACAATGTGATAGGTGATATTTCAAATTATATTACCTCATTGGATGCATCTGTGAATTTCCCCAAATGCTCCTTCACCGATAGTTTGTCCTGAGAAAGAAATGGATTGTCATTTAGACTGACTCCACCCCAGTCAGACAGATGGCCCTCCTCATCCAGCAGACAGTGACAATACTGTGGGAAATGATTTAATATTGATTTTTCCTGATTCTGACCCAGACTCTAATGTCATTCAACAGATCACTGGCCTTGGACATTCCCAGACTGACGGGCTGTGTACATGGGCAGTGAGAGTCCGAGATCTCCTGAACAGTGTCTGGGTGTTGGGGTGTGAATATTGACTGGACACTGTGTACACCCTGCCGCACCCCTTGCTGTGTGTTGGAGGAGCCTCTCAGATCAGGGAGATCTCCACACTCCCCGGCCACTATCCTGTGCGTCAGTCAGGGGCTGAATAACAACTATTTAAATTTGCCGCCTTGTGTCCCAGAATGTGTGTCAGGCCCAGGACATCCTGTGATGCGACTGTCAATCACCTCTCATCTCTTTCCCCCTCTCAAGCCCCGCCCATGCACTCACTTCGGGACGTGGTTTCTCCTCCGGTGTTGTCAGTGCTCCGGCCTCCAGGTTTGTAAGGCTGAAGAGAGATTATAATAATAATGATAATAATCCTGGCTGCTTCTTGTTTCTTCTATTCTTGATGTTGTGCAGTCACTGCTTTTACCTGATGATCCCACCCTCTCTTCAGCCCCAACGGACAATCAGATGATTCCCCACAAACCCATCGCCGGGTCTGACATCACAATCCCCCCCCTGTGATACCCTGGGGTGTCAGCCTGGAGACATCATCGTCTGACCCCACCCACATCAACAGCCAATAGACAGCTCTGCCATCACAATACCCCGTTAACATGTGACTCACAGAGGAGAAAATGTTCCCACATTTTTGTAACATTTCAAACTGACAGCAACAAAAACACATTACATTTGTATAGCGCCTTTCATGTCAGGAGGATGTTGCAAATCATCAAAGCAGCCCACACACAAGCAAACTTCACCCCAAATAAATCTATTTTTAAATCATTTCTGGCTTTTGAATAAAAATATAGAAACTGGAGTTGGCCATTCAGCCCCTCCAGCTTGTTCCGACATTCTTTCAGATTGTGTCTGATCTGTATCTCACATCCAATTAACCCCCCCACCCTTGCCCATATCCCTTAGTACCGTGACCTAACATATAGCTATCTATCTCTGCCTTGAAGTTGTGAAGAGATCCACAGCCTTTTACAGGAGAGAGTTCCAGCTTTCCACTAAATGTTGGGTAATAAAACGCCTCCTAATTTCATTCCTTTATGACCCAGCCCTAATTATAAGATGACAACCCCTGGTTCTAGATTCCTGCACCAGAGGAAATAGTGTTTGTAACTACCTATCAATACATCTGTAATATTTTGTTTCGATCCTTATCAAATGCCTTCTTGAAAGTCCATCAAGTGACATCCACAGACACTCTCTTATCCACTATTGTAACGACCAACTCAAAAAAATCCAACCAGATTAGCCAGACACGACCTCCCCTTCACAAACCCATGCTGACTCTTTGACAAGCTCATACCTCTCCAATTGTTGTGCCATTCTGTCTGTGAAAATGGATTGAAAGGAAACTTGCCCAAGGTTACCTCTCCAAGTGTTGTGCCATTCTGTCTGTGAAAATGGATTGAACTATGTTTCAAGCAAGTGATGACAGTTAAGACCTCCTTTCTCCTTCTCCCGTCTTAACTAAACGGGAAACAGACGTTTCCCCATAAACCCAACGCCAGGGTCTAACATCACAATCCCTGTGATACCCTGGAATGTCAGCCTGGAGACATCATAGTCTGACCCCACATCACAATACCAGCTCTGCCATCACAATACCCCATTAACATGCGACTCAAAGAGGAGAAAATGTACTCACATTTTTGTAGCATTTCAAACTGACAGCAACAAAAAAACATTAGATTTATATAGCGCCTTTCATGTCAGGAGGATGTTGCAAATCATCAAAGCAGCCCACATACAAGCAAACTTCACCCCAAATAAATCTATTTTAAAATAATTTCTGGCTTTTGTAATGGATATCTCAAAGCTGCTCCTTACAATCAAGGCCGCGCACACCAAAGAAATCTGTTCTTTAGCCACTTCTGGCTTTTGAATAAAAACACAGAAACAGGAGTTGGTCATTCAGCCATGAAGCGTGTTCCTCCATTCTATAAGATTTTGGCTGTTCTAAGTCCAATTACAGTACCGAGTTATAATTTATATCTTGGTGGAGTCCTGTAACTCAGTGGTTAGAGGAATCGCTTTACAAGCGAAAGACCTATGTTCAATTCCAGGCAGAATGAAACCTTGGGCAAGTTTCCTAACTGCACATGCTTAATAGTAATACCTCCAAAAAATTAAATTAATTGAGTATTACATAAACCATTAATAGTTTATAAATCATAATTAATATATAAAATAATGATTTAAAAAAACCATTCAAAGTCATTTCAATCCACAACTGTTTATGGGACACCGCTGTGCCCAATTGGCTGCCGTGTTTTGCTCACATATATAGTCAATTCATTTTACAGTATATTCTGTGAAGTGCTTTGAGGCGCCTAGAAGACATGAAAGCGCTATATCAAGTGCAAGGATTATCATTGGTAGTAGTAGTAGTATTATCCTACACACTTGCCACATATCCCTTAATACCCTGATCTAATATATTGGTCCCAGTTTTAAGGCTGTGGAGAGAAAGCGGGCCAGTGGGATTGAGTTTGATTGCTCTTTTTGCCTTTCTCCTTTTTGGATTGCGCCTTTCACATTTCCAAGGTGGTGAAAAAGAGGTTGGGGACCGATAGGCTTTGCGATGAATGTGGGTGATTGAGTAGTCAGGGTGGCTGTTGTTGGACAGCCAATGGCATCTGCTCTGGTGGGCACAAGAGAATTTGTAGACTGGAGCGGAGGGAGACTGTAGACGTCGAGCAGTTAGCTGAGTCAGATAGGAGGGAACAGGGATGGGAGGATTTGGGGGAAGCAGCTCGGGTCAGTGGCGTACATTGTAAATGTGGACCCTGAGACCAGGAGCAGACATATTGGGGTTCAGTGTGGCATTATTAGCTGGCTGTTGAGGATGACCATGGGGTGAGACAGACAGAGACAGACACTCATGAGCTCTGCAGAGGATGGCCTCGGGCCCCTCCGCCATTTGGGTCCCGCTCAACTGGGTCTCCTCCTTGCCCGCTCAACCCTCCGCTATCAGCAGTCATGTTTTCAGATCCAAAAAGTCACGTTTCCCTCCCACTTGTTCGGCCTCGGTCATTTTGAAGCGTATTGAGACACTTGAGGGCATTATATAAATGCAAGTTATTGTTGTAGTTCTGTTTGTCTCCTGTTCTTCAGGCAGACCCGTCTTGTACCTCCTGAGACTAACCACACTGTGACCAAGTGTGGCTTAACAACCTGCGTGCGATTGGCTTCTCACCGAGCCGTAGCTGCCATTTCACCTAGATCAATGTTGGTCAAAAATATAATACATTATACAATTGAAAATACATAAATATAATAAGAGTCATAATAGTAACAATAGTCATAATGTTAATAGGGGTCATAATAATATGGCCCTTGGAAAATACAACCGAGATATTATAATATCCCGGTCCAGACAGGATACATCCTAGGTTATCAAGGGAAGTAAGGGAGCGAATAGCAAAGACTCTGGCCACAATCTTTCAATCTTCCTTGGTTACAGGGGTGGTGTCAGAAGACTGGAAGGTTGCTAATATTATTGCACTGTACAAAAAGGCAGAAGGACAAACCTGGGAACTATAGGTTGGTTGTGGCCAATTCGATAACAACTTTTAAAAGAGAGGTGGATGGTTATTTGGGGAGGATAAGTTTGTGGGGTCTTTGGGAGACAGCCGGGGAATGAGGTTGACTTTGAATAGCTCTGTTCAAAGAGTTGGCACTGACACGATGGGCCGAATAGCCTCCTTTTGTGCTTTAAAATTCTATGATTCTATGAACTTTGAAGGCAGAAAGAGAAAGTCTGAGGTGAAGGGATTTGGGGGGAGTTTGTGGAGTGGGGACGTAGCGAAAACATTACCTGTTCCTTGCCTCATCCCTATCCACAATACTATTGACCTGGAAAAGAGACAGAAACAAGAGGATTAGCTCATTGTGGGACACTGCTCTGCACAACTGGACAACATGGTCAGCCGCTGAACGAAATACGAACATAGATTATTATTATCACCTGATTGGAGGGTTTGGAAAGTAGGAATTCCCAGCATCTGCCCATCATTATTTCTTCTTCCTGAGAGAGGAATAGATTGTCATTCAGCCTGGCTCCCAGTCAGGTGGTCAGACACATGGCCCTCCACACCCAGCAGACCACAACAACAATAAATGACATTTCTGTACTGCCTTTTACGTCAGGAGAACGTGCTAATGCACAGAAGATAGTGAGAATAATTTGGGGAATAGTTTACATTATCTCCACTGAAGCAATCTGAATGACCTGATACTGCGCTGTACCAAATGGAACGATTATTAGCATTATCGTTATTGTCCAGACGACAGCGTGGTGTCAGTAGATTGGGTTTGTGCGAGTGGGAGATGGTGTTTCGCTGTTCTTAACTGGGGTGTTACCGACATTGCTCTGTAAAGTGACGGATCCCTCAGCCCGTCAGTTATACAGCAACTCTCCCGCCTGCTCTAACTCACGGTCTCTGAGAATTCCTTTGTTCCAGGTGGACTATTCTCCACTCTTGTATCTGTGTTCTTCTGCCTAACAAACGACAACAACAATTTGACCTTATATTCAATGATGGACATAATAATAATCCTTGCATTTGATTTAGCGTTTTTCATGTCTTCTAGATATTGGACTCAGGTCTCAATTAACTTCACACAGATACCGGGAGCACCGAGCAAGCGGGGATGGGTTGGGTATGAAGACAGTGACCAAAGAAATGTCCATGATTAGTTTCTGAGCAGTGTTTAAAGGCAGAAAGAAGCCTCAGGCCTTATCCTTGTCCAACAGGTACGAGATACTTGCAACCTGTGTGGACAAGGAAGCCTGTGAGGAGGATGGACAATCTGACTCCAACACCTCTATGTAGGAGATCATACAAGTGGCAGGAGATATACAGATTATTGTTGTAATTAGGGATGAGACAGCCAGGAGGACAGACACACTTCTCTGCAGCCACAACCAGGAGACACAAAGGCTCTGTTGCCTTCCTGGGGCCGGGGTGAAGAATGTCTCTTCAGGTCTGGAGGAGAATTTGTGGCAGGAGGGAGAGAACAATTGAAGGTACCTATGTGAATTACCACAATTGTGGTAATTCACATAGGTACCGAGGAATAAAGTAGGACTAGTAGGGACCGACTTGAGGAGTGAGTTTAAGGAATTTGGAATTTAATTAAAATGTAGAACATCCAATGTGATGATATAGGGATTGTAGCTTGAGCCATGTGCTAATTGGTACAGGCACAAACAAATTAAAGAATTAAATATGTTGCTGAAAGAGTGATGCAGAGGGCAGGGGTTTCATAACTAAAGTCCTGTAAAAAAAAAGGGAATAAAAAGGGAGGTAGGCAAAGCTTTAAACTATTAAGGGTGGGGCGTGGGTGGGGAGGTTTACAGTTAAAAGAAAACCAGCAAAATTAAAAACGATGAAGGTTGTAGAGCAGATTAGCGAGGGAAATAAACAGAGTGTGTCAAGGAGGGACAATACGCTCAGCATTGCACAAAGGGCATCAGTAGGGCAAGTAGGGGAAATGGTAAGAAATCTAAATTAAAGGCACTATATCTGAAT
Source organism: Hydrolagus colliei (assembly GCA_035084275.1). NCBI lineage: Eukaryota > Metazoa > Chordata > Chondrichthyes > Chimaeriformes > Chimaeridae > Hydrolagus > Hydrolagus colliei. The sequence continues at coordinate 3,977,121 of CM068763.1, read as the reverse complement.
GCACAAAGCATCCGTATTAAGATAGATGAATCAATGGCACAAATAGAAACTAACAGGTATTATCTAGAAGGTACTATTGAGACATGGTACCAGAGAGATCAAGGGTGGGAGCTAAACATTCTGGGGTTATCGGCATACTGGAAAGATAAGCAATGTGGAAAATGAGGTGGGGGGGGGGGGGGGGGGGTGGAGGGTTGGGGTGGGAGTAACCCTGCTAATAAAGGATGGAATAAACACTGGAAAGGTTCTAAATCATAAAATCAGGATGTCGAGTCAAGTAGAAGTATGAAATAACAAGGGGCAGAAAACCCTAGTGGGAGTAGTTTATAGATCCCTGAATAGCAGTCACGGAATTGCACAAGCATTAATCAAGAAATTAGAGGAGCGTGCAGCAAAGGTAATACACTGAGTGGGTGATTTCAATCTTCATTTAGATTGGGAAAACTAAATTTGGAAAAGTAGACAAAGAGTTCATAGAATGCATTAGAGATAGTTTTCTAGATCAGTACGCTGAGGAACGAAACAAAGAACAGAGACCTTGTTTTGTGTAACACTGCAGGGCTAATCAGCAACATGGATGTTGGCTCCGATAGGGCAGAGTGATAGAACATGATAGAATTTAGCAACAAATTAGAGAGTGATATAGTTAAATCCGAAGCAAAGGTCTAAAATTGAAATAGAGCCAACTTTGCACATATGAGAGAAGATTAAGCTAAAATAAACTAGGTAATTAGTTTAAAGGATATGACAATAGACCAGTAATGGCAAACGTTTAAAGATATAGTACATAATTCCCAGTGATCACGTATTCCCTTGAGGAATAAAAGTATCATGGGGAAAGTGGTTCAATCATGGCTAACTAGAGCAGTTATAAAAAGTATAACATTTTATGAAGAGGCCTATTATACTGTCAAAAAGAGCAGTAAACTTGAGAATTGGGAGGGCTTCAGAGATCAACAAAGAAAAACTGAGAAACTGATTAAGATAATGGATAATGGATTATGAGGGCAAACTAGCTAGGCAAATAAAGACAGATTGCAAAAGCTTTTACAAATACATAAAGAGGAAGAGACGAGCAAAAGCTAATGTGGGTCCATTACAGGCAGAGTGAGGAGAAACTATAATGGAGGATAAAGATATGGCAGAGTCATTAAACAAATACAGTGCTTTGCTTCAGTCATCACGTTAGTAGACACTGAAACTTTACAAAAAATAGAGGTGAACTAAGAAGCTAATGTTAGTGAGCAATTTAGGGAAATTAACAACAGCAAAGTTTTTGTATATATTAGGGAAACTGTTGGAATTGAAAACAGACAAATCCCCTGGACCTGGTTATCTGCATGCTGGGGTTTTAAAAGAGTTGGTTGTTGAGATAGTGGATGGTTTGTGCTTGATCTTCCCAAATTCTGGAATGGTTCCCATTGATAGGAAGAACGCAAATGTAACACCACTTATTTAATAAGGGTGGGAGAGAGAAGATGGGGAACTATAGATCAGTTATTCTGACATTGGTGGTAGGGAAAATTCTAGAATCCTTAATTAGGGACGTCATAGTGGGGCAGTTGGAAGACTATAACATGATTAGGCAGTCAACATGGCTTTACAAAGGGGAAGTCATGCTTAACAAATCTTGGATTTTCAGTTGGCATTCAACAAGTGCCACATAAAAGGCTGCCACACAATATTAGGACCCATGGAATTAAAGGCAATATATTAGCATGGATTGAAGAGTGGCTAACGGGAAGAAACCAGAGAGAAGGGATAAACAGGTCCTTCTCAGATTGGTAGGATGTGACTAGTGGAGTGCCACAAGGATCAGTGCTTGGGCCTCAACTATTTACAATCTATATCAATGATCTAGATGCGGACATAGAACTTAAAATATCTAAATTTGCGGATGACTCAAAGTTAGTTCGGAGAGTAAGCTCCGAGGATGACACAAAAAGAATGCAACAGGATATACAACAACAAATTTACATTTATAGAGTGCCTTTCACATCGGGAGGATGCCCAGGGTGCTGAGATAGGCTTGGTGAGTGGGCACTAAGGTGGCAGGTGGAATATAATGTGGGAAGTGTGAAATTATTCACTTAGGTAGTAAAAACAGAAAAGCAGATTATTTTCTGGAGGGGGAGAGAGTAGATAGTGTTAGCATTCAGAGGAATTTGGGTGTCCTTATACACCAGTCACAAAAAGTTAATGTGCAGGTGCAGCAAGCAACTAGGAAGGCTAATTCATTGTAAAAGGGTTAGAATACAAGAGTAGGGAAAACTTGCTGCAACTGTATAGCACCTTGGTGTGACTGCACCTAGAATATTGTGTGCATATAGGTTAGTTCCTGGGAAGAGGGGATTGACCTAGGTTCGGTAATCTAGCCTATATTCTCTAGAATATAGAAGAATTAGAGGTGATCTTATAGAAACCTTTTAGAATCTTAAGGGGCATGACAGAGTAGACAGTGTGGGATATAGTGGCTAAAAGCACTATGTGGGGGTGGGGGGGGGGGGGGGGGGGGTGAGGGACAAGCAGGAAATGAAAAGGTCACCCTTGGCAGGTGAAAGTGGGTGAGCAGAGGAACATGTTCAGGGGGAGCGACTTGGGTAGGGGTGTTAGCCAAAACAGGCGCTTGGCCCGGGAGTGAGAGATCAGTGAGGCAGCATCAGCCCTGGGCTACAGGAGACATTGTAATGGGGGGAGGGAGATGGCAGTCATGGCTTAGGTGCCTGAGACTGGGAGGGAAGGGAGGATAAGCAAGCTGATGGATGTAAGTACAAGACACAGGTGAGTTTGAAAAGGGCGTTAGGAAGTGAGGTCAGGCACCCAGACCCGGCCGTTGTTCAGACGATTTTGAAATGACGGCCCCCAGAAACTTGCCCTCGCTGGTCGCTCACCACCTCATGTTGCTGGCCACAGTCCTGGCTTCTCTTGCATCCATTGTAGTCAGGAGGCTTCGAGTTTCTCTCCCCCACCCAGTACCCAGTTAGGGGGGGGAGGGGGGGGGGGGGGGGGGAAGAAGCCAGGGCGCCAATGAGGGTTTTTGTCAGTTTCCTCGGGATTCAAATAAAACGATCGGGCTGACGTCAGGCGGCAGCCGGTTGCTGATTGGCTGGAGCCTGGGACAGTCAGCAATGGCGGCGATGGCGGTTTGTCCCTCACGAGCCCCGCCTCCAGCCCCGAGTCAGCCCCTGGCTTCAGGCCATGTTCGCTTGTCAGCCGCTCCAGATGCCGCTCGATTGTGAGCCGCGGGTCGCCCGATTGTGAGCCGCGGGTCGCCCCCCCCCCTCCCCGGGGCCTGGAGGCGCCGAATGAGTCCCTTCACGCCCCTCTGGCGGGTAAGTGGCCTCCGTCCCCGGTCCAGGCTCCCCGGCCTCGAGCCCAAGAGGCCGCTCGAGTCCAGGCCACCTACAGTTGGCCCCCAGGCGCCTCGATCCCAAACACACGGTCTGTGATCATGGTCGGCAGCTCCTCGTCAAGCTGCCTCCTCACGCCGCCATCTTATATTTCACTGTTATTGACAACAATAATAATAATCAATATCAATAATAACAAGAAATGATCAGAACAATAACCAATGCTAACATCAATAATGATTGAATAATAAAAATGTGATTCCAAAAATACAACCACAAGATATAATAATGATAATCTAATAATGTAAATGATAATAATATTACAGATATAATTTAATAAGAAGAGTTTTAATAATGAAAAATGAGAACCAACCACCACCAAAATCCAATAACAGGAAAAATAATAACAACAATAAAATAACCATAATCTTAAAATTAATCACAAATATAGCCGTGCCATTAATAATCCTAACAACAATAGCAATCTGATCGAGGTCGGCAGCTCCGTGTGGAGCCGCTCTCCTGTCGCCGCCATCTTAGAAAATCCTGGGAAGGCTTTTGAGATGTTTTGATGGGAGTGATAAGGCACTGAATTAAATGTGAGGATCAATCAGTCAATCAAAACTTACATTTATATAGTGCCTTTCATCGAGAGGACGTCCTAAGGCGCTGTCCTGTTAGGTACAAGAGCAGTGGGGGAGGGGTCGGGGCAGGGGGAAGGAGAGTAGGAAAATTGACTGTATTTTGGGGTGAAACACGGCAGCCAAATTGCACACAGCGGTGTCCCACAAACTGTCGCGGAAATGGGCCAGAGGAAAAAGGGGGAAAAGAATAAGGGGGCAGAGGGAGGGAAAGGTGGGGTGGGGTAAGGTCAGGGAGGAAGAGGTGGGAGTAAGGGGGGAGAGGGAGGGAAAGGTGGGTGGGGGGGCAAGATCAGGGAGAAAGGGGGGGAAAGAGGGAGGGAAGGGGAAAAGAGGGCAGAGAAAGTGGGGAAAGGGAGTGAGGGAAGAAGAAGATGGGGGGGGGAAAGGCCAGGGGGCGGTGGAGGGGGGGGGGGGGGGAGAATCAAACAACAGCAATAAACAACAAAAGCAATAATATTAACAATCAACCATTGTCCAGCATCCGCTCCTTGTCCGCGCCGCCCGCCTGGACGATCTTTAAAATGGCGGGAACAGGGCCCAGTGTGGTGACAGGCCCCCAAACCGACTGACTCCTCAGCTGGTGACTTGGTGTCGGCCCTGGTACCTCGGACACGGCGTATCTGGTCAGCTCGCCCGGCAGCAGCAGCCCCACCGCCGTCTGGATCTCCCGCGGTGAGATTGTCTCCCGCGATGAGATGATCTGCCGCTTGCAGCACTGGAGCAGGTAAAAAGTCTCGCAGGGGAACCGCTCGAAGACGTCGTTGTCGAGCAAGTTCACTAAGTTTATGGCCGACGATGAAGAAATGCCCGTGTTCGGGTGGACCAGCCCCAGCTCCCCGCAGACGCATGGTGTGTAGCTCTGCATCCTGTACTTGTGGTTTTGATTTTGATTTTGGTAGCAGTTTTGGTTGCGGGGGCGCAGCGCCTAACCCTCTTCCGCTGCCGCCAGGATAATTATTATTATCTGTACATGTAGTGTAGCTGACTGAGACCACCCTGGAACTGAGGCAATTCTTTTACCTCACAGATATCAAGGATGTGCCTCACAGAGTTGAAGCTCGTGGCTAATTGTGATGAATCTTTAATCTCAACAACATGAACAATTTACACTTATATAGATAGCGCACTGGGTAGCATCTCAGAGGTTTAACAGTAATGAACGCCAACATGCCTTTAGTTGCTTACTGTACCTGCGTAGCAAACTAACTTTTGCGACTGGTGTACAAGGACACCCAAATCCCTCTGAACGCTAACACTTTCTAGTCTCTCCCTTTCTAGAAAATAATCCGCTTTTCTGTTTTTACTGTCTAGGTGAATCACAGTTCCCCACGTTATGTTTCATCTGCCACTGCCCACTCACCTAGCCTATCTATATCCCGTGCAGTTTTTTTGCTTCATCCTCGGAGCTAATAATAATCTTATATTATTAATAGTATCTTTAATAGTAGTAATAATAGTAAAATAATCATATGGCATCCGAAAAATACAATCGCGAGATGTAATATAATGCAAATGGCATAATAATATTACAAGAATAATTTAAGAAAAATAATAATGCTAATAATGAGAACTGTGAAAATGAGAACCAACACCACCAAAATCCAACCAAAGGAATAACAATAATAATAAAACTGCAATAATAACAAGAATAATATTAACAATACTAATATGATCCTTCTAGGAGAGGAGCAGAGCAGCCACGATCCAGCCAGAGGAGAGTGGAGGAGTGTCCGTTGCCATCAATCCTCAGTCCCTTTCCTCCCGGAAATACAACACCAGCAGCAGGTCCTGAGGGTACGAGAGGAAACAACAGTGAGTCCCGGATACACCAGAAAACAGCTGGATATTAACAGGATCACAAAAGATTTGCCGATTAAAAAGACCCTTCAGCCAATTTCACTTCAAACTTTCCTATGCCCGACCTCACAGCACCCAGCAGTTTCCTCAATAAGTCCAGCGTCCCGGGCTCAATCAGCCTTCCTGGCAACACAGAGCAAACACATGTGACCCCGAGTGTAAATAACTGATGGCTGGATCGTGTGCCAACTCTGCCCTTCACCAGCATCAGCCTCCGTGTGCAACTGAGAGCCTCACTGAGAAAGCCTCATTGAGACCTTCACTGAAAGAGGGATTGGAGGAACAGGAACAAAATGGTTTAGGAAACGAGATGCGGGGTGGGGGAGGGAAATAAAACATGGAGCGAGTTCAGGCCTGTGGACCGGGTAACCCAATGTGTGCAAGACCCTGTACAGTCATCAGAAGTGATCATTTTGCTTTCCTCTGGAGAATTCCTCTTGCTTCTACCGATGTGGACAAAATTTCTATAGATTAGATAGTCACTGAAAATCAACAGCTTCAAAATAGAGTAGCGATCCTTCCATCTCCTCTACATTCCCAGGGATCACAGCATTTCTTACATTACCTGATCTCTCTGGTTCCCCTGCACATCCTCTTTCTGTTCTTCTGCTTCCTAAAGGCAAAAATAAAAGACTCAGCGACTCGCTCGCTCGCTCAGAGCCTGATACAGTGGTAGTGCTCTTACAGAAGGCTGTGGGTTCAAGACCCATATCAGGATTTAGCATATAATCTAACTCTTCAGTGCAGTGCTGGGGAGTACTGCATTGTTGGAGGTGCTGTCCTTCAGATGAGATGTTAATCCGAGGTCCAATCTACCTGTTCAACTGATGTTAAAGATCTTGTGATACAAATTTGAAAAGAGCAGAGATTTTCCTGTTGCCCTCCCAAAACAACAAAATTACATTTGTATAGGCGCTTTTCATGTTGAGAGGATGTCCTAAGTCATTAGCCATTTGTGGGACAGATTTATGACTTCTCCTCTGCTACCAGCTCTAATTTATTTTCCCCCAGCCTATCAATACAATAACATGACATAATGTTATTGTAGTTAATATAACATAATAACATGCCAAAATTGAACAAAATGAATTAATAAAGATGATAATAATAATAACTATAGTACAATCTGCAGAGGAGCCACAAATCCAGCCAGAGGAGGAGATAAGATTTTGAGTTGCCCTCAATCCTCAGCCCTTTTCCTCCAGGGAAAACAACACTAGCAGCATTTCCTGTGGGAATACCAGGTACAACAGGAAACAGCTGGATGTTAACAGGGAGGTTCTAGCAAAAAGCCCATTTAACCTATTTCACCCCAAACTTTCTGACTCCCATCGAACATCTCCCCCTCACAGCTCCCAGCCATTTTCTCAATATGTCCAGCGTCCCTGGTCTCAACCAGCGTTCCTGGCAACTCAGAGCAACCAACAGTGATCCTGAGAAAATAAATATTTGCTGAAGCCTGTGCCAACTCTGCCCTTCACCATCACAAGCCTCAGTGTGCGACTGAGAAAGCGTCACCGAGAGAGATTCACTCAGTGCATCAATGAGCAAGCGTCACACTGTACCTTTTCCTCTTCTTTTTCTGCTTTTTAGCTGCTGCTGCTGCTGCTGCTGCTGCTCCTGGACGGGAAACAAAAAGACTTGTTGACAATGACCCTCCCGCACACGAGCCTTTCCCAACAGAACAAACCTAAAGCTCTCACTCGGTTACAAGCAGGATTCGAGGATAAGGGGCTAAATGATTGAGAGACGAGGCTTGGGTGGAGGGGTGGAATGAAACGTGATGGACAGAGACACCCCCTGCCCCACTGGGTGAGGAGCCACTGAGTGGGTATCACACCCACTGAAATGGACAGACTTGCTTACCCCTGGAGAGTTCCTCCGTTCCGTCTTGTACTGATGTCTGTGGAGACAGAAATTGCTGGAGATTAGATAGTCTAGAGGTCCATGCACCTCCTGCACAACTGGGGTCACAACATTTCAACAACAACAACAACAACAAATTACACTTATAAAGCGCCTTTCACGTCGGGAGGATGTCCCAAGGCGCTGCACAGGAGGCGTGCGACCCGAGCTGGGAGGGGGGTGTTCGGGAAGGGGTGAAACAAGTAGGGGAGGTCGAAGAATTCGGGGTGTAACAGAAGGCACGGTCGAAGAGGAAAGTCTTCAAACCGGCCTTGAAAGAGGAAAGGGAAGAAACGAGACGGAGGGATTGTGGGATGGAATTCTATAGGGTCGGAGCAGAAAAACTGAAACCCGGCCTCCGATGGTGGGGCGGTTCGGGCGGGGGGCTTGGAGCAGGTCAAGTCCTGCTGAACGGAGGGTCCGGGTGGGCTTGTAGGGGGAGAGTAAATTGGTTAAATAGGGCGGGGCAAGGCCATGTAAGGCCTTGAAGGTGATTACATTACCTGATCTCTGGCTCCCCTGTGTTTCCTCCTTCGATTGTTCTTCCTCAAGACAAAGTGAAAGCTTCAGGCACTCACCACAACCTGGCTTAGTGGTACCATTCAGGCATCTGTCAGAAAGTTGTGAGTTGAAGACTTTGTATCAAAGGCAAGGATTTTTATGGTAATCATTATGCAGACTTATGACAGCAGGGTGACAAGTGACCGGGAATGTACAGGTGCTGACGTGATACTGTGTATGTTAGCGACCACCACTACATAGGCTGCTGTGTAAAATCCCCGTGCCCTTAGACAAAAACTTCAACTCACCTGCCTGCCGTCACTCACTGTCTCCGGGATATCCACCTCTATCACTCTGCTCTCCTCCGTTTCCAGCTCTTCCGCCTTTGTGCTTAGCCTAACAAACAACAACAACTTGCCCTTATAAGCAATTCCGCTCGCAACAGACTCAGGTATCAAAGAGCTTCACACAATTATTGGGAGCTCCGAGCAGCTGGGAGAAGGGCAGGGTTTGAGTAGGGCGACCGAAGGAATGGCTGAAACAACTTGTTTCTCAAAGAACTGTGAAGACAGAAAGATAATGTCCGATGCAAAGGAATTTTGGGGGAGTTTGTGTAGAGCGGGAGCATAGGAAAAACCTTACTCGTTGCTCGCCACATCCATCTCCACGGAGATGCTGTTGACCTGGATAAGGGACAGAAAGGAAAGGATTAACTGTCGGCTACATCCTGGAGGACATGTCTGTCTGACGACATTGCATGGTTTAGCTGGAGAATGTCAAGCATCCAAACCTGGCCGCACTGTAACTCGATGAGTCCCTGGATCTGACACTCACCAGGTTGGCTTGATTGCCGTCTTGAGCCTCGCTTGGCCTCACCAACTCCTGGTCAATAGGGGGAGAGAGTTCATTATCCTGAAATACAAAGCAGCTGTTAGTGGCTGTTATCTTACTGGTCGCCATCGTCTATGCTGCTCTGTAAACCACCCGCTCCCTCGACCTGTCGTTTACACAGTGACGTGCCAGCCTGCCTTCACTCACCGTATCTCGGATGACCACATCCCCGTGTTCCTCATCCTCCAGCTCTTCCTGTTGTTCCTCGAGCCTAAGAAACACCAACAACAATTTGCCTATAAAAACGATGCCACTCACATTGCCTTGGTCCAAGGCAGAGCGATTTGGAGGGAGATTGTGCAGAGTGGGGACATAGCAAAAACCTTATCTGCTGCACGACTGACCAGCCTCCACTAACACCGATGCAATTCTGACGAACTGGAAAAGAGACAGAAAGCAGAGTTTACAGTAACTCCGGAGAAGCACTTTGAGAAATCGGAAAGACACGATAAGGCACTGCATCAAATGGAAGGATTCTAGTTCTAATAATTACTATCCAGACTCCCAAAGTGACAGATGACAGAGATTCTACGAGTGGTACGTGGTGCTGCGCTGGATTTGACTGTTAACAGCGAACACCATCTATGCTGCTCTAAAACGCCCACTCCCACGGCCCGTCAGTTACACAGTCACTCGCCCGCCTGCCCTCACTCACGGTCTCTATGAATTCCCGGTTCACGACCTCTGGTAACTGCTCTTCCTCCGCCTAACAAACAATAACAACATAAACACTGTGGTTCCATTGCACTCAGGTCGCGAAGAGCTTCACACAGATACCGAGAGTTCCAAGCAGCCGGGAGATGGGCAGGGTTTGAGGATAGCAACCAAAGGAACAGCCAAATTGACTAATTGCTGAACAAACTTTAAAAGGCAGAAAGAGCAGGTCAGAGGCAGAGGGGTTTGGGGGGAGTTTGTGGAGTGCGGGGACAAAGCAAAAACCTTACGTGTTGATTATATTCCTCGCCCTGGCCCGTGTCCTGACCTTGAAAAGAGACAGAAGGGAGAGGATTAGCTGCCGGCAAAGACATGGCTGCCGTATCTGTGTGAAGACATTGCAGGTTTGGGCTGGAAAATATCAAGACCCCAAATCCCGCCACACTAACTCGGTGAGTCTCTCGGTCTGCCACTCACCATGTTGGCCTGATGACAATCTATTATCTCTTGTGCTATCACTAGGCACAAGTCGAGGGCAGAAGAGAGTCTTAGTTCCTGAAATACAAAGCAGCTATTAGTGCATGCAGAATCAGTATCTTGATGCTAACTACACTAAATATCGAGAGACTTGGGACATCCTCGCCACTGTAGGGGGATGAAAGGGTCAAGTTTGAACATAAGAATAAGAAGGAGCAGGAATAGGCCATTCGGTCCATCGAGCCTGCCCCTTCTTTCAATAAGATCATGGCTGATCGTCTAATGTAACAGCACCTGCACCTGTAACTTATCCCCATATCCCTTAATTCCTTTATCCATAAGAATTCCTATTCCCCATCCAACTGACCAGTTGGGTGGAGAATTGCCATGTGTTCATTCCGGAGGGGAAGTCCCAAGTGAAGCTGGGGTTTATGCACGTGACCCAGTGGCTGGTTCAGTGACAGATGTGGACCCACGTCTCCCAATGACTGTCCCACTCACTCCTTGGCTCTTTTGGGACACTGCTGTGTGCAACTGGACAACATGATCAGCCTCTGAATCAAACCCAAAGATTATTGCTATTACCGGACTGGAAGGGTCGGACATTATATATTGGCAGCATCTGGCCATCATTATTTCTTCTTCCTGAGAAAAAAATGGATTGTCATTCAGCCTGGCTCCCAGTCAGGTGGTCAGACACACGACCCTCTACACCCAGCAGACCACAACAACAATATAAATGACATTTCTATATCGCCTTTCACGTCAGGAGGACTTCCAAACTCACAGAAGGCAATTTGGGAATAATTTGGGAAATAGTTGACATTATCTCCACTGAAGCGCTTTGAGATGTGTGGATGACCTGAGGAGGCGCTGCATCAAATGGAAGGATTAATATTATAAGAATTATGATAGGTGAAAAGGATTGTACGGGTGAGACTTGCTGCACTGGATGTGACTGGGATGTTACCGACCACAGTTACACAGTGACTCGCCCGCCTGCCCTCACTCACGGTCAATGCTTTAGCTGGTCCTGTATTCCTCCCACTCAGCTGTGATGCGCTTGACCTGCAGCAGAGACACAAAGGAGAGGATTAGCTGCTTGCAAGGCCCTAGCGACAATTTCTGCCTGAAGACATCGCAGGATTGGGCAGGATAATGTCAAGTCTCCAAACCCGGCTGAGCTGTAACTCACTGAGTCTCTGGGTCTGAAACTCACCAGGTTGGTTTGACACTCCTCCTCCTGAGCCCACTCAAGCACCAAGTCAAGGTACATCACACACACTCTTCTTCATCCAGAAATACAAAGCTGCTGTTAGTGTGTGCGGCCTCCATGTCTTAACACAAAACTGTTCCTCCGCTCGGTGCGCACTGGCCTACTTTGTGTTGATGTGAGTGGTCGGTTTGTGGAGCTTGACACCTGATGGGATATGAGCTGCAGGGTTATGAATAATCTGCGGTTTCTGGAGGGAGAGTTGGGAATTCAAGTGAGCAGTAAGTTGGCAAAGTCAATCAAGTCTCCTGTATGGTGTTCGTGGAAACCTGTGTGCAACCGATTGCCACATTTTGCTCAAAAATATACCGTCGCTACACTTCAGAGTACAGTATATCCTTGACAAGTCTTGACAATGTGATAGGTGATGTGTCAAATTATTATTATAACCTCATTGGATGTATTTGAGAACATATAATTCTCCGACCACTCGTTCTCTCCTGGTTCGTCCTGAGAAAGAAATGGATTGTCATTTAGACTGACTCCACCCCAGTCAGACAGTCAGGCACACGGCCCTCCTCATCCAGCAGACAGTGACAATACTGTGGGAAATGGTTTTAATATTGATCTATCCAGATTCTGACCCAGCCTGTAGTGTCATTTAACTGATCACTGGCCTTGGATATTCCCTGACTGACGGGGTTTGTACAGGGGCAGATCAGGGAGATCTCCAATGCCCCGGCCACTGTCCTGGGTGCCACAGTCAGGGGCTGAATAACAACTATTTCAATTTGCTGCCGCGTGTCCAGAATGTGTGTCAGGCCCAGGACATCCTGTCACTGGTCTGTCATTCACCGCTCATCGCTTACCCCCTTCATGAAGCCCCGCCCACACAATCACCTCAGGTTGTGGTTCCTCCTCCGTTGTCTCTGCCTCCGTTGGTTCGGCCTCCGGGTTTTTAGGGCTGAAGAGAGATTATAGTAATGATGATAATAATAATTCCTGCGTCCTGTTTGTTGTACAGTCACTGCTTTCACCTGCTGGTCCCACCCTCTCTTCAGCCCCAACAGACAATCAGACAATGTTTCACCTCGTTCTCTCGATGATGATGGATTCCAGTATTTTGCTACATCTGACTTTAAGATGACTCATCTGTAGGTCGTCTAATCTCGCTCCCTCTCCCGTTTTAATTAAACGGGAAACAGACATTTCTCCACAAACCCATCGCTGGGTCTGACATCACAATCTCCCCCTGTGATACCTTGGAGTGTGAGCCTCGAGACATCATAGTCTGACCCCCACATCACAATACCAACAGCCAATAGACAACTCTGCCATCACAATACCCCGTTAACATGTGACTCACAGAGGAGAAAATGTTCCCACATTTTTGTAGCATTTCAAACTGTCAGCAACAAAAACATTACATTTGTATAGCGCCTTTCATGTCAGGAGGACGTCACAAGTCATCAAGGATACTGTATCTCAAAGCAGTCCATATACAAGCAAGCTCCCCCACCCCAAATAAATCTATTTTTAAACCACTTCTGGCTTTTGAATAAAAATACAGAAACAGGAGTTGGACATTCAGCCCCTCAAGCCTGTTCTGACATTCTTTTAGACTGTGGCTGATCTGCACCTCACATCCAATGAACCCCCCCGCCCACCCTTGCCCATATCCCTTAATACCATGACCTAACATATAGCTATCCATGTCTGCCTCGAAGTTGTGAATAGATACACAGCCTGTCACAAGAGAGAATTCCAACTTTCCACTGATGTTGCGTGATAAATCGCTTCCTAATTTCATTCCTGAATAGCCCCTAATTATAAAATGACCCTCTCCCTTGTTCTCGATTCCCCCACCAGAGGAAATAGTGTTTGTAACTACCTTAACAAAACATCTATAATCTTTTGTGTGGATTCTTATCAAATGCCTTCTGAAAGTTCATATCAACAACATCTATACACACTCTTATCCACCATACAACTCAAAAAAATCCATCTAGATTAGGCAGACACAACCTACTCTTCACAAACCCATGCTGACTCTCTTTGTTTTCTGGCATTCTGTCTGTGATAATGGATTCCAGTATTTTTCTAACATGATGTTACAATGACAGCTCTGTGGCTCCTGTTTCTCCCTTTCTTGCATCTTAACTAAAGGGGAAACAGACAATATTTCTCCACAAATTTTCTTGTTATTGGAGTGAGTGACCAATTATATCTGGGGCATTGTCAAGTTTGCCAAGACATTGGAAGAGAGAAACTCCCTTCTGCTTTCAAATTGTACCACAAGATGGGGCACATGGGACCTTGGATTAACATCTCATCTAATGACAGCAACACTGATAATGCAGCACACCCCCAGCACTGCATTGAAGTGTCAGTTTAGACAATGTGACTAAGCCGTGACGTGGGGCTTCAACCCACAACTTGCTGACAGATGCGTGAATGCTACCAATAAGCCAGGCTGTAAGCGAGTGGCTGAATCTTTCACTTTGTCTTCAGTTAGAAGAAGAACAGAAAGAGGAGGATATGCAGGGGAGCCAGAGAGATCAGGTAATGTAAAAAAAATTCTGTGATCCCAGGAGAAGTGCAGAAGGTACATGGAGCTCTACCTAGACTATTTTGAAGACAATAGTCTAACGAAGACATTAATGAAGACATTAATGAAGATAATGAAGACAATTTCTGTCTCCACAGATATCAGCAGAAGCAGGAACGGAGGAACTCTCCAGGGGTAAGCAAAAGATGAGGCCTTTGAAGGAACTCTCCAGGAGTAACCTCCTTTACCCACTGGAGAGTGCATTCATGGAGGAGAAAGGGTCTTGTGTTTCTTGGGCCGCCCAGTCCAAAGGCCTGATCTCACTCCGTGTGTTATTTCCCCCCCCCCCCCCCTCCCCTCCCCCCCACCCGAGTCTCGTCTCTCAATCCTGATCCTTGAATCCCTCTTGTAGCCGAGTGAGACCTTTAGATTTGCAGAATAGTTGGTCTGGCAGGAAGGGCTCGCATGTGGGAGGGTCATTGTCAAAATGTTTTCTGTTTTCCCCCCAGGAGCAGCAGCAGCTGAAAAGGAGAGGAAAAAGAAGAAAAGGTATAGTGACGCTTGCTCATTGATGCTCTGAGTGAATCTCTCAGTGATACTCTCTGTCGCACACAAAGGGTGAAGGGCAGAGTTGGCACAGGCTTCAGCCAACATTTATTTATTCAGAATCACTTATGGTTGCTCTGGGTTGCCAGGAAGGCTGGTTGAGCCCAGGACGCTGGACATATTGAGGAAACAGCTGTGAGAGGGAGATGTTCAATGGGAGTTGGAAAGTTTGGGGTGGAATAGGTTGAATGGGTTTGTTAATTGACACCTCAAGCTGTAATATCCAGCTGTTTCCTGTTGTACCTGAGACTCATTGATGTTTCCTTTCATACCCACAGGTGTTGTTTTTCCTGGAGGAAAGGGGCTGAAGATTGAGGGCAACTCAAAATCTTCTCTCCTGTGGCTGGACTGTGGCTCCTCTGCTCCTTTGATATAATATTGTTGTTGTTTATGATTTTGATTATTATTATCATTCATTTTGTTTGATTTTGGTACATCATCTTTCGCGACAGGAGGTTGGCCCAAGGTGCTGGACAGTCATTGTTTCAGACCAAAGCTTGAGACGGGGGGGCGGGGGGGGGAACGGGGGGAGGAGCGAAAGGAGGTATTAGGAGTAGCCAATGGGACTATTGAAGAGGTGGGTCTTGAGGCTGGACTTGAAGAAGGCCAGGGAGTGGGTGATGCGGAGGGACTGTAGGATGCAGTTCCATAGGTTGGGGGCAGAGTGGCTAAAGGCAAGCCCTTTTGCTGAGCGGAGGGGGGCAGGCAGGTTGGTAGGGGGTTAGAAGGTCATGAATGAGGTGAGGCTGTGAACGCCTTTAAATGTGTGGATCAGGATCTTGAATTGGATCCTCTGGATGATGGCGAGCAAATGGAGTTGGGCAAGGATGGGGGAGATGGGGTCACAAAACTTGTAACGGTAGAGTACACAGGTCACAGAGTTCTGGATCATTTGCAACCTGTGGAGGGAGGAATTGGGAAGGCTGACAACCATTTGCATAGTCGAACTGGGATGTAATGAAGGCATGAATGAGGGTTTCAGAAGCCTTGGGTATAAGGTAATGGTGGGGTAGGCAATATTCCGGAAGCGAGGGAGGAAAGACAGTTGAGGATCGAACAAGACACCTAGGTTTCTGACTGGCTTGGTGAGGTCAAGTAAGCAACCATGGAGGTGGATGCTGTCAGCGCCTAATGCATGAAGGCACTGGCGCGAGCCAATCAGTAGGGCCTCTGTCTTGTTCAACTGTAGCTCTCATCCTGGACTTGATGTCTAATAATGAATATTATTATTGATATTAAATGATTGTTATATTATTATTACCATTTTCATTATAATATATCCCAAGATTGTATTTTCCATAGATGTATTATTGCTTTCATTAACATTATTACTATTATTATATTATAATATTTTACAGTTGTTAAAGGTATCAATTTGTTTGTCAATAAACTTTTACTTTTTTGAGCCAAACTCTTATGAATGGGCTCTTCACTGTGGTGCATGGTTGGGTGGTCGCAGGGAGTGAAAGGAGCGAGTCTGGCCTCATTAAACAGTGACAACAATCTATGACCAGACTCTGAACTTGGGGAACAACCTTGGCCTGGGTGAACTCCAGCCACGACTCGGTGAGAAGCCAATCTCAGGTTGTCAAACCGCACGTTGGTCACAGTGAGATGTACCGTTTATCACAGGAGGAATTATATGGGACTGAGTAAACAACTGGTCTCAGTGAGGGTCTCAGCCTCATCAGGTGTGGAGCAAGCCTGGTCTGAGTGATTGGTCAGTGTCCAGTCAGTGCATGGTGAGATCTTGAGAAACCCGGGTAAACCGAGCGAGTGGGAGCAGAGAACAGTGAGGATTGAAGCTATTGTCGACAAATGCCAGTGGACACAGTTCGTAGGTGGGCCTGGGGGTTGAGAAGCGTCAAGTCTTTGTCTGTAAAGGAGCCAGAGAAGCTGAGGCAACGGCCGAACCAACGTACGTGCGGTGGTGAGCCACCGGCGAGGACCGGCATTGGTGAGGACTAGCGAGCGATCTGCTGCTCCAGGCGCGGGGACTATCATCAAACTCCCCTGAACAACGGCCGGGTCTCGCTGCCTGACCTCACTTCCTGACGCCCTGTTCACTCTCAGGACACCCTTCTCCCTCACTTCTTACGCTGCTGTCCCCCTAAGAACCTACCTGCCCCCCACTCCCCCGTTCTGCAGGCTCTGGCCTGCTCTATGTCCCCTTTCCGACCCTACCATCGGCAGACGGACTTTCAGCCTTTGACCCCACACTCTGGAACTCCATCCCACAGTCCCTTCGCTTCACTCCCTCCCGTGCCTCCTTCAAGGCCGGTCTCAAGACCCTTCTTTTCAATCTTGCCTTATGCTACTCTCCCAACTCTCTCCCTTCCCTCTTTACTCTCTCCCGCCTCTCACCCTACCATGCCCCCTGTCCCTTGCTCGAGTCCCAACCTGACTGTTCAGCACCTTGGGATGTCCTCCCGACATGAAAGGCGCTCTATAAATGTAATTATGTTGTTGTTGTTATTGCTGCTTCAAACCCGTCAGGGTCACCTAAGCCATGAATGCCATCTCCACCCCTCCAACCTCACTCCCCCACCCCAACCCCACCCACCCTGTCTCCTGTATTCCATGGGCTGATGCCGCCCCACACTCTACAAGGTCGTTTTGGCTGACGCCCCAACCCGAGTCACACCATACAATCCCTGTCACCTATCGCCTCGCTGTGGGGAGTCTGGATAATAATTCTTAAATTTTAATCCTTCCATTTAATGCAGCCCCTCATCAGGTCATTCGGACATCTCAAAACGCTTTAGCGGAGGTAAACTTTCCCAAATTATTCTCACTGTCTTCTGTGCGTTTGGAAGTCCTCCAGACGTGAAAGGCAATACAGAAATGTCATTTATTATTGATGTGGTCTGCTGGGTGAGGAGGGCCGTGTGTCTGACCACCTGGCTGGGAGCCAGGCTGAATGGCAATCACTTTCTTTCTCAGGAAGAAGAAATAATGATGGAAAGGTGCTGGGAATTTCTACTTTCCAACCCCTCCAATCAGATAATAATACTAATCTGTGTTTGATTCAGTGGCTGATCATGTTGTCCAGTTGAGCACAGCAGTGTCCCACAAAGAGCCAAGGAGTGATACAACACTAGTTACAGTAAGAATAATGTTTTATTCTTCCTTTGCTTCAGTTCACAGGGTTGGAGTCGACTGGTTCAGACGGAATTAGTCATATCTTGCTGTCATCTGTGAAGGTTTACAGAATTGGGTATGAAGCAATGAAGCGTCAGACTGGCTCAGTTGGTAGCACTCTCATCTCCAGAGCAGAGGGATGTGGGTTCATTATTACTGTCATTTCTCAGGCAAAGTCCACTGCGGTTTAGTTCACACATTGCCAAAGTCCAGAGTGTTTTCAAAACCCAGCGACATTTGGTTCATAACTCAATGGATTACCTGGTAATCACAGGCCTGTTATCAGTTTCCAATGCTAAATGTCATCTGTGGCAGTGTTATTTTTCAATTTCACTGTTCTATTTGTTAAATCATCAAAGCACCAGAAATACAAGAGAAGTGATGGAGCAAGTGGCAACTGAATTATGCTGGTAATAACGATACTTGCATGTGATGTATGGCACCTTTCACATCGGGAGGACATTGCAAAGAGCTTCCCAGAATTTACTGTAACGAGTCGAGACTGTGCAGTTGTAGGAGAGCAAAGCAGCAGCCAATTTACACACAATAATGTCCCATCCAGTGAGCGCCCAATTTTATTTTTGAAGTAGTTGATCAGGACACCAAGGGAAATTCCCTGCTCTTTTCAACAACAACTTCAATTTATATAGCACCCTCCACGCCGGACGGCATCTCAGAGCGCCACACAAAGCAGATCCCGGGACCAAGCCAGGGGAAGAGGTAGAAAGGTGACCAAAGCTGGGGTCGAAGAGAAAGGTCTTCAGATGGGACCTGAAACTGGGAAAAGAGGGGGCGAAGTGAAGGGAGTAAGGAAGGGAATTCCAGAGCCTCCGGGCTGAAGGCACGGGCACCAAGGATGGAGAGGAGGATTTGGGGGACATGGAGGAGGCCAGACCCAGTGGAACGAAGGCAACAGGTGCTGGTTTGAGGAGAGAGGAGGTCAGAGAGGTAGAGGCTTTCAAATAGAACCATGGAATCTCTTACGTCCTTTGTTGCTTTCAAACTGGAGATAATGTGTATTGAACAGCCTCCAACTCCAGGTGTGTGACAACAGTGTATTTCCAGTTCCTTCTCATTAATTGAAATAATAATAAAGCAATAATTCTTGTGTTTCATGCAGCACATTATCATGTCTTCAAGGTATCTCAAAGTGCTTCACATGATGGAGCAGGGTGGGTCTGGTGGAAGTTGGAAACTACCTGGGAGGGAATCGGTATCAGTATTGACTAGTCGATCCGGGAGAGAACCCACTTTTCTAAAACGCGTCACGACCTAGTAGACTGTCATGATCAGATACATCAATCTATTATGTAGCTCTTCAACCAGTCTGAACCACTCTTCGCTATTCCAAAAACCATTGTGGACATGTGCTTTCATTATAGTGTGGATCAAATGTCTCAATCCATCACCTAGTCCCCAATACCATTTCCCCACCTGATGAGAAATATGTAGAGTTGTGCTCTATAGTTAATAAAGTTTTAATGTTTCAGCCCAAGAATAATACTTTGAGGTAGATAGTCCCATCTCCTGTGAGAAATCCGATTCTATTTATGTTTCATGACCTTAGAAAAAATCATGTTTTTTTGCGGATGTTTCGCCCACAAAACAAGTAGTCAATTCACTTGATAGAATATTTTGTGAAGCTCTTTGAGACGTCTTGACAATGTGACAAAGCACTACATCAAATGCAAGCATTATTATCATTATTATTATTATCACCTTCCAGTTTCGGGTCATGGGGGAATAACAAATAATAAAGTCATTGAAAGTGTTAAAGGATACTGCGTGATGGCTTAGGAAGAGTAATAATGTTAAACACACAAAGTGTGTGCATAAAACCCCCTCAGAAAATAACTGCCCCCTTATGTTTGATCCCAGAAGGTAATCAATGGTCTATCATTCAGGGTGATTATACTGGCTCACTGCTGACAATAGCCAAAGAACGTAACATCACGTTCATTTCAAAAGTGTAAAGAAGCAATTCCCGCTCAGGAATACTCAGCAATGATTACAGTACAGCCAGAGGTTTAGTGGGACAGGTTTTGACTGGATTGAGCCCTGCATAGATGGTGGATTCCGATAGGCGATCACACTTTGCAGCAGAGGATTTCCGAGAGTGTTTGAAATCAGTGGGCATAAAACAACACTTACACTTTCCCTACTGCCCGGAATCATCAGGATCAACTGAGTGGACGAACCAAACACTCAAAACAGCCCGACAAAAACCTGTTGGGAAGAAATGGGAAACGTTGCTCAAATTAGCCCGGATTGTTACCCTCAAGGCTTTAAATAATGATAATCCTTGGCATTTGATATAGCACTTTTCACGTCTTCTAGGTATCTCAAAATGTTTCACAGAAGATTCTGTAAAATCCGAACCTGTGCGCAACCTTGGCATCAGGTTCGTCCCCCAACTGTCCTTCCTCTCCCACGTCCGGTCCGTCACCAGCACTGCCTTCTATCACCTCCGACGGATCGCCCGTCTCCGGCAATACCTCACCTTAAAAGCCGCCGAAACCTTGGTCCACGCCTTTGTCACCTCTCGGCTGGACTACTGCAACGCCCTCCTCGCCGGTCTCCCCTCCACCACAATCCACAAAATCCAGCTAATCCAGACCTCTGCCGCCCGCATACTCACCCGCTCTAAGCTTCGCTCCCCCATTACCCCAGCCCTTGCCAGACTTCACTGGCTCCCTATCCCAGAGAGGATCGACTTCAAGATCCTCACCGTTGTTTTCAAATCCCTCCACTCCTCTGCACCACCCTATCTCTCTGACCTCCTCTCTCCCCAACCCAGCACCCGCTGCCTTGGCTCCTCTGGGTCTGGCCTCCTCCATGTCCCCCTGAATCCTCTGTCCACCCTCGGCAGCCGTGCCTTCAGCCACTGTGCTCCGAAGCTCTGGAACTCCCTTCCTCACTCCCTTCGCCTCGCCCCCTCTCTTCCCAGTTTCAGGCCACAGTTGAAGACCTTTCTTTTCGACCAAGCTTTTGGTCACCTTCCTGCCCCTGCCCCTGGCTCAGTCCCGGAATCCGCTATTGTGAAGCGCTCTGAGACGCCGTCCGGCGTGTAGGGCGCTATATAAATCGAAGTTGTTGTTGTTGTAAAATTAAGTGATTGTACATTTGTGGGCGAAATGCAGCAGCCAATTGCGCACAGCAGTATCCCCACAAACAGTCGTGGATTGAAGTGACCTATAGATTACAATATATTAATGTTAAAGTCGCCAAATCTTCCCTAAGGAGCTGAGAAAATGGTAAACTATTCTCTCAGGCTGGTGGCTGTGAACACAATACTCAGGTAGTGGTTTGCCTTCCGCACCTTGAAGCAGAAATGAGGGGGGGGAGGGGGGGGGGAGCTGGGGATGAGACAGCGACAAAACAGCAACAAATTGTCATCAGGAGGACATCCCAATTGATGCTTAACAGTGTCGTTGTTTGCACCCAAACTGCAGGTTCGGATCAGAGAAGCTTGGAAGGCCAAGGGGGATGGAGGAGACAACATGACTTGTGGCATGGTTGAAAAGTCTGGAGATGGTCCTTGAGGGAGGCAAGGCAAGGGGAGAGGGAGAGGAGTTCCAGAGGGTGGGGGTAGGAAGGCTGAAGGCCCAACCACTGATAGTGGAGCAAGCAGGGCGGGGGACAGAGTAGGCCAGTGATTGCAGAGCCGGAGTGGGCAGGTTGGTGAAATTTTAGTAGGTCGCAGAGGCACAAGACAGTGCAGGGCTTTAAAGTTGAGGACGAGGATCTTGAACTGGATCCTCTTGGGGAATGGGGAGCCAGTGAAGCCGATTAGACAGGATCCTGAAGGTAAGTGGTAGCTGTTCAGCTTGACAGTAACAAGACGGGAACAGGCCGGCTCTGATCCTCCGTCAGAGTGGGAACAGCCAGCAAAGCCTTATCTCTTCTCACATCTCCACATCACCCCAAATGTCTTCACCTCCCCCAACCCCCTCCCAAACCACAATACAGCCCCACCCCTCCCCATATCACTACTCACCTCACCACACCCGTCACATCTCCTGGTCACTCCCGCACTGTCACTATGTATTATATACTGTATTATACACTATGTATTATATATGTATTATTAACTCTACCACTGGTCACAAGCAGATTTGATGACCAATGATTGTTTTACTTCACCAGCTTCTGATCTTTTGGGTTGGGGAGGGTGGGAGCGGGAGTTTCAGTATCCCCATTAATAAACATTGTTCCAGCGACACTAATTATTTGCCAAAGATGCTTTAACTTGGCTCAACTGATAGTACTCCCTACTCAGTCAGAAGGTGGCTTCAAGTACCATGCTATCATGCTAATGCTTTCTGAATTCTCTGAAAATCTTCAACATCCTTTTGACCATGGGATGCCCACCAAATTGCCCACAAAACCTCTGCACTGATCAAATGCAGATGCCAACAAATCACACTGAGCAGGCTCTTCCACTGCAGGAGCTTTATTGAGCATTCAAAACTACAACAGGAATCCAAACATTCAAACAGAATTGACACAAAACATAAGACTTTAATATTACAATAAATATTTGCAATAAACTGCATTTTATTTAAAAAAAACATTTTAAAAAAGTGTTATGATGCGACCTAATCTATTTTATAGAATTGTCAGCAGGCCTGGCCAACACGGTGTAACTAACATTAGCCATTAGTACTGCAAACAAAAGCCATTTCTAGTCCCTGTTCAATCTGTGAAAAGTGGCAGTGAAACATGAACTGTCTTCTGCAGTTTCAGCCTCATGTGAATTACCAATACATTTGGGGAAATGAATCCAGGGAAGAATGATAACTGATAACTCAAGGAAGGCCAGTCACCATTAGGACACCATATTATCATGAAGATGTTTTGTAAATAGCTTTCTACATCCTGTTACTCTGTATGTTTCTGTCGGCTGGTAAAGGACCTGAGGTTGAGAGCTTTGGGGCATAAAGAATCAAACAATGAGATGGGCCTGAAATATCCAACTACAATTCAGCAATTACACTAGAGGGGTGTGGGCCCAGAGTTAGCATGGGATGCGGGGAGGAAGGGGGGGTGGGGGGGAGATGTGTCACTCCTTTGTTAAAGAAAAGAGGCAGGAAATGATGGTCTGGTGAATCTCACATCAGTTGTTAGGAAACTGCCTGAAGTTATATCAATGTCCTTATGAAACATTTAAGGAAGATGGAACTGATAAAAGAGATACCTGACACACAAAGGGAAGATCAAACTGACTAAATAACAGTAGATGCAGTTGAGGTGTCTATACAGAGGTTCCTCAGTATTACTTACTCCCGCTCCCAATCATTATGTAATTACCATTTCTTCACATTAAACAGTACATTAATAAATACTGTACAGATTGGAACAAGTCACATATATTTTTTCACACAAATGTGATAATTATATGGTCAGCTGTTATAAGCTAAAATAGTACGTTTTATATTCTTTCCAAACTCAAGACTCCTTACAGATTAGGCTTGTATAAGGGAATCAGGACTGGATGCTATTTGCTTTTAGGCAATGACACAGCTGTGAGATCGGTGTAAAGCACACAGTGTCTGAAGAAAAGAGCTACATCACCACGACTTTACACGAGAGAGAGCAGTTCCTCACACATTTGCTAAATGATAGATCAGGATATTAACACTCTAGTGTTTGGATTGCAAACAATCGAATGTAGTTTGGAACAGTGAAGCCAGGTTTATTTCAGCTGAGCTGCCAGTGGCTTGGAGATGCTTGTCAATGAAGAACATACTCTTCTTCTCACTGGCTTTCTCATGTAAGCAGTAGCTCTGACAATGGTACAGTATTCAGCAATAAAATACCTGTAATCAGCAAGAGTTATATATAATATTTTGCTCTACAACAGCATAACCATGTGGGTGAAGAAGCTCTCTCTACCACTGGCCAGCTATTTGGATAGATACAGATGTGTAACCACTGCCAGGTTAACCACAGTCCCAATGATCCCTTCTACACTGCTAACCATCACTCTGATGGTCATCCAGTGTATTCAAAGCCCAGCTTCACCGGTAAATCTCCAGATATTCATATTTTTCCATCAAAATAGAGATAATGTTAAAATAAAGCTTTGGGATCCTATGCAAATGTGCCCTCTCACTGACAAACATTAAGTGAATCAGCTCCCTTCCCTACACTGTGATCTCCGAATTATCTCCTTGGCAAGCAAACAAGACCAGTGTCTGGTGTAATGGCTAAAGGTACTATTTGAAAGGATCCTATTTTTGGTTGGCATTGTGTATAAAGGCCCACAGAAAGAGGAGCCAATAACATGCTCCTAGACAGGAACAGCGGAGTTAGTTCACTCAGACGGTGAGATTGTGATCTGTTGGCAAAAGTCACTTGTGTGTAAAATACAAAGTCCCCAGACATCAGGAAGTCAGAGGTCGTCCATCATAGCCAGCAACTCATCTCCTTTATCAGCATTTGATTGTGGCTCCTCCTGGATGTGGAACTCTCCCATAATCCGAGCCAGTTCTCCGTGCTGTTGCTGGTCCTGTGAGAAGCACAAGGCACAAAGCTGCAGCTTCACAGGAAACATCCCTTAGCTCAACTAATTGGACAGCATAACCTAGACGCACAGACGACAAGGCTAACAGGTTCTAACTCTGCTCTACACTGCGTGAGTGATCTCATCCAAGACATCAGTATGAAAGCTAGAATTGGGTTCATTAGGAATAAGAACAGATATATATCTATATATATATGTGTTCAGCTAGATGTGTGACACATGCAGAAACCAATTCTCATGCTTAAGTAAATTCAAATCAGTTAAGAGTTCAACATATTTTCACAAAAGAAAACGATGCAACCAAAGCCAGAGTATCACAGATGTGTGAACAGAAATTGGATATGATAAAAATCAAAGGAGCGGAGGTACTAAAAAAGGATGTGGTTGCTCAACATAGATAAATCACCTGGTCCGGACGGGATGCCCAAGGTTAGAGGGAAGTAAGGGTGGAAACTGCGGAGGCCCTGGCCACAATCTTTCAACCTTCTTTGGACACTGGAGTGGTACCAGTGGCCTGAAGGATTACAAATGTTACTCCCCTGTAAAAAGGATAAACCTGGGAACTACAGGCCAATCAGCCTAACATCAGTAGTAGGGAAACTTCTGCAGACTATAATCTGGGACAATACAAAATTCTCACTTAGAAAAATATGGTTTAATAAAGGGTAGTCACGGATTTTTTAAGGCAGATCGTGTCTGACAAACCTAATGAATTATTTGATGAAGTGACTGAGAGGATGGATGGTGGTAGTGCAGTGGACTCCTGATGTGAAAGATGCTCCATAAATGTAATTTTGTTGTTGTTGTTGGATGTAGTTTATCTGGATTTTCAAAAGGCAATTGACAAAGTGCCACATAGGAGACTTATATACAAAATATAAGCCCATGGTATTAGTACTAGGAGATAGAACGCAGAGAGTGTTAGTGAATGGTTGTTTTTGTGGCTGGAGGGAGGTGTGGTGGTGTCCCACAGGGGTCGGTATTGGGACCACTGCTCTTTCTGATCTATATAAATGATCTGGACCTGGATATAGGGCACAATTTCCAAATATTGCTAGCAATAGTAGTAAATGGTGAGGAGGATAGCACCAGAGTCCAAGAGGACTTAGATAGATTGGTAACATAGGCAGAAATGTGGCAGATGAGGTTTAATGTGGAGAGTGTTGCATTTTAGGAAGAATGAGCGGCAGTATAAGCTTGACGGTACAATGTTAAAGTGAGTTAAATGAACAGAGAGATCTGAGGGTCAATATAAGCAAATCTACCTGGCAGGACAGGTAGATACAGCTGTTACAAAAAAGCACATAGGAAACTAGGCTTTATAAATAGGGACATAGAGTACAAAAGTCAGGAGGCTCTGATGAATATTTATAAAATGCTGGTTAGGCCTCAGTTGGAGTACTGTGTTTATTTCTTGGCACCACACATAGTGAAACTAGGATTATTCTACCTAGAGCAGAGAAGATTAAGAGGGGATTTAATGGAGGTTTTGAAGATCATGAAGGGAATTGATAGTTTGAACTGGGAAAAAACGTTTCTACTGTTATGTGGGTCAGTAACCCAGGACACCAATTTAAGATAGTTGTTATTTGAATCTGGAACGCATTAGCTGAAAGGGTAGTTGAAGCCGATTCAGTAACAATTTTTAAGAGAGTAGATGAGTATTTCGGAGGACAAGATGGCAGGGCTATGGAGAGGAAGTGGGCCAGTGGGATTGAGCTGGACAGCTCTTTTCGGAGCCGGCGCAGACATGATGGGCCGAATGGCCTCATTCTGGGCTGTATGATTCTATATGTATGTCACCTACACATTAAAATGTCTCTGCTTCTGGAATGCAATGTACATTCTGTTGCTGGAGAGATGTACCCCACTGCTTTCTCAATTCTTGTCTTTGGAGGGCAAATTCTCCGACTCATTTCTTCCTTCCCTTCATTCGAAGCCTTGTCTCAAGACCTACCTCTGTCCGTGCTTTTGGTCATCTATCTCCTCCCCACCCCCTTTGGCTCCCACCCCAGGCTTGGGTGCCCAGCCAGCTTGCTAACTGTGAAAGGAGCTACAGTAAAAGCCCGTGACACAATCAACCGGATTGCTCAACCCCCTCCTGGGGCAATTCCCCATTCCAGCAATCGCAAGTATGCTCACTTTGCGCATACGCACTTATTAAACTTACGAACTTGGGTTTTTACCGATCGGTAAAAAATGCTGTTTTACCGATCATTTTACTGAGTGTACTGGAATGCTTTATTGGTAAGTATCCATACAATATTCTGTTACTATTTAGTGAATTATTAATATGGTACGTTTTAAAATAAGTACATTTTTTGTGTTATATTTTCGGCAACTTGCCGCCCGATTATCCGGCACAGTCAATTAGTCGACCCCCCAGATAAACGGGCTTTTACTGTATTTAAATATGAATTGAAATGGCTCCAATATTAGTAATTTGGAATTCACAATTAACGCAATAAATCGGATCTGTAAATATCATATTTTCACTCCCATCATTTCATACTGTGGATTCCATGTGATGGTTCTCTCATTGCTCTGTACCACTAATGGTGCATCTTATTTACTCCATGTTCAGGGCTTTTAAAGGAAAATATACTGTGGGGTGGGGGGAAAACAATGGGAATGATATAGAAAAAAAGAGCATGAATAGGTGAAGAGAGGAAAGTGCGAGTGATTAACCATGACGCATGGGATTTATGGGCCTAAATCATTTCCGAACCAAATCATGGTATAATTCAGAACATATACAGCAATGTTTGCAAAAAACTGACTAATATTCTGCCTACCTGAGTGGCTTGAATGTTGACAACTTTATAAGAAAGTTCAGGAGGTCTCAAGGTTCCTGCTTGTCTGCTCAGAAGACAAAAAGGCAAAAGAGTTTAAAAGAAAACCAATTACTGGGCTAAACACAGCCTTTGTCTTAATGGACTTCAGCCAGAAAAAGCTTTGTCTTGCATATTCTTCTTGATCAGTTTAATCAGCAGGGGAAGTGGCTGACTACTCTGGTGTACATTGACTGGTAACCAGTATCCTAGAGACGCAGTCGAAACTGTAAACAGGAGTTACATCTAGTTTTCAAAGCCGGCAACCTGAGAACCTGGATTAAACAGCTAGTGCTGAGTAAGCCTGGTACTTCTTCCCAATCTCTGAAACCCGCCAGAAGACCCATTTCTTTGAACACATTTTCCCTCCTTTCCTCAGTTTCCACAAATGCACACAAGCCCAAAATGCTACCTACTCATAACCAATGTCTTAAAATTAAAGATACCACATAATTATACAACATTATTGAATTCAGTCTTAATTTAGAAGCCAGTTTTCTGTAGTTCCAACACAAAATATATAGTGCCTTTCATGACGGAAGGATGTCCCAAGGTGCTGGACAGTGATGGGTTTTCACTTGAGATGGGGGATGCAATCAAGAGGAATGGGGGTGGGGGAGAGAGGATGATCAAAGGCACAGAAGAAGAGGAAGGTTTTGAGGCAGGCCTTGAAGAAAACGAGAATAGGTGGAGGGATCTGGGAAGGAGTTCCAGAGGGTGTGGACAAAAAGGCTGAAAGCCAGACAGAAAATAATGGAGCAGGAAGGACGGGTGACATGCAGCAGGCTACTGTCTGCTAAGCAGAGGAAGCAACAACAACAACTTTGATTTATATAGTGCCCTCCATGCCGGACGGTGTCTCAGAGCGCTTCGAAGCAGATGGGTTGGTAAAGTTTTAGCAAGTAGCAGAGGTATGGAGGAGAAATAGGTCTCAGAGGAAGGAAGGAAGGATCAAGAATTGGACGGGCTTTAAAGGTGAGGACGAGGATCTTGCACTCAAAGAGAAATTGCTTCCAGATTAAGACTGAATTTAACAATATTCCTCAATTCTGTAGGATCTGAAATGGAATTTTGGTCCACTCGACTTACTCTTCCTCCTCATCAGTTCTGAAAAGATTTAAGCGGAATCCCGGCTCCATGGCCACGGTCTGCTTCCCCTCCAGGCCTCCCATCAGCCGTGCCAACAGGTTCAACTCTTCTTTAGCCAGGAGGTTAGGTACTGTATTCGCCTGCGGCGCAGAATAACATGGGACACAATGAAAGCAGGGCAGCAATGAAAGGCATCAGTGTATGCCACACAACAATATTAAAAATAATAATCATGCTTACATTTGATATAGAGTTATTATGTCTCATAGCACTTTATGGAATTGTGTAAACTGCAGTGAGTATATATTCTGGGTGAAATACAACAGCCAGTTGTATCCAGTAATGTCCCACAAACAGCCATGACGTGAGTGACCAATTTTATTTATGGGATTGTTGAACAGGACACTAGGAGAGAAACTCACTTATCTTTTTGGTTTATGCATGGGATCTTCAACCACGACCTGAACATGCAGACGGGACTTGGGTTTAACGTCTCATTTGATAATTACAATAGTTACCCAGAGGATTCCTTCTTAACAATGTTCAGGCAGACCAGTGTAAGATCAGTAACTCAGCACAAAACACTGAGTAATGTGCAAACTTCTATTGTTTACTGGACTGCACCTTTATTCGATAGACCATTAGAGGAGACGCAGGTTCAGTTCTGTTAATATCAAAGGTGAATTGCTTCATCAGCAGTGCTGTGGAACACTGCTGTTGACACTGGTGAAAATTAGTTAACATGTGGAAATACAATAAAAGCCTATTTATCCGGCACCCAACCAACCGGAACGCTCAAACCCCAACCAGTATCTTCCGATACAATTCACCATTCCAGCAAACGGATCTCATACCGGAGCTATCCGGGACACTTGCGAGTATGCTCACATTGCGCATGCGTGCAATGCGTGCACATATGCACTTATTAAACTTAACGAATGCTGGAATTTTTATTTTACCGATCATTTTACCGAGTGTGCTGGAATGCTTTTTTGGCAAATATCCATCTAATATTCTGTTATTATTTATTCTATTATTAATATGGTATTAATAAAGTAAGTAAATTTTTTGAGTATGATTTTCGGCAACTTGCCGCTCGAATATCCGGCATATTCAATTAACCGGCATCGGTCAGGTCCCAAGGGTGCTGGATAAACAAACTTTTACTGTACAGTATTGTGTCTGTTTCCCAGCAATGGGGTCAAGTGCTCAGAGAAACTACCCCACGGGAATGACACTATACGGGTGCAAGTTGTTAGAATAAATTAGAATATACAGCACAGAAACAGGCCATTCAGTCCAACTGGTCTAAGTCAGCATTTATGCTTCACGTGAACCTCCTCCTGCCCTGTTGTGTGTATGTGAGATTTAAATAGTTTTCCCGCCAAGTTACAAGATGGGCTGAATGGCCTTCTTTTCTGCAGTAAATTTCCATCGTGAACAGGATATGTTTACCCATGTTTGTAAGATAGCACAATACAACAATGACAACTTACATTTATATAGCGCCTTATGCATGTGGCACCTTAGAGTACGTACTCACATTACATACTGCAGGTTTAATTCCCAGTCTGTGCTGTTCCTGATCTCAACCAGTGTAGCAAGTGGGGCTACATCTGGCAACGGAATGGAATAAAGCTAGGCTTCCGATCCTAATCTCTATCTAGAAGTGTGTCCGTGTGTGTGTGAAAGAGAGAGAGTGTGTGTATGTGGATAAGGAGAGACAAATGGGAAAGGGAAATGAACAGGATGGGACCCAACTGGACTGACCTTTGCGTGCATGGATGAGCTCTTTGATGCACCAGACATGTGCGTCTCCACGGGTCGTGAAACACTGTACCTGCAAACGGTAAGAAAATACACCAACATCAAGAAAAGACAGTGTGCAACACCACTAAACCAATCTCCGTTTCCTCTCAATTGCCACGTATTTGTGTGTGTGTGTGTGTGTGTCTGTGGTGTGTGGCCAAAAGTAGTCATAGAAGTACCGTATATCTCCGCGTATAAGGCGCACCCGTGTATAAGGCGCACCCCCCGTTTTTGACCTTTTCTTGGTGAAAAAAAACGGAAGCATTTTCAATGATATTGCCGGCAGAAGGGAGGAGAGACAGGAGAGACAGGTAGGTAGGGAGAGAGAGAGGCAGGCACGCAGGCAGGGAGGGAGGGAGGGAGAGCGGCAGGTCGGCAGCCCGGGAGGGAGTGAGAGAGGGAGAGCGGCAGGCTGGCAGCCCGGGAGAGAGAGAGGGAGAGAGGCAGGCCGGCACGCAGGCAGGCAGGGAGGGAGGGAGGGAGAGAGAGCGGCAGGGAGGGAGGCAGGCAGACTGGGTTCGGCAGAAGGTAAGCACAGCACTGAAGTCCGCTGCTGCTGCCGCTGCCCGGGCGGCCGAGGCCGAAGCCCCGTCACCCGCTCCCCCCAACCCCCGCCGGACACTGACCAAACCCCGGCTGACAGCGCGCCGGTCGCCCCTCCTGTTTACTGTATCTCCGAGGCTCAAAATTGCTTGTATCTGCGTATAGGGCGCACCCCCCACTTTAGAGATGTTCCGACCTGAAAAAAAGTGCGCCTTATACGCGGAGATATACGGTAGGTTTTGAGGGCAAGAATCGAATATGGGGAGGAAGGGAGAGAATTGGACGGACTCAGGGATGGAGTTCCAGAGTGGGGACAGAATGGCTGAAAGCTCACCTGCTGTTGGTGAAGCAGATAACTCTGGTGTTCACTGAGTGAGAGAATCAGCAGGTCAGTGGCATTATAGGAGATTGCAATGGTAGTGTGAGATGATGTTGTGGAGGGATTTAAAGGCGAGAACAATTTGGCCTTTCTGTGGGACTTGCTACTTGCACACTAACTTTGCAAGTGTTATCCACAGATACCTAACCTGAGGATGCCCATGAAGAGGAGACCTATCGTGGCACAATCACATGAACAAATTCCTCCATAAAGTAAAGGTTCCAAAGAACAACAATTCACGTTTGTGTAGCACCTTTCACGTCAGGAGGACAAACACGGTCAGCATGTTGACCTGTCCTGATAGGACGTCCTCAGGACATGAAAGGCGCTATAGTAATGTAATTTTGTTGATGTTGTTGTCTCAAGACAAACTTTGAAAGAAATGAGACGATG
Organism: Hydrolagus colliei; assembly: GCA_035084275.1. NCBI lineage: Eukaryota > Metazoa > Chordata > Chondrichthyes > Chimaeriformes > Chimaeridae > Hydrolagus > Hydrolagus colliei. Next base: position 3,945,764 of record CM068763.1, on the reverse strand, counting down.
GATTCAGAAGAACATTAAAATGGATTTCCAAAGATTGGGCAGATAGGCTAAAAGCCCAGCTGCAGATGATGGGACATCTGTTGGGACATGCAGCCTCTGAGAGCACTTTGGAAAGCATGATTAACAGAATGGAGCACCTTAAAAAACGGAGCTAGCAGTCACAGAAACAGTGCCCTCCTTCGTGCAGAACATTTCTGTTTCCATCTCATTTCCTTATATAAAACACACACACACACTGCCTCAATTTCTATTTTCTGGCAAAGCATTCCACCTTATAACACTCTCCTCTGTTAAAAAAAATTCTAACGTCTCCTTTAATTCCTTTGGTGACCGTCTTTGATTTGTGCCATCTCAGTACTCCACGCCGAGTGAAAATAATCACTTACATATTGGTGCCGAGCTTAACGACTCTGTCACCAAAAAGATCAAAGGAGCCTTCTCTCAGCGCACAGGTGTAGCTGTTCATGGTTGGAAACTCTGTGCGTTTCACTTCTTCTCCGTTGAAGTTAAACATTCTGCAAAAGAGAAAAACATTATTTAGTCTCATTCAGGCGAGTTAGACATTGCTGTGAGTTCTCAGTGGCTGGGACAGGATGCTGATTAGCACAACAAGGGATTCTGAGTGAGTCAGACTCCAAGCTGAGAGACATTTCAACCAGGATTGAAAAAAAATCAGAAAACAGATCAGTAAACAATATGTACAGCCCCAAAGTGAGCAAATTTGGAGAGGGTGGGGTGGGGGGAGGGAAACAAGTAGACTAGAAAGAGCTCAAGTACTAGGATGGTACCGCAGTGCCTCCGCCTCACAACCCCCCTAGTCTCTTTCGAGTCCCACCTCAAGACCCTCCTCTTCGACGGTACCATCGGTCAACCCAAATCTCTTCCTTTCCCTCCACCCTCCCATTCCCGATCTCAGCTTGGGTCTGGATCATTGACTGTCAGCACCTTGGGACCGATGTAAAAGGCACTATACAAGTGTAATTTTGTTGTTGCTGTTGTTGTTGAGGGAGTCAGCGGAAGCAGAAAATGTTGTTTGTTTTAATGACAAATTAGATAGATTTCTGTTAGAAAAGAATGTCTTGGGATACACTATATAGTTTGGGACACGACATGCAAGCAGATATAACAAAATGATGGAAGGTGAACTACGTAGACCTTGTTTTCTTTCGCCAGCAAATTCTTATGGTCTTATTTGCTTCAGTATCTACGTCAGACTCCTTATCCTGACTGACAAACATGTTAACTTGCCTGATCAGTCCAGGAACTTCGGTTCCCCAAGGAACAGGACCGAAGACTGGCAGCACAAAACGTCCATTAGAGTTCTGAACTTTATCCTTCAGAAAGATGGAAACCTGGGGGTTTAATTGTAACATGTCATATTTTATCCATCATTAGTGACCAATGCAGTAGAGCTGACAGGAGGGAAATAATTATCACGTTACATCTGTAATGCGGTCAACATTCAATATAGGCAGCCAAAGTTTTGTTAAGACTAATCAATGGATTAGATAATAAATGAGATTCTTAAAAATATGACAACAGATTTAAGATAATCAGAAAAAACCCCAGAAGGGAGAGGAGGAGAAATAATTTTGTCCAGAGAGTTGTTATGGTCTGGAATGCACTGCCTAAAAGGGTCGTGGCAGCAGATTCGATAATAACTTTCAAAAGGGAACTAGAGAGGTACTTAAAAAGGAAAAATTTGCAAGTGTATGGGGTAAGTGTAGGGGACTAGTTGGTAGCTTCTTTCAAAGGCCCGGCACAGAGATGTTGGGCTGGATGGCCTCCTTCTGTGCTGTCAAATTCTTCGATTCTATGAATGGAAGAATATAGCAAAAATACACTTTGTAAGAAAGATATGCTTAGATGTTTTCGGTGGTGCTAAACGGAGGATTACAATTGTCTGAGGTGCAAATATACAGAGTTCATAGAGACCCGGGGCACAAGACCAAATTGACCTGGGCTGCGATGATCCACTGTCTACCGGCTAGCAGCACTCACTCTCAATGCTCTTTGATGAAGAATGGCCATTTGGATGAGGAGTGCCTTCAGGAGAGGACTATCTGCAGCGTGTATGTACCTCACCGACCATGGAATTTGCTCAGGCTACACTTACCCGGATGTGCATGTCCTGAAAGAAGATGAGCAGTGTCTGCCTGATGAGCTGGAATTCCCCTGCAGATAAGCTGCTGTAGCTCTTAAACGGAGACACAGAAAATCTTCCATTAATGTTAAACCAGGTAAATGTACACACATTGTTCCTCTGTACTGATGTAAGTGGCCAAGCCAGCCTGGGGGCTGGAACCATCCTCATCCAAAATACAAGCAGAATGACTACTTTACTTTTCTTTCAAGTAAATAATTCTCTCACATCTTATAACATGAAGCTTTCTATTGGAATTTGCATTCTGTCATTGCTAATCATTTGAAGAGAAGCACAAACCGCCGTCACTCCTGACGTAACTTCATCAAAAGTATCAACTTGCTCCCTTGAAAACATTTCTATGTCCCAAAGTGTCAGCCTTGGCTCAGTTGATAATACTCTTGCCACTGTGTCAACCTCTAAATCGGAACTTTGAACTTAAGAGTCAAGACTTTCATGTCTATTTGTGGGATTAACTGCCAAGTTCACCTACAAATACAGTCACTGCACTTTGAGACATTCTCCTGATGTGAAAGGCACTTTATCAAATTTAGGGATTGTTATTACCTGATTTTAAATCTTTACGTTTTAAACTATTCAGGACCTAATCACTTATTTCCATCCACAATGTGGACAACATTGCATATTAGTCAAAACATTTGCTTTATTTACACCGATGTTCTAGTGAGCAAGCCTCCCACCATAGCGTAACCACCTCTGTCCCACCACAGCCATACCCCACAAAATGAACAATACCTCAACGAGTTGTCGGAAGGTCTCCTCCACCTGATTGAGAATACTTGGAGAATCATGAACAAATTCCTTGATTGCATCCATGTGATTGAAAGTCGCTAACAAGATGTCTTTCGGCCGAGGGCAGAGCAGCACTTGGTATTTGAATGCCATGGTCATGAGGTCATAGAGCTGGTCAATAAAAGAACTACACTTGAATAATTACATTCATTCAGGAATAGGTTAATAAAAGGATTCAGATTATGTTCCTGTATACCAGCCAGCCCAAAGCACAGCTGCATCACCCGAGTCAGTTTAGAATTGCATTCCCAGTACCCACAGCCAGGACTAGATTTCGGAAGGTCAGTGATCACTGTATTATTCCTGATCTTGTAAAAGGGTCCCAGCCACAGCCAATCTCAAAGCTTTTATAGAAATTGGCTGCTGTGTTTCGCCCACAAAAATATACAATCAATTCACTTGACAGTGTGAAGCGCTTTGACACACCTCGAAGACATGATAAGGCGCTATATCAAATGCAAGAATTATTATTATTAATGACACGTCGGATAAAAGCACTAATAGTGCAATAATATCATACGTTCAGCACATGCACCATGCACAAATCTCGTTTCAACACCAAATGGCTGGATGGGCCTCGGGCTGTGGGGTTGGCTAGGAGCCTGGACTGTGGGTCTGCAATGACACAGTGACCACAGGCCACTTTCACAAACTATTCTATTCAGTAAAAGCCCGTTTATCCGGCACCCTCGGGACCTGGCCAATGCCGGTTAAACCACATGCCAGATATTTGGGCGGCCAGCTGCCAAAAACCCAACCCCCAAAAAATTAACTTATTTTTGAACATATCATATTAATAATATACTAAATAATAACAGTATATTGTATGAATACTTACCAATAAAGCACTAAATATTGATTACAGTCTATAAACACAGCAGACAATCACAAAGCAAACTTCTACAACTGCGGGTGGTAGTGTATTAAAGCTGTACTGTTGATTTTTCCTCTTTTTAAAATTTCTTTCTCTCCCTCCTTCCCTCTCTCTTTCTTTCACACACACACTCAGTCAGTCTGGCATCTCAAAGGCTCCAAACCCAATCACCCTCCGCTCCTTTCATTTACCATCTAAATTAATCAACTCACACTCCCTCTCTCTCTCCCCTCCTCTCTCCCACCTCTCTCTCCCTATCCTACTCCTCTGTCTCTCACCCTCCCACTCCTCTCTCTTTCTCCCTCCCCTCTTTCCCTCTGTTTCCCCCCCACCATCCTCTCTCACCTTGTCCCATCCCACCCGCCCCAAATCAGTGTATAAACCCATGATACCATCAGGCTACACAGGCAATGTAGTATCCGTCAGAGAGAGAGGTAAAGAAAGAAATGGGAAGAGGTAGAAAGAGAGAGGGCGATATAGAGAGGAAGGAAGGAGTGGAAGTGACAGAAAGAAAGAGGGAGAGAGAAAAAGGAGAGAGGGAGAAGAAAAACAGTGCCCCTTTTAAGATGAAAACCCGGAAGTGCTACTACCAGCAGCATTCAGAACTAATCGTACTGTACTCTCGTGCGACAATCGACTCATTTAATGCGCCACCGTAATTGTGCTGGATAAGATCCAATTATTCAAATGGGGACCTTTTTTTTGAGGTGCCGGTTATACGGAAGTTATAGTTGATTGGGTCACAGATAAACTGACTTTTACTGTACAATGTCCTCTGTCTGTTTAAGAGCAACGGTTGTTACTGTTTTTCTTTCGCAAAAATGTTCCCCTATTCCTTGACGGATTAATCATGTTATTGACTATAGCTGGTTTGCTGTGACCTTACCTTATCCATGCTGGCCTGGTTCAGTCGCATGATGGATGCGTGGGCCAGGCGATCAAACACTGTTCTCAGAGCTTTCTTGGAGTAGAGTTCCTGTGATTTGAACAGTTCTTCCATGAATTTCTTATTAAACATGGTGCTGATGATGTCGTTCATCACTGGAGAAAGAATGAAGAAACAATACATTTGCATACCAGTAGTAAACATGCCACAAAAACCATGGGCAGAATGACCTCCTCCTGTGCTGAAAATGTACACAGTGCAGCAGATTTACCTACAAATGCATCAAACACTAGTTTAAGAATGTGGCTTCCTACCCTGGTGCCAAAATCTTTTGCAAAAGCATGTTTTGCATGTTTACAGAAATGAGTCCCAGTCAATCCTATTTTGTTTATATGTTGCATGGAGTCCACATTTTGTACAACAGAATCTTATTCCTCAGTACAGTATTCACCAAAGTAATGCCAATGGGCAGTGTCATCTGCTGAATTTCCATATCCATTTCTGCACACATCCAGTCTTCCAACATCGAATGAAACAAAGCTGCAAACCCATATGGAGTGACGATGTACTGTAACAAGACATCCTAAAGACCATCGCAAATATCACACAACATGGATTTGTGAGAGAAATGGAAGATTTAGAAATCTGTCCCGAGGTATTCACAAAGTGATATTAATAATCAGTAACTAAAGGGAGGGATACAAGGATAGTCACCGGGGAAGCTATATCAAATATCAAAACTTGAACCTTGTTTATGTTAATGAGCTGAGTAGTTACATTTTCAGATGAGACAAATTTATGGAGATCTGTGGAATCAGAGGATCTTACAAACAAAGATCCACAGGGTCAGATAAAACTCAATAGAGAGGAATGCAAAGTATTCCTACAGAAACTATAAAGTGGAGGTAAATGGATGGGACAAAACTTGCAAAAAGAGAATTTAAAGTAGAAGTGTTGTTAATTGACCAGCCACTCATAGTGGGCAAACAGAGTGAGATACCAATAAATAAGACAAACAGCATGCTGAGTTAGTGTCATACCAGTTGAGCTCAGATCTCCAGAAGTTATGTTGAACCTATATGGCTAACTTGGAATACTGTGCATTTTTCTCGATACTATGGGATAAAGGGGCTTTCCAATCCCTAGAGACAAAGTATAACAGCAATGATCCACAGTTCCAAACTACAAGGAACAAGATAAGTTTGGGTATTTCAGCCTTGAGAAGGGATATCTTGGATAGACTTTATAGAAGATACTTAATCATATTGGGAAAGTAAAGCCAGAACAGAACGCTAAGGTAATGGGACAGGAAGGGACAAGGCTGTGAAGGACAATTTCAGCACCAGCGAGTACTTGTCTATAATGTTTTTTGATTTGTATTGCTCCTTTCACAGCGAAAGGTTGTCCCAAGGCGCTGGACAGTCAGTATTTCAGACCCAAGCTGGGGCCAGGGTTGGGGAGGGTGGAGGAGGAAGGAGGGGGGGAAGGGTGGCAGAGTTGAAGAGGAGGGTCTTGAGACAGCACTTGAAGGAGGCTAGGGTGGTGGCGGGGCGAAGGCATTGCTGGATGGAATTCTAAAGGTTGGGGGCAGAGTGGCTGCAGGCTGACTGATGGTGGGGCGGGTGGGACTGTGGATTTGGAGCATAAAGCCCCCATAAGCGGAGCATACAGACAGGTTAGGAGGTCACAGAGATGGGGGGTGGGGGGAAGGGCAAGGCCATGGTGGGCTTTGAAAGTAATGACCAGTATCTTGAATTGAATCCTCTGTATGATGGGGAGCCAGTGGACTTGAGCGAGAAAGGGGGGGATAGGTTCGCGGAGCCTGGTGAGGGAGAGAACGCAGGCTGCAGAGTTCTGGAAGAAGCCTATGGAGTTGGGGAGGCCGACAAGCAGGGAGGCTTAGGATCGAAAAGGATACCTAAGCCTGAGGTGTGGAGGCGGGAATTACACAGACAGTAACTATGCGAACGGTATTAAGGTACCTCAGTCATTTTTTTTAAATGCTTGATTCTACAATATAATAATCCTTGCATTTGATATAGCACTTTTCACATCTTATCGATGTCCCAAAGCGCTTCACAGAACATACTGTAAAGTGAATTGACTGTATATTTGTGGGCGAATCGCGGCAGCCAATTGCGCACAGCAGTGTCCCACAAACAGTCGTGGATTGAAATGACCAATTTTATTATTGTGGTTTTTTTGGACAGATTATTATTAGGCGTGTGGAGTAAGGAAACTTGCCCAAAGTTTTGCCCTGACCTGCCTGGATTCGAACACAGGTCTCCCCAGCTTGCAAGACAAATTCTCTAACCACTAAGCCACAGGAGATCCACACTCCAATGGGAAGTGTTAGTATTCTGAAAAGATTAGATCAGACCTCTCATCTGATCTTATGATGGGGTTGATTCACCCCCAGGTAATGGTGCTTCAATTAACTGCTGATGACAAGACCAGTCAGCCTAGCTCATCAGCACAATATGCAGGGCATCGATTCTTCACACTCAGCTTCAGCTGACTCTGCAAGGCAAAGTCTTAATGGTGGTCCTTGGACAACAACAACAACTTCGATTTATATAGCGCTCTCCACGCCGGATGGTGTCTCAGAGTGCTTCACAATGACAGATCCCGGGCCCGAGCCAGGGGGAGGGGGAAAAAGGTGATCGAAGGTGCGGTCGAACAGAAAGGTCTGTAGCCAAGACCTGAAACTAGGAAGAGAGGGAGCAAGGGAGTGAGGAAGGGAGTTCCAGAGCTTCGGGGCATAGTGGCTGAAGGCAAGGCCGCCAATGGTGAAGCGGAGGATTCAGGGGGACAAGAGGAGACCAGAATCGGAGGAGCAAAGGCAATGGGTGCTGTTTTGGGGAGAGAGTAGGTCAGAGAGGTAGGGGGGTGTAGAGGAATGGAGCGATTTGAAGACCATAGTGAGGATCTTGAAAGCGGGAAAGCTTGCCAGACAACGCAAGTTTAGCTGATTAAACTCTAGCAGTACTACAATGCAGTCTGGAAATCCATAATACTTGACTCTTTCCCATCTTCAGGTCAACCTACACCTAAAACTTTGCAGAATTAGACAGATATTGTGTGACCCTCCAGGGGAAGAGAACACAACAACAACCAGCATTTATCATCTAGGGTAGCATCCCAGACTGTGGTGGAGCATCACGCTGAGCTATGGGGAGTGCGAGGTAACTGTAGGCACGGTCAAATAGAAAGGTTGAATAGGTCAAATACAATAAATAGACGTGACTTGAAGATGGGAATTTTCACAGTATGTGGAACTCTAGGTCTGGTTTGGATGCTTTTAAGCACGGCCTATGTTTAAGCTGCATTTCACCCAGCAGTAAGTAGGAACCTGGTCATTAGTCGGTTGGTGGATCGCTTTTCCAGGGGAGGTAATAATCCCTGCAAAATAAATTAATAATAATAATAATTTGGTCATTCAATTACAAATTGTTTCTGGGTAACTGGTTGTCAAATGTCTCCCACAAACTATACAGCGATTTCACTTTAGAGTATATTCTATATATTCTGTATATCTATTCTGATCAGGTGGTATGCCAAATGCATATAGTGCTTTATCACGTTTTCGAGACATCTAAAGCACTTCACCGAATACACTGTAAACTAAATTGACCTATTTTATGGGTGTAACGCAACAGTCAATTCAGTACAGTAACCCACAAACAGTCGTGGATTGAGTGACCAAATTATTATAACTTTTTTGAAGGAATTATTATTCCTGGAAAAGCAATCAGCCAATCTACAGACAAACAAGTTCCTACATATATCTAGGCAAACAGGCACGAGGAGTAAGCAAACTTGCCCAAAGGTTCTCCCTGCCGGGAATCAAATCCAGGTCCTCTCACTGGTGAGGCGAGTGTTCTAACCACTGACATACAATACTGGGAATGTGAAGCCTGTAAGGATGGGAGAAGGAGATGCAGTGTTCCATCAGGTTGGGAGGATGGGTGGAGGAAGAGTAATGTGTGTGTGTGATAAGAGGAGGATGTGGAGTTTTGTAAGAGAGTGGTTTCCTTTATTTAGCCTCCTCTAGTTTTGAACCATTGATCAGTTTCTGTATTGCATTTAAAGAAAGTATGGTTGTTCTAATGTGATGAATAATGTTGTGCCTCTGAAACCAGCAGAGCACATTGAAATGCATTGTGTCTTCACGGACAGGCCACTTTCCCCTTTGCAACAACAGCTCTCCAAGCAAGACTAATGCATTGCTCTATTCTACTGCTGAAGCCTAACAAAACCAAACACAAAAGGAGGTGCTGTTTAGTTAACTTCCAGCCCTGTCCAAGGAACAAACTGGAAAGGAAAAATTAATATTCAGGGCGATGCTCTTTCTGCAGGGTGCTGTGCACATTGTGACTAGACTGGTAAGGTTGAGGAACAGGGGACTATTTAATGCACCTATGCAGCAAAATGCAACAGGATACTATACCTCGCTTTCGATCTGCATCTGTCCAATCATCTACAAAGATGCACAAGACAAAAAAAAATGGTGACTTTAAAAAAAAACTATCGTGGGTTTGGTTTTGATACCAATCTTGCATGTATTGTGTACTCTGTGGATCTGTAAGCATCGCATCATCCCGAGCTGGAAGATGCCTGCACATTGGCTGTGATGTTGTGCAACCAGCTGGAGATGAGTGAGAGCATTGACCGACGTGGACATCTCTCCAGATCCTCTAAATCTGTGCTCCTGACTTACATTTCTATTAGAGAAGACGTTGATGTGCTCCTTCCCAGCTGAGTCACAACAACACCACTCAGTTGATCAGCACTTAGGTTACTCTAAATTCTGCCAAGTTGGCTAATCCATCATTAATAGTAACATAGAGTTATATGGACTACCCAACTCAGGTACCATCATAGAAGACTGTCTTTGTTCTGTTGCCAGGTACATCACTGTGGGAGTCACACATCTCCAAAGAGATGATGCAACTCCAAGGAAAAGTGATCTAGATCACTCCCCTGTCCCCATGGCTCCCGCCCCATCAAACCACAAGGAGGTAAGTCTGGTTATTAGACATCTGACAAGTACAAGTGTGAACCCTCACTAAGTGGATGTCAGGCATCAGATATTGGAATAGGCTACAAGAAATTAGATAAATAGAGGCACATGAGTATGCAGGCAATTGAAGGTACTGTATAGAAAAATATCAAAGTCAATCTGCTGAGACACTGCTCAGCGAGGGTAACAATAATAATCCTTGCATTTTATATACAGTAGTGTTATCATGTTGCGGCATCTCAAAGCGCTTCACAGGATATATTGTAAAGTGGTGTGAGTGAACATGAAGCAATCTGGGCACAACAATGTTCCACAAATTTGACAGATTTAACAACAACAACAAAATTACCTTTTCACATCCGGAGGACGTCCAAGGTGCTGGACAGTCATTGTTTCAGACCCGAGCTGGGGATGGGGAGGGTGGAGGGAAAGGGACCATTGAAGAGGAGGGTCTTGAGGCAGGACTTGAAGGAGGCTAGGGAGGGGGGCGAGGTGGAGGGACTGCGGGATTTAAAGCCAGATACTTGGTTTAAAGTCTCATCTGAAGATGACACCTGCGATAATACAGCAGACCCCCAACACTGCTGGATTGTCAACATAGATTAATTAAAATGTATGTCCCAAAATGGAGTTTGAACCTGCAACCTTCTGATTCAGATGCAAGACCGCTATCAACTGAGTCAGGATGAGACACAGGATAGAGGTACTGAGTGTGCAGAGCCAGGGCGATGGAAAGGTGTAAGTGGCTAGTGTTCCTTAGATAGAAAAGTGTTAGCTGGATAACAAATTGTACTTTTATGGTGCATTCCACAAAGGGAGAATGTCTCAAAGAGTCAAATAGTGCTTTATGTAGACAGAATGGGATCCTGAGTTGGGAGGGAGATCAGGCTGAGTGTGGTGGGAGGGGTGGGGGGTGGGGTGTGCCTTTGGATAAGAAACCAAAGGCACAAACAAAGAGATAGATTTTAGATGGGCTTTGAAAGTAAAGTGGGACGGAGCAAAACACAGATATCAGAGGAGCCCACAAAGAGCTGGACCGGTGTGGAGGGTTTGTATGAGGAGGTTTTGGCAATGGACATGGGGATTAAACAAAAATGGAGATTAAGCAAATTGCGAGATGGTGTACAGTGACTAACCGAGCGAGCATCAACTCAGAAAGGCAACACTATGTTAACATTTCAATTGAATAAACTCATGATATTAGAGTTTGATTACTTGTATAACTTTCTGCATCAATTTCAAAACAAATCTTAACCACTGTATTGCTTGTTCTCCTTTTCCTTCCTAATCTGAGAGAAAATGTGAGCACTCAAATTCCAAGCAAATGTGTATCAGCATTAATCAGCTGCAAGGTGACATTGGATTAACGATCTAAAACCTGGTCACTGTAATGCCTGAGCTAATCCAGACAGAAGGATAAATAGATCAATCTATTTCAAATTAGGTGGCTTCTGGCAATAATGAAGAAGAAAATAAGTGAATATAATTGCCTGAGAACATTATCCAGATCCCCTCCCTGTGCACTTTCTTTTTAACAGTCTTGCACTATTGTAAAACAAGGCAAGACTGTTGTAACCACTGAGCTACAGGATTCCACAAAGCCATGTGTATTGTGGGGCAGACCAAAGTGTAGAATAAGTCAGTGTTTCTGAAAAATTAAGAAGCTATTGAACCGTATTTACTCAACAACAACATCAAATAGCATATAGCGCCTTTTACTTGGGGAGGATGCCCCCGGGCGCTGGACAAGTGAGGGTTTACACCTGAGCTGGGTTTGGGAAAATGGAAAGATAAATAAAACCACAGTCAACATACTACAATGGAAAATAATCACTGCTGTCCCCAAGTTCAAAAATTGTTCTGCAGACATGTTACTCCAATCATAAATATCTTCAACCAATCTCTATATAACATAAAAATCAGGAAAGCTCCCCCACCCCCTGCCTCAGGATCACTGGAACTCCCAGAGCTCAGGCCATACCTTGGTCCTAGCCTATTTCCATATCTGTTTGGCGTTAGCCTTGGAGCTGGGGCACATAGAATAATTAATAATTCTTGAATTTGATACAGCACATTATCACACAACTGAGAAATCTCAAAATGCTTCACAGGATACACTTAATACACTTGTAGTGATTGTGGGTATATTTGTGATCAAACATAGCAGTCAATTTACATACAGCCATGTGCCACCGTAGAGCAAGGAACCATTTTAGTAATGGGCGATTGATGGCCAATAAAGGGATGTCTTCAATCGGACTAATTGAACGGACAGGCAACAGGAGCTAAGCTTAACGTCTCATCTGAAAGGCAGCATCACTGACAATACGACTCACAACCTAGTTGAGGCAGATGATAATAATATAATAGTACTAATTATTACTATTGTATTGATATAGCATTTACATTTGATATAGCGCTTTTCACATCTTCTAGACGTCTCAAAGCGCTTCACAGAATATACTGTAAAGTGAATTGACTATATATTTGTGGGCGAAACGCAGCAGCCAATTGCGCACAGCAGAGTCCCCCACAAACAGTCGTGGATTGAAATGACCAATTTTTTTTGGAGGGATTATTATCATGGCGTGTGAGGTGAGGGAACTTGCCCAAGTTTTGCCCTGACCTGACCTGACCTGACCCGGAATCGAACCTGGGTCTCTCCCTTGCCAGACGAGTGCTCTACCCACTGAGCTACAGGACTCTGAATCCTAAACAGGGAAGAGAGAGGGGCGGGTGCACATTTTACAAACACATTTAATCTGTATCTGATCAAGAGACGATGGAGATCCTCCCCCCCCAGGGTCCAGTCCAGTCCCCTCTCCCAGGGTCATGTATCCCTGTAACCCCCAACTCCCCCCCCCCCCCCCCAGCTCACCTCCAGGGTCTGGAATCCCCCCCCCTCCCCTCCCCTCCCGGGAGGTACTGAAGGCCCCGGGCGGGTGGGAGGTGTGAGTTGGGTGGAGGGGCCTGGACTGATCCCTGTGGCCTTGTCCCCCCCCCCCCCCCCGCCGGGTACCTTTCCGGGCTTTGTCTCCCGGGATGTTCTGGGCGCGGAGCCTCTGGTCCAGGATGTACAGCATCTCCCCGCCCAGGTTCACAAACAGCAACGGCAGAGTCCGGAGCGACATCCTGGGCCGCCGTGTACCCGGGGCCTGAGGCCTGTGTACCCGGGGCCGCTGTGTACCCGGGGCCTGAGGCCTGTGTACCCGGGGCCGGGGCCTGAGGCCTGTGTACCCGGGGCCGCTGTGTACCCGGGGCCGGGGCCGGGGCCTGTGTACCCGGGGCCGCTGTGTACCCGGGGCCGGGGCCTGAGGCCTGTGTCGCGGGGATGAGGCCGTTGCCTGGACACCGCCAATCAACTGCCGGACAGCATTAAAGGGTTCCGGCCTCTGAAAACGGTTGATTTATGTTTCGCCGCCAGAGGGAGCCAGAGCCTCAATGTGGCCACAGGTTGGGTGGTTTCTCACCTGATCAGGTGGGTGTCTGTGGTGCTTGGGTTTGAAGATCCTCACATTCGTTTTCAAGCCCCTGTGTGCTCTGGCACCTTCCCACCTCTCTGACCTGCTTACCCCCCACTGCTCGCGGCCTCCGCCTCCTGCCCCCCACCTTCATCAGTGGCCCCCAAACTCTTCCGCTATCCCTCTGCCTTCTCCACCTCAGGCGGCATCTAAAGACCTTCCTATTCATGGTCACCTCCCCCACCTCCCACACAAAGCCAGCATGGGGTGAGGGTGGGGGGAGGTGACTCGCCACTGTCAAGCGCTCTCGGACGCTATCCTGGGCAGGGATACTATATAAACGTGACTTCTTGTTGTACTGGAAAAGAAACGCGGAAAAAATGGCTTTGGGACCAGGATAACCATATTTTTTAAACCAACACATTTAAAGAATACTGAGCTCGTCACAGTTCCTGATGCTGGCGGTCACTGGAGAGGTTGGATGGATGGCCAAGATGGATGAGTTTACTGTGTCTTTTCAAAGAGAGCTAGGATTTTTTTTAAGGGGCTCAGCCGGGTGTCTGGAAATTTCAGAGAGAGATTGTTGGATGGAATGCATACTCTCCCTGGAGGGACACATTCTGCTTATCAAATTCTGGACAGTATTCGACCACAATAATAAAATTGGTCATTTTCAATCCCCGACTGAGGTCAATAAGATGTGAAAAAGCACTCTTTCAAAATGCAAGGATTATTATTATTATTATGCACAGGTTGGGAAGAATCCAGGCTTGGGGAATGTGCGGTGGAGTAACTGCTTGTCTAACCAGCTGTACCCCTCAAATTTCCATGTGTTGGTGGGATGCATGGAATTCTCAGTTTGATTTGGATATTTTTAAACATGAACCATCATTACTCCCTTGTATAAAAAGGGGCAGAAGGACAAGCCTGGTAACTACAAACCAGTCAGTCTAACGTCGGTAGTGGGCAAACTTCTAGAGTCCATAATCAGGGACAAGGTAGATCTTCACTTAGAAAGATATAGGCTAATAAAGGACAGTCAACATGGATTTGTTAAAGGCAAATCTTGCCTTACAAATCTGATAGAATTTTTTGATGAGGTAACGGAATGGGTGGATAATGGTAGCGCAGTTGATGTAGTTTACATGGACTTTCAAAAGGCATTTGACAAAGTGCCACATGAGAGACTTATTATGAAATTAAAGGCCCATGGCGTAAAAGGGACAGTGGCAGCGTGGATCCACAACTGGCTGCGAGACAGAAAGCAGAGAGTTGTAGTGAGCGGCTGTTTTTCAGATTGGAGGGAAGTGAGCAGTGGTGTGCCACAGGGATCGGCAGGGCAGTGGGATTGAATCGCTCTTTTCAAAGAGCCGGGACAGACTAGATGGGCCGAATGGCCTCCTTTTGTGCCGTAAAATTCTATGATTCTATGATTCTATGATTCTAAGTGATGGTTTTGTTATGTCATTATACTTGACAATAATCACTTGTGAAGCTGTGTGATCAGATTTAATGCGATGATGTGCAACAAAAATTCTACAAAAAAAGTTATTTCTTAAATAGCAGTGATACAGTATTGTTTGGAGTCAGTCAGTAAAAGAGAGGCAGAAATCACTTTCGGAAAATTAGTGCAATAAGAATTCCAGCAACTTGGGACGTCCGCCTGACTTGAAAGGTGCTATACGAGTATAATTTTGTATCATATTGCAGTGAGGATTGGCATGGCTGGGTGGGGGAGGGAGGAGGGGGTTCCAGCTCGCACAACTTTACAATGAATCAATGTGCGGAGTGCTGGTGTTTACACAGCTTGCCTCGCTATGGCACCAAATACCAAATATATTTTGCAATTCAGAAATATCCAAATGATTTAAACATGCAAACAGGCCAAACAATTTAGTTTAGGAGAAGGGAATAAAGTGTCCACTCACTCCTTCACCTCCAGGCTTGATTTTATTAAACTCACTTCAAAAGCAAAAACGTTTGTACAGTCCATCACTGTTACCACGCCCCTCACCTCGCACATAAACACCTCGCACAAGTCTGTAGTCCTGCTGCTGGTCGGTCAGACTTGGGTTGCCGATAATGAAGACATTATGAGCATTACTGCTTACTTGTAATTAGATTTTGAACAACATTTGCTCGCATTTCCTTTGAGTTGTGCTCGATGATAAGATTTCGGACTCACAGAGTAACAGGCAGGTGTGAAACAATGGTCTGTAAAGCATAAAGCGACTGCAGTAGTCTGCGTTTGTCAGAAGGTTAATGTGAAGGGAGTTTCCAGTGAAGGGAGTTTCCAGACAAAGTACTGGACACTTTCAGCGGAAGCTTCACCACCATCTGAAACCAAAAGCAAAAACTAACATGAACCTATTCCGCAAACCAGCCCACTATTGACATGCTTTGGGACATTTCAATTCCAGATACAGAAAATCTCAGAGTGTCATCGGCCATGACACTCCCCCATGCAAAAACTTTCTGATGAGGTATAAATCATGCCTGTATGTCAATCAGTTATTGTGTTATTGGTGGACAGACAGACAGACAGACACTTAATCTTTATTAGCATAGAAGGAAATACCTTTCTTTACTTAATAATAAGAATGCTCGTATTTAATATAGGCCCTTATCATGTCTTCTAGACATCTCAACCTGCTTCACAACATATACTGTAAAGTGAATTGACTGTATATTTTCTGGGCAAAACACGACAACATATTGCCCATGTCAGTGGATTGAGTGACCCAATTTATTTGTAAGTGACTATTATCCCCAGAAAAGCAATTTGCCAATCGTTTAACATCCGGATTCCTACTTATTGCTAGGTAAACAGGTGTGCAGAGTAAGAAAACTTGACCGATGTTTCGTCCAGCCCAGAATCCAACCCAGGTCTCTTGCTTGAGAAACAAGTGTTCTAACCACTGAGCTACAGGACTCCTTCTCTATGATATGATAACAAAGTGTCCCTTCTCCTGCTTCGTCAGTGCGGTGTCTGCATAGGAAGATGGCCTCTCTTACCTGGACTATATGCTGCGTTTGCGCACCTCCCTAGTCATACGGCAAGCCTCAAACGGGCCACAACAACAGACCATCAATGCATCGTCACACACCGATCCCTGTGAAGCAAACAACAAGAAATAAGCATTTTCTGGCAACCACTGATCCTGTCATCCACTGTGGCTGAGACACAACCGATGGGTTCCACTGAAAGCCTGATAGCAGCAACATTAAATTTCACTAAGAACTGTGTGTGTCCATTCTGTTTGATGTCCTGTAAACATAAGAAACATAAGAAATAGGAGCAGGAGTAGGTCATTCGGCCCATCAAGCCTATCCCGCCTTTCAATCATGGATGATATTCTACTCTCAGCTACCTGCCTTATCCCCATACCCCTTAATCCCTTTATAAATGAGAAATCTATATAACTCAGTCTTGAATATGTTCAAGGACTGAGCATCAACAGCCCCTAAAGAAGTCGACTGGGCTGCAGTTTACATTGAGGGATCTAAAGGAAGCTAGAGAAGTGCACACAATGATTTTTTGAACTTTTGTGGAAAGGAAAATTGTGTTAATGGACACTAATAATAATCATTGTCTTATACGTCATCGAGATGTCTCAAAGCGCTTCACCGGATACACTGTAAAGTGGATTGATTGTGGTGAATGGTGTTTATCAGCATTGTTGGAGAAGCAGAATAGTCTGGGTTTGATCAGTCACTGAGTATCCAGACAGTGCACAACAGCTTAATCAAAATTAAACTAAGCTCGTCAAGGATATTTGACTATAAATCAAAACGGTATCCTTACTGGACCTCTGCTGAAACCACATTTGGAATATTCTGTGCAGTTCTAGAAGCTGTAGCTTCAAATTATTAGAACATGGAATGGAACAGGCAATGCCAACAGCAAAAGAACATATTCTGAATGAGGAGCAGGAGGGTGGTGGAGGTAGGAGAAGATCACTCACTAACCTTGATACCGTAGGATAGGCGAATATGAGTCCTCAGTGCTGTCAATCCGCCAGGCACCATCGCAGTAAGCAAGTTTTCTCCATACAAATCAGCTAAATAACAGCCTAGCACAAATGGGCAAATGCAGCCCACAAGACCTATGAGGAGAAAGATGGCTTATTGAGTAAAGAGACATTTGTATACCCTTCTCAGTTGTAATAGAGTTCCCTAGATGGGTGATGTCTTCAGTAATTCCCCTGCACAGTTAATCCTTTAGCAGTTCATTGACTTTGTTTTTGTGATTAGGATCCAGGGACCAAGTTCTCAGTGATGAACAAAACCGATGACTTGCTGAAGGAAAACTCTTAGGTACCAATAATTCCCACACAGGGGCGAAGCTTCTGGGTTCAAACATTCTACTGCACTCACTTCCCAAGTGCAGTATCCCACAGCACTGCGGGACAGCAAACACAACAACCTGCCCTTGCACAGCACATCTGCATGGAATGAACATCTCCAGGTGCTTGACAGATGTATTAGCAAGCTCTGAACGGCACAATAAAGACACGTGCTGGACTGAGGTACACAATCCATTGAAGCACTCTGGGATGCTATCCTTCATGAGGGGGCTACGTAATGCATGTTGTTGTAAAGAAACCTGATTGTTTATAAGTATATAAATAGTTTTTTTTTAAAGTCAAGGGAGGAGTGGGCTGTTGTAAGTTAGGGAAGTTTAATGTGTAGGTGTGTAAATAAACTAATGTCAGAGAATGCTTTGCTTCGGTGATCATAAAGGAAGGGGATGGTAACAAAATAGAAAGGAAATTTGGACGAATGGCTAGGTGATATACAGAGAAAAAACACGGGCCGTAAGAAAAGAGTTAATGTGGGCTGAGCCACAGTATCACTCGGTGTAACTCTGTGCAATGATCATGTATTTTGTGGGTGAATGAAGTACAGTAATAACTAACAAATAGGCATGAAGTGAATGATCAATTTTATCTGGAGAATTGTTGGCCAGCATTTCTCTGGAACTCCCTTCCTTGTTCTCTTCAATGTTAATTATAAAACCATTTGATAATGTACCTGCCAATCATTTTATTTCTCTTAATCCTCCTAAGTAGTCATTTTACTTTTTCCTTCACTTCTCTGCTTCCAGTTGTTTCTGTGTTTTAGCCTCCTTCTTACATTTTATTTTACGCAATCATTAGTTTATTCTTGGTAGGTAATCATTTGTGCTTTGTTCAACATTAAATACTTTGCACGGCTGACCTGCTGTATTCTCTGCTCATTTTCCCACACAATCTCTGTACCATGTTATTTTTCATTCCTATGCAATTCGCTCCATTGCAATTCAGTAACTTAACACTAGACGCCTTCTATTTTACGAATTGTACAACCTCGGTATCCAATTTGATGCTCAGCTGTTTTTCCCCGTCGCACATTCAGTCACTGACCAAGATTGCACTCCTTCACCTTGTCACATTGCCCACCTCGCTCGCACTCCATCTCACTCCCAAACCTGCTGAAACCCTCATCCATGGCTTTATTTCTCAAACACAATGCTCGCTGGTCTCCTATTTCAAAGTCTGACTGTGACAAAACCTCACCATCTACATATCCTCACCATCTACATATCCTCACCATCTACATATCCTCACCAAAACTAAACTCCACACACCCATAACAACAACAAAATGACATTAGTATAGCGCTTTCACATTGGGAGAACGCTCCAAGGTGCTGGACAATCAGTGTTTCTTTTGGATTTGTGGCTCGTCCTGTCCAGATCAGGTACAGAAAGGGTTAGAGATGTTTGATTTGGACTGGGTACTCACATACGGGTATATCATCACACACGCTGCATAATACACTGCTCCACTCATTGTTCATGGCACCTGGCTGCTCAGTCACTACAGTCTCCATGGTGCGGACAGTCTTTGGCTACTTGTTGTAGAAGATGACGCGAGCTCTACAATGTCTTCTCAGCCACTCCTGGTGCTTCCTGTCATGTACAATTGATTACAATATTCGAGTACAATACGAATGACAAAATTCTATATACTGAACTGTATTTAAAGAAACCACACTGTGTTGCGCCTCCCTGAAACTCGTTATATGGACATAAATAGTGATGCTCACAGGATAATCAACTGTGCGAGACAGGATAGCACATCCAGTCCCAATTGTCTCCCTCAGGCATTCAACAACAACTTGTATTGAGGAGCCTTTGCTTTGTATAGCGTCTCAGAGTGCTCGCACACCCTCCAGCAGAATGGAAGCAGCTTGTTTCCTGGCTGATGTCCTCCTCTCTAGCCCAGAGACACTGAGGTCAACTGTAGTTGCAGAATCTATCTGATGTTCATTACTATGGGTCCTTGCACAAAAGCTTCCATGAAGTAATCATAAAAATTACCTCAAATGATTATAATATCAATGGATAAAAATCTTATCTTTGAGACATCTACAAGATGTGAAAAGCATTATATCAAGTGCAAGAATTATTATGATTATTCTTAATATCTGTGTAGGGAGCATAAGGAAGAGAATGCGAGAGGTGGTGCGAGACTAGGCAGTCTTAGTTTGGTGAAGGATTAACTTGGCCATTGGTACTGGCCACAGTGCTTTAGTCTGGTTGTCCTGAGATACTAAGTGATATGTAGTGGTCAGCACGTGGTTGAAATGTCCTGCCGATGTGAAGGGCACTATATAAGTGCAATCTTGTTGTTGTTGCCTCGCAAGTGAGTGGACCCTGGCTCAATTCCCGGGCAGGATGAAACCTTACTCCACATACCTCTGTTTACCAAGCAGTAAATAGATTGTTAGTTGATTGGTGGATGGCTTTCCGCTGCAAAAAAATCCCACATCAAATCCCTACAAAAATGTAATCACCCAATCCACGACGGTTGTTGGACACTACTTAAGTGCAGTGATCGTGTATTTTGTGGGTGAAACACAGCAGCCAATTGTGCACAGTAGTGTCCAACAACAGTCATGGATTGGGTAATTACATTTTTGTAGGGATTTGACAAAAAAAAATAAACTGGTCACTTCAATCCACAACTATTTGTTGTGGATTGAAGTCACTTCAAGGATGGCAGCTTGGTCACTGCTTTGCACCGTGACCAAGCTGCCATGATTCATAAACGTACAATCCATTCACTTTGCAGTATATTCTGTGAAGCGCTTTGAGACGTCTAGAAGATGTGAAAAGCGCTATATCAAATGCAGGAATTAATTTTATTCGATATCTAATGGAAGGATAATTAAAATTATTACTTACCAACACCACGTTGCTGCAGGTCTAATTCCAGCCTCTACAAAAAAGCTTTTTAAACGTTGAAATGTGGAAGTGAGAGGAAGAAGTGAGATCTGGCTCAATAGCAAGATAGTACTCACACTGTGATCCTATCACTCCCACCCTTGTCAGGCTCCATTGCTTCTCCATCCCACAAATGAGCATTCAAAATCCTCGTGCTCACCTTCCAAACCCTCAATGGCTTTACACTTTCCTACCTCTTTGACCTGCAGATCCATCAATTTATATATAATAATCCTTGTATTTGATATAATGCTTCATCACAACTTCTAGGTGCTTCAAAAAATATACTGTAAAGTGAATTAGCTGTATGTATATTTTGTGAGCAAAACGCACCAGTCAATTGCACACAGCAGTATCCCACAAACAGATATGGATTGATTGATCATATTATTCTTTATTAATTTTTTTAAAAAGGGTTTATTACACCCGAAAAAGCGATCCACTGATCGACTAACAACCGGAATCCTACTTACTGCTGGGTAAACAAAAGGCATGTAGAGTAAGGAAACTCGCCTAACGTTTCACCTTGCCCAGGAATCAGTCTGCCCATAACAATCTATTCCTCCCACTTAGCAGGTCCTAGCCTGCTCCTTGTCCCCCGCCCAGCCCACCCCACCATCTGCGGTCAGTCCTTCACTCGCCCCCACAGCTCCTTTACCTCGCTCCCTCCCTCGCCTCCTTCAGGATACATCTCAACACTTTTTCAGCTTTTCGACTGCACCTCCTGCCACCCTTCTAACCCTCCCCTCCCTGCCCTCCACACCGCCTGATTCCAATCCAAATCCCTGACCGTACAATGCCATGGGAGGTCCTCCTGATGTGAAAGGCACAATATAAATCTAATGTGTTGTTGTTATTATAGAGCAGCTAATATGTGACCAGCGATGTTCCACAAATGTCCAGAAAGTGACCAAGGTTCCAGGTTCACATGGTGAAGTCTAATGACATGCAGGTTGATGCTGTCACTGGAGATTTTCATTCTGGGGCTCTTTCGGAATCCTGCGATTTGGGGATTTTATCTTTTCTTGGATGCCTGTCATTCTGTACAGTAGGGAGTACATCAGAGAGTGGGTCCCTCCTTGGGGAAGACTTGATGCCTGTCAGACAATTGGTCAGAACAGCAGTAGGCCAGGAGTTGCCGGGTGTCGCTGTGGGCCATGGCAGGCGGGTTGGCGATTGGCATGAGGTGCAACAGCCACAACTTGCATTTATATAGCCCCCCCCCCCACCCTCACACACACAGGGTAACTGTACCTTTCTGTAACCAACTCTAAAACATTTCCAACCTACACAAGCATTCTGTGAGCTTGGACAATGTAAGTCAACGGGTGGTGGGTTAGGAAGAGGGGCTAGGTATATCTGATGGTGGGAGCTGTGGTAGTTGGCCTGTTTTTTTGCGGGTTCATGTAGTTTTATACTTTTAAATTTTGCACTATTTCATATTGACGCTGTCACTGGAGGTTTGAATTCTGGGGCTCTTTCGAAATCCCGAGATTTTGGGGATCTTATTCTCTTCTTGGATGCCTGCCATCATTCTGTACATCAGGGAGTACCTCGCCGGGGGGCAGTGCCCTCCTTGGGGAAGATCAGACACTTGCCTATCCGCGCCCGCCATCTCATCCTCGCACCAATCCATGGCCTAATTCTGGGAAGACCCCACCTCCCCCACTGCGCGAGCTCAGCCTTTATACAATCCTAAAATCCCAGAATTCTCTTTAACAATTTTGTGTTATTTCACAGCAGGTTTATATACATATATCATATATAGTGAAGAGGAAAGGACTGAGGAGGGAGCCCTGAAGCATTGCATGTGGTTGTGCAGGGGTGGGAGAAGCTGTATGTGGTTACTGGCATAGGAAAGATGTATGTAGATACTGGCATAGGAAACCAAGACAGAACCATCATGGTGGTGCAGAGTTGTTGGGAGGACAGAATGGTCGAGTGTTGAGAGACAGCGTTGGGTGGAGAATGTTGTTTCTGACTCTGACCAGGACAGTCTCGGTGTTAATGAAGTAGGCAGATGCCGGATAGGAGGGTTTCATGAAAGGAAAGGGAAGAGGGAAGCTGAGAAAGGGAAACACCCACTAGTTTCAGAAACCTGGGAGAAATAAAATCAGCTTTAACTGTTCAAAAAAAACTTTTCCTTTATCAATCTTGCTTGTTGACCAGCAATCCCACTGAGTGATCCTCGTCCTCGTGTGCTAAATGGGGAGCGAGCCCCAAACCTAGTTCTGCTGTTGGTGGCATTTCACGTGCTGAAAGGAGCTTAAAGTTTCATCTTGAACCAGAGGTTTCAATTAAAAATGAAACTCGGATACACAACACAGACATGTTTATTAGTCTCTGTGACATGGGAGGTCGCTGTCTGTCTGTCTGTCTGACACAGTAAATGAAGTGCCCGTTACACTGGCTTCTCCTCAGGCATTCCCTGACTGGCTTCCTGCTGTTTGACTTCCACTGTTTTCTGCTGTTTAGCAGCTCGCATCTTCTGCACCTCCTGGAAAACCTGAAACAAAGCACAAGATCCAGTCAGATATGGCACGGCACTCAATATTAATAATAATAATAATGCTTGCATTTGATATAACGTCTTATCACATCGTTAAATATATTATTATTATATTTTGTGGGTGATGTGCAGCAGCTAATTGTGCACAGCAGCGTCCCACAGTCCTGGCTTGAGTCACATGTTTTATTGGAGATTATTATCCCAGAAAGCGATCCACCAACCGACTAACAACCAGGTCCCTCGATGCTGCAGGGTAAACAGAGGCGTGTGGAGTAAGGAAACTTAACTGATGTTTTGCACTGCCGGGAATTGAACAACTTGCATTTACATAGCGGCCTTCACCTGGAGCGCTTCAAACGCAGGCCCTCTCGATTGCCAGGAGAGTTTGATAACCGCTGAGCTGCAGGACCAGCCAGGGATTTTTTTTGACGGAAACTCCGTTTTATGACATAAGGTGGCTTTGTGAACATACATTTCTACAGTTCATTCCTTAAACAAAAACATCAATATGGAGCTCTCCCTTCTCAGCTTAAAACCTTTTTGCTACATTTTGCATGCTGATGGACGCTGTGCAGTTCATACCCAGGAATGCAGGGCTCAGAAACAGGGTTTCAAATACCCTCGCTGAATTGGAACACAAGCTGGGGTGAATGCTAAATTATGCAGTAAACGTAATCAAGAAATTAAAATCTGCCCGACAGGAGATCTCACCCTTATGCACAAAGCTTTCTTGGCAGCCCATCGCCGGGTCACTTTCCTGCAATATTTGGGGGGCAATATGTACTCGATATCCAGCTGAATGCACACTTTCTCAAACAATTCGTAGCGTGTGCGCCGTAGATACTTTAACAATTTCTTGCGCCGGTCGATGGCGAGCAGCATGTAACGCTTGTTTGCCTTGTCCTGTCAAACAAATAAATCCCATTGTCAGTGATAGTGAGTGCTGCAATTCTGCTTTTAGTCTTTGTTTTACAGAATGTATTGTGATCCGAAGGGGAAGCACATGCAGGGAACATCAACAATTTTAGTATTTATATCCCATTTTCACTTGAATAGAGACCCTTTCCCCCCAATTGTACTCTGAGGTGTCGGCTCCTATTCATATTGGAGAATAGATTATGCAATGCTATTAGCCCCCTGGAACCTTCACAAGTTACTGTTCTTCATGTAAGTATTGAGAGGCAACACAGATACCTCTGGGTGTGCGGGGGGGAGCTATGGGATGCGGGGAGGGGACTATGGGCAGCGGGTGGCAGGGGCTATGGGCGGCGGGGGACTGTGGGCGGCGGGGGACTGTGGGCGGTGGGGGGGGCTGTGGGGGGGGCTGTGGGCGGTGGGGGGGGCTGTGGGCGGTGGGGGGGGCTGTGGGCAGTGGGGGGGGCTGTGGGCGGTGGGGGGGGCTGTGGGCGGTGGGGGGGGCTGTGGGCGGTGGGGGGGGCTGTGGGCGGTGGGGGGGGCTGTGTATGAGGCAGCGGCTGAGGGGTTGGTTGTTGTGTCTCACCTTTGTGTGCTTGTGGAGGTGCTCCTGGTAATTGCGAATCTTTGCTGTTAAAATAGCAACTGAAAAATAAATCACAGCAATGACAGTCACTAGACAATCACAACTGGCTGTACCTGTGGCCTGTGTAGGAAGGCGAGACCATGAAGGGAACGTAAGGCTGGGTAGTAGGAGGTTCAATCCTGAGAGTATTAAACAATGTGTAAACCTAAACCTATTTGAAGAGCACATGAAATCTGCAGATGAATTACCTTCACTGGACCGGAGAGCAGCAGCTAAACCATTAAACATGGCAGAGGGTGTAATTTGTAATTCCTTGCCACAAACTAGAGGCGGAGAAGTAGTGGCAGAGCACGACGCTGAGCTGGGGGAAGGGGGGGGTGGGGAGAGAGTGACGCTGAGCCGGGAGATGAGGGGGGCGATTGTAGTTTTGTAGGTCAAACAGGAAGGTGTGATTTGAAAATGGAAGAGGGATTGAGGCTGAGAGGTCCCTTGTTTTTGGAAGGCAGTGCCTGAAAGCAGGGCTGAGGGCTATGCAGGAGGATAGAGCCAGCAGGGAGAAGGTGGTGGATCGTGGAGTAATATAATACAATCTATCAATATGCATTTGATACAACACTTTTCACATCTTCTAGAGTCTCAAAGAGCTTCACAGAATATATACAGAATGTCCAGCTGATACAGAACTCTGCCGCCCACGTTCTCAGCTGCACCAAACTTCGCTCATTACCCCAGTCCTTGCCAGAGTTCACTGGCTCCATATCCCAGAGAGGATCGACTTCAAGATCCTCAATCTTGTCTTCAAATCCCTCTACTCCTCTGTATCCCCCCTACCTCTCTGACCTCCTCTCTCCTCAAACTAGCACCCGTTGCCTTCGCTCCACCGGGTCTGGCCTCCTCCATGTCCCCGAATCCTCCGCTCCACCCTCAGCAGCCGTGCCTTCAGCCACTACGCCCCGAGGCTCTGGAATTCCCTTCCTCACTCCCTTCGCCTCGCCCACTCTCTTCCCAGTTTCAGGTCACATTTAAAGACCTTTCTCTTCGACCGCGCCTTTGGTCACCTTTCTACCCCCGCCCCCGGCTCGGTCCCGGGATCCGTTATTATGAAGCGCTCTGAGACGCCGTCCGGTGTGGAGGGCGCTATATAAATCAAAGTTGTTGTTGTTTTTGTACTGTAAAGTGCATTATTGACTGTATATTTGTGGGCGAAATGTGGCAGCCAATCATGCACAGCAATATCCCACAAACAGTCGTGGATTGAAATGACCAATATTATTATAGGTTTTTTTTGGACAGATTATTATTAGGTGTGTGGAGTAAGGAAACTTGCCGAAGGTTTTGCCCTGACCTGCCTGGATTCAAAACGGGTCTCATGCTTGCAAGGCAGGTGCTCTAACCACTGAGCCACAGGACTCCACGGTAAGCAGATTGGAGACGTATAGAGGTGCCAAACCATAAATAATGTGTGTGAGGTGTCTTATTCTCTTTGCAGAGGTTGTGAACTCTACTTCTCCGCATCTAGTTTGTGGCAGAGAATGACATATTACACCATCCTCTGTGCCACATTTAATGGTCTCCAGTAACAGTGTTACCACATCCTAAATAAATAGTTTCTTATTTCTCGATTTTCCCCCGGTGGGCGAGGCCTAGCAGGACAATAGCTGGTTTATAGAAGGCGTGTGTGGAGGAACAAAAGCCTGCACTTACTCTGAACTTCTGTGGAGCCAACATCATAGGGATTTCGCCTGACCTTCTCGATCAGTTGGCCGGTTTTCACTTTCAACTTCTCTTTCTGAAATGTGAACCATTCAGCAAATGTCAGTGTTACAGCGTTACAGCACAGCATGTTTAAACTCAGGCTGACCCCCTTCCACTAAAGCAACTCTTCAGCTTTTTTGTCTGAAGAAAGAAGAATAAACTCTGGACAAGAAGCGCAAGTTCGTTATCTCTCGTCCTTGTTCTTTTAAAAAACAGGCTCAAACGATGCTTTAACTCTGGTCAGGATTTCATCTGGCCCTGATTCCTCATAGTTCCTGTCCCCACCCTCTTGTATATTGTTCGAAACGCTTTATATTTTAATGCATTCAGGAATCCAATTCTAGAGATTTGACAGTATCGGTTTAAAAAGATAAGAAATAGGAGCAGGAGTAGGCCATTCGGCCCCTTGAACCTCCACCATTTAATATGATCATGGCTGATCTTCTAACCTAATTCCATTTATTCACCCTATCCCCATATCTTTTAATATACTAATTTGTAAGTGTACAACTGATCCTGTGCCTGCTCAATACGAAAGGTATCTTGAAACATGCTCTAAATCTGACCCTACTGAGCTGTCAGGCTAAATAGCCCATATTCCTCAGATCATGTTATTTCTGATCATAATAAGTCATTATCTGCTTCTGTGCACACCTTGTATATTAGGAATCCTCAAGCAATGACCAGATTCATCTGGGGTCTCTTCTTTCCCCTAGGAACTAAAGGCTGATCCCACCCTTTCTACATTTCCCACACACATTTATTGCTGTAGTGTTTCCATTACATATCAGTCACATTGCAGTCTGACCATGCACAAATACAACAACAAAAAAAAATTATATTTATGGAGCGCCTTTCATGTCGAGAGGACGTCCCAAGGCGATGAGTAAATAGTGTAGTTAGCAAATCTAACATCTGATCCTCAACGCCTGTCTATCCCAGTTTGTCCCAGAAACAAACTCTGCTTCTTGTCACAGTTACTGAGAGCGGACGTGTCTCTTGGATTTCTTGCTGTTCTCTGTATTTTTATAAGGTTTCCAGACTTGCTCCAGTGCTGGTCACTAGTTTCGGTATTCTTTTGAGAATTTGGCTGCTCTTTAGGCTGCTTGAGCATTTTTGCTCCACCACAACATCCCCAGTGTATCCCGTTTCTCCTTTCGTCAAGCGGTCACTTCCCCAAGCCTAAGGCAATTCAACTAAAAACAGAGAGGAAGATAGTAGCAAACTGTAAGAGCACGTGGATACACTGGTAAAATGGACAGACACGTGGCAGATGAAGCTTAATGTGGATACTGTACATGCAAAGTGATGCATTTGGGGAGGAAGATTAAGGTAGGGCAGTATAAGCTGATGGTAGAATTTTAAAGGGGTTGAAGGAACAGAGAGACCTGCTGATTCATATAAATAAATCTTTGAAGGTGGTAGTACAAATAATAATAATCCTTGCATTTCATACAGAGCTTTTCACGTCTTCTAGATGTCTCAAAGTGCTTTATAGAATTTACTGTAAAGTGAATTGACTGTATTTGTGGGTGAAACACGACAGCAGTGTCCCACAAATAGTCATATAAATTTACAGCGAAGGCCATTGAGCACACCGTGAGACTGTGATGGTTCTTTTAGAGTAATAATTTCAGTCCCATTTACCTACCCTATCCCCATTTTGCTCTGCAGTATATTACTTTTTAAGATATCTCGTTCCTTTCTGAAAACAAATATGGATTCTGACTGACCCACTACTCCCTATGTGAAAACATTTTTCCTAACCTCCCCATTTGCTTGTTTAACTATCTTAAATAGATGCCCTCCAGTCGTTGACTCAGACCAGTGGAAATAATTTCTTCCTATTGATTCTATTAAAATCCCTCATAATTTGACTTCCTCGACTTTAAAGCCCATCTTTTTTATCATGCACTTTCTCTCCTCGCTCGCCCTTGTGCTAGGTAGATGTAACTTGTTGTATCAGAGCCTGATTACAGTCTCCTCACTGCCTGCTGAATTACAGAGGGTTATTACAGAGATGTCTTACCACTGGGCTTTGTATTACTGGCCCCCTCGCTGGCCTCCTTCAAGTCCTGCCTCAAGACCCTCTTCTTCGACGGTCCTATTGGTTACTCCATATCCCCCACTTTCCCTCCACCCTCCCGGTCTCCAATCCCAGCTCAGGTCAGAAACACTGACTGTCCAGCACTTTGGGAAGGCCTCCTGATGTGAAAGTCGCTTTACAAGTGTAATTTTCTTGTTGTTGTAACAATTTCCTCCAGAGAAAGCAGTCGCCCCGCTAGCACACATTCTCCTTATCTCTGTGTTGTGTCTGTTATTAGATTTTTGAATATAATCAATGGTTGGTAAATTCTACAAACGAGATACGTACATGAGTTGCCAACTCTAGTGACAAAAGCTTTCTGACCACATCATCCGTCCTATAAGAAAACATCAAATTCCATAGGTTACCGAAAAGAAGCAGCTTATCTTTACCCTGCCTTCAATAATAATCCTTGCATTTAATATAGCACCTTTACCAAGTCATTGAGATGTCTCAAAGCGCTTCACAGAATATATGGTGAAGTGAATTGACTGTATATTTTATGGGCAAAATGCAGCAGCCAATTGGGAATAGCAGCGTCCCACAAACAATTGTGGATTGAGTGGTCAATTGTTTATTTATTTTTGAAGGGATTATTACCGCCGCAGAACAGATCCACCAATTGACTAACACCAGGTTCCTACTTACTGTTCGGTAAACAAAGGCGTGTGGAGTAAGAAAATTTGCCTAGGTTTTCACCATGCATGGGAATCGAACCTGGGTTCTTTCACTTGCTTAACACTACCCTACAGGATCCACACGTTTACGATGTCCGTCACTGTATAACCTGCCTGTCAGAAACTCTCCCAGTACAGTAATGGCCAGTTTATCTGGCACCTGATCAACCATAACTTTCGTATAACCGCCATCGCAAAAAAAGTCTGCATTCGATTAACCGGAATTTATCTGGAAAAATGCATTTTTTTTGGTGTGTTTTCGGCCGAATATCCACCATGCGCTTTAACCGGCATTGGCCAGGTCCCGAGGGTGCCAGATATACGGGCTTTTACTGTATAACTTTCCTGTCCGACTCTTGCACTGTATAACCTGCCTGTCAGACACTCTTACCGTGGAGACAGCGCATTTGAGAAATCACTAACAGGGAGCGCAGGATTGCTTCTGCAAACGTACTTGTTCACAAGCTCGATGCCGGCATAATCCTTCTTCAGCAGCACTGGGGACAGATCCGCCAACTGACTGGTAAATTCTGTGTCTGGAAACAAAATTTGTGAGTTTGGCAAGAAAAACCATCAACATTTAAGAACATACAGGATTCTGAATGCAATGATTGTTTCAGGGTAAAGAGGATAAGGTGAAGAGCTGCCACCTGCTGGGAACATACCTTGCTTTTTGTGGACGATTCTGGAAAAATTTCTAACCGTTTGCAAAGCCACATTGCTGCCTGGAAGGAAAACACCAGTCAGATTGCATGTACATTCATTTCAAAGGAGGAACGTACTGTAATTCTTTATCTTTAATCTTTCTGGATTATTTTCTCCTCCCATCCCGTGAAGACAGTAATAGCTCTGGCATCTGATATAGTTTTAAGTTGTCACCATATATTTTGTAGATAAATGTGGCATCCAAATCGTTGATAAAACTCCACAAACTGACGTGAAGTGAGGGACCAATTTTTATCTAGGGGACAGTTGGCCAAGTCACCTAGGAATACAAACAGTACCATGCGGACCTTAACATCCACCTGACGGGACAGACGGGATGAATATCTCACCTCTGACAAGGTAGCACCTCCCCAGAGGGCAACCTATATCAGAGCCGACATACTTGCGCTCGCTTTGGAGTGTCTCGACCTCTGCAACAAGGAGCTTGGCTCAGTGGTGGCGATCTTGCTTCTGAGTCAAAAGGTTGTGGATTTAGTCTAAATTGACACTCCAATGCAGTGATGGTGGGGGTGGGTTGAACTGCATTGATGGAGATGCAGTCCTTTGGATGAGATGTTAAACTGAGATCTCGTTGGCCTGTTCAGATAAGACTTTCGATGGCACTACTTGAAAAGAGAAGGGAATTTCTCTCTTCAGTGACCTGCTCAAACAATTTCCCTTCAAATAAATTGCTCACACACTCCATGTTGCTTTTCTCCCATAAAATAACACAGTATATCCTAAAAGCGCTTTGAGACGTGTCAACAACATAAGGCGCTGCATCAAAAAGGATTATTTTTATTAATAACATTCAAAACGTGAAACGCACTATAACAAGGGAAAGGATTCTTATTAACACCATTCCCAGCACAGAGGCCAAAGAACTTCATAATGGCTGTTACACACAGCGGTGTTCAACTCCACCAGAATACGGTAAAACTGTGCTGCACCTGACAGACTTATCGGCTGCCGGGCTTTCAACCTCTTTGCTCCCTCCCTTTGGAACTCCATTCCAAAATTTCTTTGCCTTGCTCCTTCCATTACCTCCTTCAAGGCCCAACTCAAGATCCTCCTTTACGAACAGCAGCAGCCAACTACATACAGCAGTGTCCCACAAACAGTCATGGGTTGAAATTACCAATTTATTATTGCAGTATTTTTGTTCTTCAGGGATTATTATCAATCCTGTGGTATAAGGAAACTCGGCAAGGTTTCACGTCCTGCCTGGAAATGAACCTAGATCTCTTGCTTGTGGGGCGAGTGTTCTAATCACTGAGGTACAGGGCCTTTGAAAGACAACAACGACAAATTACACTTATAGAGCGCCTTTCACGTCGGGAGGATGTCCCAAGGCGCTGCATAGGAGGCGTGTGACCCGAGCTAGGAGGGGAGTGTTTGGGAAGGGGTGAGACACTAAGGGGAGGTCGAAAAATTCAGGGTGGAACAAAAGGCACGGTCGAAGAGGAAAGTCTTCAAACCGGCCTTGAAAGAGGAAAGGGAAGAAACGAGACGGAGGGATTGGGGGATGGTATTCCATAGGGTGGGAGCGGAGAAACTGAAGGCCCGGCCTCCGATGGTGGGGCGGTTCGGGCGGGGGGCTTGGAGCAGGCCAAGTCCTGTTGAACGGAGGGTCCGGGTGGGCTTCTAGGGGGAAAGTAGATTGGTTAAATAGGGCGGAGCAAGGCCGTGTATGGCCTTGAAGGTGAGGACGAGGATCTTGAAATTGATCCTCTGGAGGATGGGGAACCATTGTAGACGGGCGACGGTGGGGGTTATATGGTCGCGGAGGTGGGTGCGGGATAGTACACGGGCTGCAGAGTTTTGGATGACCTGCAGGCGTGAATGGAGGAACTGGGGAGGCCGACGAGGAGAGAGTTTCCGTAATCCAGCCTTGAGGTGATGTACGCGTGCACGAGTGTTTCGGCAGCGTGGGGGGTAAGATAATTGCGGAGCCTGGCAATGTTGCGCAGGTGGAAATAAGCGGTACCGGTCAAGGCGCGGATGTGGGGGAGGAAGGTGAGTTTGTGGTTGAATGTGATGCCGAGGTTCCTGACTGGCTTTGTGAGGAGAGTGCAGCCTTGGATGTTGAGGCTGGCAGCGCCCGATGTGCAGAGGCGCTGGCTTGAGCCGATCAGGAGGGCCTCGGTCTTACTCACGTTCAATTGCAGGAAATTGTCCCTCGTCCAGGACTCGATGTCGGACAGACATGCTGTCAGAACATCGATGGTCTGGGGGTTGAGGGATGAGGCAGAAAGGTACAGTTGGGTGTCGTCCGCATACATGTGGAAATTTACCCCGTGTTTGCGGATGACATCGCCCAGAGGGAGCATGTAAAGGGTGAAAAGGAGGGGGCCAAGGACAGAGCCCTGAGGGACGCCGTGAGAAACTGCGGGGGTTTGAGGAAAAACCGTTGGAAGAAACACAGTGTAAACGGTAAGACGCTTTACAAATGCAATTTTATAGTTGTTATTGTGTCATCCTCCTGCCTCTTGTCGCCCACCACCCTCCCCTTCTATCCCCCTCGCCCTCCCCATCATCAGCTTCTACCACAACCCCCATCCTACATTCTTTCTTCCCCATCTCTTCCTCCTTCCACTCATCCACCATCACCACTATGAAACCCACCAACTGCTGCCAGAACCTGCTTCCCACCAACTTGCTGAACACCCAGCTGCCCCTCCTCTGCCCCTGCTGATGGACATCATAAATCAGTCCCTCACCTCAGGATCAGCGCCCGCTCACTTCAAAACCGTTTTCATTTCCCCTCTCCTCAAAAACCCTACCCTCGATCCCTCCAACCCCAGCCACTACCGCCCTATTTCAAACTTGACATCATTACTAAAGCTTTAGAACGTGTTGTTGCCAACCAACTCCGCGCACACCTCTCCCTCCATCCTCTTTTCGAACCCGTCCAGTCCTGTTTCCGCCCTGCCCACAGTTACAGAAAACACGCTTGTGAAAGTCACAAACGATATCCTCTCTGTGACCAGGACTCCCTCTGCCTCCTCGTTTTCCCGGACCTCGAAACAGGCGATCACGCCATCCTCCTGTACCGCCTGTCCTCTGTCATCCACCTCAGGGGGACCGCACTCGCTGATTCGAGAACTACCTCCCTAACCACCATCTCTACCAATGGCTTTTCCTCCTGCTTTCGGCTGGTTATCTGATATTCCGTCCTTGGCCCCTTTCGCTTCCTTATCTACTTGCTGCCTCTTGGTGATGTCATCCGCAAAGATGGGGTACTTTCACATGTACGCGGACGACACCCGACTCTATCTCTCCACCTCACTTTGTGACCCCCAGTCCCCTGATGTTGTCACACATCAGGAGCTGGATGAGCGCAAATTTCCTTCAGCTCAATATTGCCAAGACGGACTCTTCGGCTCTCGTCGACGTTCTCAGTCCCACGGTTCTCACCTCCCCCACCCACCCGACCTCCCCCTAAAACTCTCTGACCCGTACGCAATTTAGGCGTCAGGTTCGACCCCCAATTCTCCTTCCTCCCCCACATCCGGTCCCTCACCAGCACCGCTTTCTTCCATCTCTGAGGCATCGCCCGTCTCCGCCAACATCTCCCCCCAAAAGCCGCTGAACCCCTGGTCTGGGCCTTTGTCACCTCTCGGCTGGTCTCCCCTCCGCTACCGTTCATCACACCCAGGTTATCCGCATTCTTACCCCAAACACGTCTCCCCGAGTTGCCCAGTCCTCGCCAGACTGCACGGCTTCAACCTCAGTGAGGGTGGGGAGTGACCCTGACCCGCCTCACATCACAACATTTAGTTTTTATCCAAATCTTTCTCATCGATGGACTGATTGTGAGACACGCCGGTCTGTCACCCTGACTGTCTGTCACCCTGACTCCCCCCCCCCCTCAGCTCGCGGTGCACACCGCGTCCCTCCACTCGGGGGGTGACGAGTTACACGGAGTTTGCTGTATTTATGAAGCGAGTCCAGGTCCCGGCCCCAGACCCTCACTCCAGGCCGCGGCTCCTCTCTCACCTCCGTGCGGCCTGTCCCAGGCCTCGCTGCTCCTCCCCCAGCTGCTCCCCGCGGCCCCCGCTCCGCTGGCTCTCACCGCCGGCAGCAGACACACCGGCCTGGGCCCCGAGACCCGGAGCAGCAAAGACACTGCGGCCCGAAACATGTCCCGCAACCGCGGCGCCTCCCCCCGCCCCCCCACCGGCACAGCGCCTCTCCCTGGCCACTGCCTGCCACAGCGCCTCCCCCCGCCACAGCGCCTCTCCCTGGCCACTGCCTGCCACAGCGCCTCCCCCCGCCACAGCGCCTCTCCCTGGCCACTGCCTGCCACAGCGCCTCCCCCCCGCCACAGCGCCTCCCCCTGGCCACTGCCTGCCACAGCGCCTCCCCCCGTCACAGCGCCCCCCCCTGGCCACTGCCTGCCACAGCGCCTCCCCCCGCCACAGCGCCTCTCCCTGGCCACTGCCTGCCACAGCGCCTCCCCCCCGCCACAGCGCCTCCCCCTGGCCACTGCCTGCCACAGCGCCTCCCCCCGTCACAGCGCCCCCCCCTGGCCACTGCCTGCCACAGCGCCTCCCCCCGCCTCCCCCCCGTCACAGCGCCTCTCCCTGGCCACTGCCTGCCACAGCGCCTCCCCCCCGCCACAGCGCCTCCCCCTGGCCACTGCCTGCCACAGCGCCTCCCCCCGCCACAGCGCCTCCCCCTGGCCACTGCCTGCCACAGCGCCTCCCCCCGCCACAGCGCCTCCCCCTGGCCACTGCCTGCCACAGCGCCTCCCCCCGCCTCCCCCCCGTCACAGCGCCTCCCCCTGGCCACTGCCTGCCACAGCGCCTCCCCCCGCCCCCCACCGTCACAGCGCCTCCCCCCGCCCCCCCCCCGTCACAGCGCCTCTCCCTGGCCACTGCCTGCCACAGCGCCTCCCCCCACCACAGCGCCTCCCCCTGGCTACTGCCTGCCACAGCGCCTCCCCCCCCCCCCCGGCACAGCGCCTCCCCCTGGCCACTGCCTGCCACAGCGCCTCCCCCCCCCCCCGTCACAGCGCCTCCTCCCCCCCCCCCCCCGTCACAGCGCCTCCCCCTGGCCACTGCCTACCACAGCGCCTCCTGACCCGGTCACAGCGCCTCCCCCTGACCACCTCCAGCCACAGCGCCTCCCCCTGGCCACCGTCGGCCACAGCGCCTTCCCCCAACTCCCCGACGAGTGGAATGAACCCATAACCATCTGCCTCAGAGGCGAGAGCGCAACAGCAACAAGAACAGCAACTCGTGGTTATATATCGTGTCCCTCCAGGCCAGGTGTCTCAGCGCGCTCACAATGGGCGGAGCCCGAGGAGAAAGGTCTCCAGGCACGACCTGAAAATGGGTAAAGAGGGGGTGAGGCAAACAAACAACAACATGACATTTGTATAGACAGCGCCTTTCACATCAGGAGGACATCCCAAGGCGCTGGACAGTCAATGGTTCAGACCTGAACTGGGGTGGGGGGGAGGGAAAGGGGGGGATTAGCGACGACCGATGGGACAGTTGAAGAGGAGAGTCTTGAGGCGGGACATGAGGGAGGAGGCGAGGCGGAGGGAGTTCTAGAGGTTGGGGGCAGAGAGGCTAGAGACAGGTTGGGGGATATGGAGCCGGCTGGAGCCTGCGGAGCGGATGGGGTGGGCAGGTTAATAGGGGGTTAGGAGGTTGCAGGGGTAGGGTGGGGCGAGGCCATTTAAAGGGTTTGAGGCAAGGAGTTCCAAAGTTTTGGGGTGTAGTGGCTGAAGGCACGATAGTGAAGTGGAGGATAATAATAATAATAAGAAGAAGAATCCTTGCATTTGATATAGAGCTTTTCACATCTTACTGATGTCTCAAAGGTCTTCACAGAATATACTGTAAAGTGAATTCGGAGGACGAGGAGGAGCCTAGACCCAGTAGAGCAGAGGAAGCGGGTACCGCTTTGTGGAGAGAGGAGGTTAGACAGGTAGGGGGTGTGCGGGGGAGTGGAGGGATTTAAACACTGCGCTGGGCTGTAACTCGCAGGGGGTGGGGAAACACCTGCTTATCTTTGTCCTTGACTCAAACTGCACTGTGAGCTGAATGCATAACAGTGACAACACTGAAACAAAGTATGGACGATTAATAAAAAAAATTAGATTTCTGAACTTGCGCTGCGCTGGTACTCGCTGCTTGTTTGAGCTTTGAGAATCTAGCGCAGTTCCTGCCTGTGTTACACTGGCTATTTCACCCCTTTGATCACAGGCTTTGCTCCCCTCACCCCACTTTACCCAGGCTGCTGGGCACCAGCCAGTTACACAGGGACAAGTTACAGTACAAATAAACAAATACAAGCTGCTTGCTAAATTATCAGAGTACAACATTCTTCCCAAACCAACTACATAAGTTGATAATATCTCCCCTCAGCTGAGGCACAATGTATTCCTGTTTTTGTCTCACATTCACAAATGGGTTCAGTACTTGACACAATGGTTGGATGCATGCGATGGATGAGCTCAGAGGTGAGATTGGAACACAATGGTCCACGCAGGAGCGAGAAACTAATCAGGCGGATTTCTTACCCGGCAACCAGAAGGAAAGGCACAAATCAATTGAGACAATCACCCAATCACTTTACAACACCCTTAAGTGTCAGCCTAACTCAGTTGGTAACACTTTTGCCTCTGAGTTAGTAGACTGTGGGTTCAGTTTGTATGCCAGGATTTTGAACTTGTATTGTCTAAGGCTGACACTGCGATACAATACTTGGCAGTGGTGTTGTTTGAGTGACATATTAAACCGCGGTTGCCTATCCGTGATACGGTGAAATGTTAAGCAAGTTTCCTTACTCCACACACCTCTGTTTTACCGAGTAGTAGAGTTGGGGGCTGGAGTTGGGGTTGGAGCCTGGGGTTGGGGGCTGGAGACTGGGTTGGGGCTGGGATCTGAGGCTGGGGACTGGGGTTGGGGAATTGGCCCTGAGTTGGGGCTAGAGGTAGGATTGGGGGTTGGGGCTGGGATCTGGGGCTGGGGACTGAGATCTGGGGTTGGGGCTGGGATCTGAGGCTGGGGGTTGGGGAATTGGCACTGAGTTGGGGCTGGGGTTGGGTCAGAGGAAGTGATGGTGTCGCTGGGCGCCAACAATCTTGAGAGTGCTAACACAAGAGGAATCAAAGCCTTTGTTTATGATTGGCCGATGTCACATTCTCCGTGTGCTTTGTGTGATGTGAATGTTCAAAGGTTTAAGTTTAAAACTAGTAGCAATTGTGTCTGATAACAATCCCAGAGCTTTCAGTGCAGCACAGGTGCTCTCACTGCCCTGAGGTAGCACAGCAACAACAACAACTTGCCATTATATCGTGCCCTTCACTCCGGACGGCATTTTGGAGCTCACAGTGACACAGGGCGCACAGAGTGACACAGGGCGCACAGTGACACAGGGCGCACAGAGTGACACAGGGCTGCCTGCGTAACACCAAACAGCGGTGGCAGGGCGAGCGCTGGAGGGGCTGGGAGGGAGTTTGTGTTGCTGGCGGTGCTGATAGGGAGGGAGGCTCTTTCTGTGGAGCAGTAATTGATTTCAGCTCATCAAACTTCAACTTTCCCACCACTCCTCCCCCCTTTCGCTTTGAGACGTGTAGAAGACATGAAAAGCGCAAAACAAAAGCAAGGTTATTACTATTATTGCTGTAACTTATCACCCTGTTCACAGGCAGCAGATTATGCAACTCTTTCCCAGACAAGTGGGAGGGCAGGTGGGGATATCATATCTACCCTCCCAGTCCTATTGAACTGTGCTGTGGTGAGCTAGGGGCGAGAACCTGGTGTCATGTCCACGGTCAGGGACTCAGCCAATGGAGATCACATGAGTTGCTGGGAATCCACAGAGACACAGTTAAACACTTCCACAACCTGGACTATAGAACACAATGTATGTTTTTAACAAACTCCTCGGGTTTACCCAGCAGTAAGTAATAATAATAATAATCCTTGCATTTGATATAACACTTTTCATCTCTTCCCGATGTCTCAAAGCGCGTCACAGAATATATTGTAAAGTGAATTGACTGTATACTTGTGGGCGAAACGCAGCAACCAATTGCGCACAAACAGTCATGATAAACAAACAGTTTTCTCTACTCCATGCTCACTACAGAAACCTATAAACATGTAAGTAAATAAATAGGAATCTGGTTGTTAAGTTGACTGGTGAATCGCTTTCCAAGGGTAATAATCCCTGTTAAAAAAGATAATAATTTTGTCACTCAATCCACGACTGTGAGACACTATTGTGCGCAATTGGCTGCCACATTTCACCCACAAAATATACACTCAATTCACTTTACACCTTACAGTGCTTTGAGAGGTCTTGAAGATGTAAGAAACTATATCAAACACAAGGTTTATTACTAGCATTATTATTATAGCTGAGGTCAAGCACTGATCATTTCTCCAGCACAGCCTCACACAGCCCCATTGTGTGCAGATATGATTATTGGGCAGAAATTAAGTGTTTCCCACAATTGTCCGACTTATACAGAACATTCACGTATCAAAGCTTTGTTTGTGGATGTGGATCGCTCCCACCCGTAGTCTATGGAATATTGGAGTCAACTTTTCCCAAACGTTAGCCAGAGCTTTGTTTTTGGGAACAGTGGGAAGCCATGTGACACACTATCCTTGTGTCTGAGTGAGATTCAAAGAATCACTGATACCTCCCTACTTAGAGTCACTAACCTGCTGGAACCCACTGTTCTGCCTGCCCCACCACCTTTTCGCTGCAGTGGTCGTGACTTCAGTCACTCCACCACTGACCTCTGAACTATCTCTCTGTTTCACCCTGCTTAAATAGCTGTAAATCCCACCACAAACCTTACCTCTCTTAGATGTCTTTTGAGATGACTCAAAGATGTGATAAGGCACTATATCAGAAGCAAGGATTATTATTCAGTATGTCATGGGAGTTGCTATCTTGTGTAATAGCTGGGAGAGTTGACCAACCACAATACCAACCACAATATAATATTAAATAAATCCAACTAAAACTAAATGTAAAATGTATGCACAATCTTAAATTTTAAGGTAAAATGGGCTCAGACTGGGTGGAATTTCGAGACTTTGATATTCTTGCATCATCACTGAATATCAGAGATTTGAAACAAAACAAACATTTTGGAGGTAGATTAGCGTTGAGCGTCACGGAGTATTGAACGCTCTCTGGGGAAATGAAGTGGATGATTGGGTATGTGGAGCTCCTGTGGCTCAGCGGTTAGAGCACTTGTCTTGTAAGCTGGGGAGACCTGTGTTCGAATCCAGGCAGGTCAGGGTGAAACCTTGGGCAAGTTTCCTTACTCCACACGCCTAATAATAATCCCTCCAATAAAAACCCCACAATGATAAAATTGGTCATTTCAATCCATGACTGTTTGTGTGACGCTGCTGTGCGCAACTGGCTGCCGCAATTCGCCCACAAGTATACAGTCAATTTACTTTACAGTATATTCTGTGAAGCGCTTTGGGACGTCGATAAGATGTGAAAAGCGCAATATCAAATGCAAGGATTATTATTATTACTGTAAATGTTCTGTGGAAGGAATGGGTGTGCTTTTGGAGTTAAATGTGAAAGGAGCGTTAAGAAACCCAAGACCTTTATTTCCAGGTTTATTCATTAAAAGTTTGACATGTAAGTTTAACTTTGAATAATTCTGCACCCACGGAGAATACAGAATCATAGAAATTTGAGGTACAGAAGAAGGCCATTCGGCACATTTTGTCTATTCCAGTTCCCTCAAGAGCAATCCTTTCAGACGCATTTATCTGCCCTGCAACATAATGTTTGCCCTTTGTATATAAAGGTGACCATTAACACAGTGTGAACACTTGGGTGCGTGAGTTTCGCAGCGACCACACTTTAGATATGGAGCAGTGCAACAACAACTTACATTTATAATATAATAAATAATTATTTATGCGATAAAGCATTTGATACAGAACCTTATCACATTGTTGCGATGTTTCAAATATATTTGCGATGTTTCATAATATACTGGATACTCTGGATATAAATATACTGTAAAGTGAATTGACTATGTTTTCTGTGCCAAATATACCCTTCACACAGGCGAAGCACTTAAACCTAGTGTGAAGGAATAACCGAATACCAGAGCATTTGCTAACTGCACTGGTGGAAACCATTATCCCCAGAAACTGATCCACCAACTAATAACCAGATATCCTAGTTACTGTTGGAAAACAGAGACATCTGAAGTAAGGAATTTTGTTTTAAGATTTTCCACCTGGGAATGAAATCTGCATCCTCTCACTTGCAAGGCAAGCTCGCCATGCTATAGCATAAGCACAGTATGGAACTGCTCCAGAAAGCTATAGATGCAGGTATGAGATTGGCTTTCCTAATGTAAACTGTTTATCCTGGCTTCTATATTCAGTAAGAAATGACAATTGTCCAGCAGGGATTATATTGTTGTAACTCTCATGGGCTGAATGGCCTCCTCCTATTTGTATGGTCCTAACCTCTTTCAGGTGCACAGCAGTTCATTAGTTTGTCAGACCTTTTGCGATATTTTCATCTGGTTATATTGTAGGTCAATAAGCTTTGTGCTGCCTTAAGCTTGGGATACTTTGGTAAATGATTCTATGATGAGACCATGTGGATTTGGATTGAATCACAGAAACCGTTTGAAAACATGAGCTGTGGGAAGCACTGATGTTTTTAGAGCATGGTTGGCCGGCAGCCATGGAGCCAAGCCTGAGGTAGTCCTTCTATGATTTCCAGAGAGCAGAAACCCAGAATCGCTGGGATCAGAAATACAATGGAGTTGACCCTGTAATCCATCTGTCGCTGGAACTTCTCCAAGGGAATGAAGTGAGAGATTATCTAATTGTTGACCCTCTCACTAGGTGGGCTCAAAGCTGCTCATTGGAAGGTTTTACATCCAGCTGCTCATCGAAGGAAAACTCTGACAGACAGCCTCGAAACAAGCAAAAAAAACTGGATTCTTTGATATGATAAAGCATTATTTTGGGTTCCATTGCTTCAGGAAAAGAAAATTATTTTAGAGTTTCCAAAACCTTCTGAGAAATTTCTGAATTCCTCTTGTGACTGGTTCGTAGCTCATCTCATTCCACTTGGCTTCATACCCGTCCAGCCAACCCTTTACACCCATGTGTATTGGGCTTTCCCAGTTAGACTGAACAACTGTGCATGGTGGAGGCTGGGGAGACTGGAAAAAAAGGCGTTTGGTGTCCATTATTGTTCATTGTAGAAGCTTCGGACAGGAAATAAACTGCCTTTCCTCTGTGGGCAGAGGTACGAGGCATTCAAAGCTCTGCGGTTAAGGTTCATCTCTAGTACCAAAGTACACTTGGAAGGAGACCTCTTGCTCACTTGGCCACGGAAGCCAAAGTTACATGAATCAAATATAATTGGCAAATTAGCAAGAGGGGAATTTATTTTATGTAGCGAGTTGTTACAATCTGAAATGCACCGCCTGAATGCAAGGCTGATGGAAGCAGATTCAATAATAACTTTCAAAAGGGGATTGGATATGTATCTGAAAAGAAAAAGTTTGCAGGGCTATTGGGAAAGAGCAGGGGAGTAGGACTAATTGGATAGCTCTTCCTAAGAGACGGCACATGCACATGGGCTGAATGGCCTCTGTAGGATTTCACTAAATAACAAAGATGATAAATACCATAAAGGAGTCACACACACTGAAGGTGGACAGTGAGGAAGTGGATAGGGAAAGTGTGAGCAGCTGAAGGAAGCTGATAAATATAAAGCTGATGACTAATTGCTAGCAGTGGGCAGAGATATGTTTTGGCGATGAGTGCTGGAGTGTGGATTATTTGAGCTTGACAACAACTTGCACTTATATGGCCCTCTTCATGCAGGGCAGTATCCCAGAGTGCTTTGACATAAGGGGAAACCCATCGCCATGTTTAAGAGTATTCCGAAACGGACCTGAAAATTCTATCTACATGGAAACTCCCCTGTGTCTGGAACCGTATGCACAGTTTTTCTATTGAGGATCCATCTAACTTAAGCAGCCATCTAACTTAAGTAAGTATTCATTCCAAGCTTGAAAGAGCCAAGGCTTGGGGACTCCACAAAATGCATTGGGTTGCTGCCAGAAATTAATTAGCTAAAACCACACAGCTGCTGAAATTGGGAACCCTGCATGGCAAGCTTCCTGTTGTTTGTTCAGCTAGGATCACTAGGCTTTGTGTTTTGGGTTAAAAGTTTCTAAATGGGATGATTCCCAATGCCAATACCTTAACTGCCACTCCATGTCCCGCCGATGAGCCAGGCTGACTGGTATGATATTATAACAGTGCCATAGAATACTGACTGTGGCTCAGGTCTTCCCAGACCATTATAGAGGATGGTCTTGATGGCCTCTCATGAATTCACATGAATTCACTGACCCACAACTGTGGCCATACCCTCAATCTCATCATTACCCACGGCCTTGACGTTTCCGACCTGAGCATAATGGACAAGGCTATCTCAGACCACTTCCTTATCTCCTTCTCCTCTCGCATCCCTCTCTCCTCAACCATACTTTACCACCCATGGAAAAGGCTACCCTCTGAGACCCTCATAAAGGCCCTCACATCCTTTGACCTCCTACCCCTCAGGCCTTCCACCCAGAGATGCTGAAGCTGCTTCATGATCGCCTCTCCTCTACCTTTAACTCTCTTGTCCCCCTGAAATCCAGGACCATCTCCAAATCTGCCCGTTCCTCCTGGTATAATACTTATCTCCACTCCCTAAAAATGCAAACCTGGCTGCTCGAGCGCAGATAGCAGAAAACTGGCCTGACAGTTCACCACCAACTGTAGTTTGAGCATCTCCACAGCTACCACCGTTGTTTGTCACATGCAAAAACAGTCTTCTACTCCAACATCATCTTGGAGGCAAAAAACAACCCCAAAGTCCTTTTTTTCACCACCCATTACCTCCTCCATGTGTCCCCTCAGGCTCTTCAATTTTCATTTCAAATACCATGCAAGGAGGTCATGGACTTCCTTTTCGCTAAAATAACTAATATCCGCCAGGCAGCCTCACCCTCCTGCCTCTTGTCGCCCACCACCACCCCCATTCCGTTCCCCTCACCCTCTCCATCACCAGCTTCTACCACAACCCCCATCCTACTTCCTTCCTCCACATCTCCCCTTCCTCCCTCTCACCCACCATCACTTCGATGAAACCCACCATCTGCTGCCTCGATCCCCTTCCCACCAACTTGCTGGTCATCGAGCTCCCTTCCACTGCCCACTGCTGGCTGACGTCATCAATCAGTCACTCTCCTCTGGAACGGTTCCTGCCCCCCTCAAAACTGCTGTCATCACCCACTCCTCAAAAAACCTTCCCTAGATCCCTCAAACCTAGCTACTATCGCCCTATTTCAAACTTGCCCGTCACTTCAAAAGTCCTAGAATGCATTGTTGCCACTCAACTCCACACACCCCTCTCCTCCCACTCCCTATTTGAACCCTCCAGTCCAGTTTCCACCCTGCCCACAGTACAGAGACTGCGCTTGTGAAATTCACAAATGACATCTTCTCTATCTGTGACCAGGGCTCCCTCTGCATCCTTGTTCTACTGGAACAAGGATGCAGAG
The DNA here is from genome assembly GCA_035084275.1 of Hydrolagus colliei. Lineage (NCBI taxonomy): Eukaryota > Metazoa > Chordata > Chondrichthyes > Chimaeriformes > Chimaeridae > Hydrolagus > Hydrolagus colliei. The sequence goes on along the minus strand of CM068763.1, from coordinate 3,902,464 downwards.
GGAGCCTTTATTCGAGTCCTACCTCACAAACCACCAGCAGTATATCTCCACAAACGGCTTTTCCTCCTGCTCTCACCTGTTTACCTGTGGATCCATCCTTGGCCCCCTCCTCTTCCTAATCTATCAGGGGCCTGATGAGCGCAAATTTCCTTCAGATAAATGTTGACAAGATGGAAGCCATACTCTTTGGCTCTGGTCAATGTCTTCAATCACACGGTTCCTACCTCCTCCATCTACCCGACCTGCCCCTAAAACTCTTTGAACCTGTACGCAACCTAGGCGTCAGGTTCGACCCCCAATTATCCTTCCTCCCCCACATCTGGTCCCTCACGAGCACCGCTTTCTTCCACGCTTCACCCAGTCCGCCAATATCTCACCCCAAAAGCCGCCGAAACCCTGGTCCATACCTTTGGCATCTCTCGGCTGGACTATTCAAATGCCCTCCTCGCCAGCCTCCCCTCCACTACCATTCATAAAATACAGCTCGTACAGAACTCCGCCACCTGCATTCCCACCTGTAACAAACTCCGCTCCCCAATTACTCCAGTCCTTGCCAGACTACACTGGCTCCCTGTCCTGGAGAGGATCGATTTTAAGATCCTCACGCTTGTATTTAAATCCCTCCACTCCTCTGCACCCTTTTATCTCTCTGACCCCCTATCTCCTCACAACAGTACCTGTTGCCTTCACTCCACTGGGTCTGGCCTCCTCCTTGTCCCCCTGATCCTCTGCTCCACCATCGGTGGCCGTGCCTTCAGCGACTACACCCCAAAGCTCTGGAACTCCCTTCCTCATACCCTTTGCCTCACCCCCTCTCTTCAGATCTCAGCTAAAGACCTTTCATTTTGATCGCGCTTTCAGTCACCTTCTTCCCCCTTCCCCTGGCTCAGCCCTGGGATCCGTTATTCGGCATGGAGGGTGCTATATAAATCCAAGTTATTGTTGTTGCTGATTCTGATATTCTATTGTCACCTTGGAGCCAGCTCAGCCCCAAAGAGACTCCACTTTGCTCCCGTCGCTCCCACACCAAGAAGATGGTCCCTAGTTGGCAAATGATGTGGAGAGTGAGGAACTTGGAGGTTGCTGGATTCTTAATGATGGAAATAGAACTTGAATGCGGAGTGAGCATGTTAGCTATCTCTGAGCACGTGCTAGACAGTCTGTTCTGGCCAGCCAATGATTCAGTGCTGATTGTTTTGCGATAAACACCATTGTCTTTCCTTGTACTTTTCCAATAAACGCTTCCTGTTATGAACAAGCTTATATGAATGAAAAAATAAGCAGAAATTCCCCTCTGATGTCACTAAATGAAGCCAGGAGTTTCATTCCCTTTTCCTGCTAATATTAACAATGCATACCTGAAAAATGGAATTTACTGGAAACCAGGTTTCCTGCAGTTTTATCTGCTACACTGCCATGGATCAGGAGTCTGAAATACCACATCGTTTTAAGCCCATTTTATGTTAGCAATTAAGACACTGGAAAATTTCATAATTTTCAGTCTCAATTTGTAAGATGAAGCACAGTTTAAGATCAAATCAAGGCCATATTTAAGTATTTTCCACAATTTTTTGTGATCTTAAATTTCAAGACAGAACTTTTTCACAGCCTACAAATAGATAGATTGTCAGGCTTCGAAGTTCTGTGCCAATGGTGTATCAGGAGAGGAAGCTGTGGCCTGGGGTCAGACACCTCAGGTAGACTCAATGGGTTGTCCATTTATGTTTGTGGCTGTTTTTTTGATTAGCTGGGTATCTGACACATGTGAAGAAAACCCATCACCATGCTCAAGAGTATTTGGTGACAATTCAATGGGATGTAGTTCCTACCTGGTGATGGACAATGACAACTTGCACTTGTATAGTATTTTTGATGTTCATTAAAGTCTCTAAGTGCAATGAAGAAATGTCCCACGAACAACCATGGAGTCAGTGACCATGTTTTTTTGTGGGAATTGTTCACTTGGACACTGGTCTCTACCCATGACTCCTCTTTAGAACAGTGCCACAGTATAACACGCACTTGAACAAGCAGACAGAACCTCAATTTAATGTCTCATCGCAAGGAGAGTGCTAAGAGCCAGCCTGATACCATTTTGGATTAACTGCTGGAGTCCAACTAGCTAAACTGCCGTAGCCGAAAGGACTGTTGGTGAGCTTTTCTGCTTTAAATTGAGCTACAAGAAAACCCCACTTCTTTCCCCCGCTCCAAGGATGGAAGTCATTAGTTGGTCATTTGACATCCAACAAACATGGGTTTGAGTCCTCACTTGGTGGATAGAGGTTACCAGGATGTCCCCTGTGAGTTTCTTGGTGGGCGACACAGCTCAGAATGAAATGCGTACGAGTATTGCCACCATCTCCTTGTCCACAACTCAGACACACATCTCTTCCCGGTGAGCAGCTTAAGTGATTATTGCATTGATACAGCCACAATAACTAACAACCTCGAGATCAATTCCTTGTCATCAATTCACAATCTAAATAAAAAGTTTAAAGTGAAGGATATAATGGAACATGGCCCAGTTGGGGGCTGTTTGTTGCCTACACAGTTCAGTCTGTAGTAATGTTGTCTCTCTGGAGTTCTATGAATGGGCAGGATGTTCTCAGTTAAAGTGAGGATGAATAATAGGTTCTGCTATGATGGGTTTTCCTCCCTTGGGCGACATGCAGTCCATGACAGTCTAACAACCAGTGTAAGGGATAGTCGTAAAGATTAATAACTCTCTTGTGAACTTTGCAGATGTCACTTCAGTGAAGTTTTTAAATGCCACAATTGTTATTCCTTCCTCCTCCCCAACATAGTTGTTGTGGTGGGAGTAAAGCAAAACACTGAGATATATAAAGGGAATGTTTATATACTGTATTAAGATTGCAGGAAATAAATTCAATGTAATCTTGATTTCCTCTTACAGGCTGGTTTATTGATCTTCTATCTGCTCCATGTACATCTCGGTTTATCCCCGTAGTCAGGGGGAAGGAAAGCCTCTTTCCTTTGAGCTGTGATAGTGGCAACGTGACAAATTTGGCAATGGAATGTCAGATTGAGTCTACCCTCTGTGGTGGTCTTGATAGACTGGTTCCTGAGTCAGTTGGGCCTGCAGTACACCAATTTACTCTTGATGGATGGCCAGCCTGACTTGTCAGCAGGACATGAGGGCAGACCATTCAAAGGGCACAGGGATTCTTCCCACTAAGCTATTGTTATCCCTGCAAATCAAAACCTTAAATGGAAGGGTGGTCCTACCTGCACAAACCAGTGCCCTCATTCACAGACAATGCATTTTTCACTGATTAAAAACAATAGATAGATGAAACTCTCAGTCTGGTTTGCACACCTTTAACCACCTGATTCCAACCATTCCCACAATAGCTATGAGGTGGACACTGACAACAGCAAAGGATAACGTTGAGCAAAACAATGACTCTGTGGGCAAAATATTATAAATAATCCTTACATTTGATATTGTGCTTTTCAAGCCTGGCTGCAGATGGTAGGTTGGGTGGGAGACATGGAGCAGGCCTGAGCCTGCTGAACGGAGGGAGCGAACAGTTTGACAGGGAGTCAACAGGTCAGAGCGGTAGGAGGGTCAAGGCCACGGGGGGCCTTGAAAGTGAGGATGAGAATTTTAAATTCTATCTGAGGGATAGGGAGCTAGTGGAGCCGGGCACGATTGAGGGTGATGGGGTCAAGCAGCCTAGTGTGGGAGAAGACACAAGCTGCAGAGTTTTGGATGACCTGCAGCTTGTGGAGAGAAGAATTGGAGAGGTTGACAAGTGAGCATTTTCATTTGGAGGATTGTTTGCTAGGACACTGAAAGAGAGAATTTCCCTTCTCTTTTCAAAAAGCGCCATAGGATCTTGCTTTAGCATCTTATCCGAAGGCAGCGGTTGTAGAAGATTTCATTATTGGAGTGATAAGCAGTCTGATTCATATGTATGTATGGTGTCTCCCAGGTGCCAGGGTTTGGGAGAATCATGGAGCAGGTGTAAAAGGTTATGCCAAAGGAAGGTGACCAATCAGGAGGCATGACCTATGTTGAGATCAATGATGCAGGAAAGGGTAGGGAGGTGGTTTTGCAGCAGGAGTTTGAAGAATTAGGACATACTGTACATTGAAAAAATAAATAATCTCAGGATATTACTTGGGTTAGTATGGGTGGGGGTGGGGGTGGGGGAGAGGAATCAGTTGTGATAAATATTTAAAGTTGAATTGGATAAGATACAGGGGAAACATCTACCTGCCAAATGTTAAAAAAAATAACTGCAAAGGTTGGGTTTCCATTGAGTAAATAAGGAAATTAAAAAATATATAAAACAAGAAACAGGCATGTGATGGATGGAGAGTAAATAACATGGAGAGTAACTGGGGAATAGTTTTGAAGTACAGGAGCAGTTTAAAAATAGTGATAAGAAGAGCTCATAGACATGCAAATACAGCAGAACGTTGATAAAACTGCTTTCCGATAGCTGGCAACTGTCTAAAACCGGCAAGATTTCAAAATATTACATTTAAATTTACAATTAATTAATTTTCAAGTAATAACAGATATCTTTTTACACATAAATCATGTTAAATAATCATGGTAAATAATACAACATTGATAAATTTCCGCAGGGTTAGGCTAGGTTTCTAAATACCGGCAAACTCCTTTCTAAATACCAACAAACTCCGAAATCCTGGAGGTACTTGGTCACAACCGTGACAGATTATTGACATTCCACCTGTAACCTGTAATAATAATAATAATCCTTGCATTTGATATAGCGCTTTCCACATCTTATCAACGTCCCAAAGCGCTTCATAGAATATACTGTAAGGTGAATTGACTGTATACATTTGTGGGCGAATTTAGAGTTGTAGCAAGTATGAACTAAGTACATTAATTGTAAGAGCATGGCCAAGAAAGCAATGGGTTGGAAGACAAATTAGGTCTTGTGGTAGCTGGGTGTAAACCATTGGCATAGATACTTAATAAATAGTCACCTCAGTCACATTGCAAAAAGAGAATACCTCAAATGTCTACATCAGGTTTTGTAAAAGTATCTATCCCCCTTGGGAGAGGGAAAGTAAGTGGGGTATCTTTGGAGCTGAACTGGCTCCAAGGTGACAAGCCTGGCAACGGAATGATGGAATCGAGGCAGCCCTCTGAGCTTGTCTCCTTAGTCTGGTTCTTGAGCCAGGCAGGTCCGCACTGATGAGGGCATTGATGCCAGCACAGCCAGCCTGATTCATCAGCAGAACCTGGAGGGGCAGACAAGTCACTGGGGGCAAGGAGTCATCCCAAACAACTCCAGTTAAGCCTGAAAAGCCAAAGTCCATTACGGGTAGGGTGATCCTAGCTGGACAAGCAACAAGACATCTTGTCAGACAGCGCTATCAATGGCAAGCTGGTTTTAGCTGGTTGTACTCCAGCAATGGCCCAGCACATACTCTGGGGTTCCCAACCTCTGGGCCAACCTGTGCCCAATACTTTCCAGAATTAGGTAAGCAGCGTGCATCCCTTCAGTGAGAGAGTGTACATTCCATTCCAACAATGTACAATAATAATACTCCTTGCATTTGATTATTATTATTGTGGGTTGTTAGAATGGAATGAACACTCTCTCACTGAAGGGATGCACCCTGCTAAACACAACAACAACTTGATTTGTTTGCCTCACGAATCGCATTTAAATTCAATCTAACTCTGGATCTCACCATGTGAGATGGGATGCATGGAATTCTCAGGTTGGGTTGGATACACTTAAGCACGGTGATGGCTTTCGGCATGTGTTAGACCCCTGGCTGACCAATAAAAAGCCTTGTTGGTTCACGCTCACTGTCAGTGTGAGTGGAAGCTCTGAGAGCTAGTCATGCATGTACTTCCTACCTTAAAACAAATTGTGCTCTGATAGCAAATCTTTGAAAACACAGAGGAGTATTTATATTGAAGTGAATTATCTGATGAAAATTGTCAAGTCTCTTATCAAGTTGTCAGAGGGGCTTTGAGAGGATCATCACTGGAACAATGTAGGGTAAAGACAGTCTATGTACTCAACCCAGAAAGCATAACACTGTTATGTCTGCTGTGTTAATGCTCGTATCTGCTTGTTTTCAGAAGGCATTAAGCGGCTTACTTGTTGCACACCATTTCCCATGTACCATCACAATCTCACAGATCATCACATTCCACCCAGTTACTGCTGTCTGGGTTCTAGGGTCAGAGCTGCTGGGAGAGTGTTGAACAGACATAAACATGGAATCTGAAAAACTAACAGTGGTAGGAGATATGGTGAGGGGAGGTGATTTGTTGGGGGCAGCGAGTGCCTTCCAGGGCAGATGGTTTGTTGCAGGGCAGGGAACGTGTTATAAAGTAGGGAAGTGTTACAGGGCAAATTACTATAACATTAAAGGCCTGTAGTGTGTAACACTTAACTTCTACAATATTTATATAAATCCAGGGTCACGGCAAATTCCTGGTTCCCCTCATGTTTGTGTTCTTACAGCACACTGACCAACAACCCAGACAGGTGGAAGAATGATGATAATTGTATTTAGAAGTAAAGTACTTAATTGCATTCAGTACAACTATAGAACTATCTATATTCAGACATCCTGAAGTACTTAGGATCAGTGTGAGTAAGTGGGCACCCTCACTTTCGTGGCAGATAAAGATCCATTGCTTGTTCGGTGCAGCATCTTATAATAATAATACTTGCATTTGATATAGCATTTTATCATGTCTCAAAATGCCTCACAGAATACACTGTAAAGTTAATTGACTGTATATTTTGTGGGCAAGGTACTGCAGCCTACTGCACACAGCAATACCTTACAAACAGTCGTGGAAATGCATCCCTGACATCTTGTTTCAGCTCCTTTAGAGTCTCATATCGGTGTATTTTAATAGGGGGTTTAGACAACACCCTGTACCATCATTTCCGACTGAGTATGAATCTGAGGAAAGGAATGGGTGGTGGGCAGGTTGTTCAACGGATGGTTTCATCTTGAAATCCTCACAAACATGACTTCACTTGTGGGTTTTGTTGTACTTCTTCCCATAGCTTCATCTATCTTCATTCCCATCTGCCTCCTACACATTGCCCAGCCCGGATATGCTGTGCCACAGGATGCAGTGCTCTCTGAGTTAAACATGTAACTCACTAAAGGCAAACTTACTTTCCCATGAAATATTAATTGAGTCAACGTTTCCAGCCTTGGATTAGCTACTCCTGACATGGCCATATGGACAGTGCAGAGGGAACTTTACGTTCTATCTAACCCCTGCTGTAGTTGACCTGGGAGTGCTTGATGACAGTGTATTGGGAACTGTATAATGGCTCTAACCCATGCTATCACTGACCTTGGAGTGTGGATGGATAGTGGTAAAGGAGCTTTACTCTGGGTCTAATCTTTGTTGCAGTGGGCTTGGAAGTACAGGATGGACAGTGTAGAAGGAACATCATCTAACCCTTGCTATGGCTGATCAGGGAGTGTGAATAGCAGTGTATAAAGAGCTAGCCAAAGCCCTAATAAGTAGGGAGATCTGAACTGGACAAGCAGGACCCTTACCAAACAATCCTCTGTGGTAAGCCATGCAATTTTAACTAGTTTCATTTCAGCAGTACTTCAACACACTCTCTGGGGTCCTCAAACTTTGCCTCTTGCTAATACCCTTCAGAAATTAAGTTAGAGGAATGCATTCCTCCAGGACAGATGGAAAGTTCCATATGTAGGTAGCATATAGCAGATAGTGATAATCAGATAGTATAGCAGATAGTGATAAGTGCATGTTGTTGTGGAAATGCAGTTTGGATCCTTGTGCATTTTGATATAGCGTTTTTCCACATCTTCTAGACATCTCGTTTGCTCTTAAACATGGTGATGGGTTTCCGTATGTGTCAGACACCTTGCTGACCAAAACAGAATGCAGCAAATTTGAGCAGCAGACAGAAGACCTACAGCACCTTATCCCATTGTTGAGAAGTTTCAAAGCGCTCCATAGAATATGTATATTGTAAAGTGGATTGACTGTATATTTTGGGCGTGAACCATGGCAGCCAATTGTGTACAGCAGTGGCTCACAAGCAATCTTGGATTGAGTAACCACTTTTTTTTTTGAGGGGGTTGAGTTGGGGAGAGATGATTACCTCCAGCCAATAGACTAATACCCATGTTCCCACTTACTGTTAGGTGTGTGGAGTAAGGAAACCTGGCTAATGTTTCGTCATGCCCAGAAATTGCAACAATTGCGTAATTATTTATAATCTTTTCATTTGATAAAGCACTTTTCACGTCTTCTTTATAACCTTTATCACTTCTTAGCTGGACTATTCCAATCTCCCTGTTTAAATCCCGCCATTCCTCGGCCTTCCCCTCTACCCCTCTAACCTCCTCTCTCCTCACAGTAGTACCCATCGTCTCCGTTCTACTAGGTACAATATCCTATTTATCCCCCGAATCATCCGCTCTAACATTGGCAACTATGCTTTCAGCCTAGTTGAAACTGCCTCCCTCAACACCTTCACTTCATCCCTAAAATTCCCATCTTCAGGTTGTGCTTGAATACCCTTCTCTCTGTCCGGGATTTATGGTGTTCTTCCCCCTACCACTGGCTAGGCCTTGGGCTCTCCCATTGTGAAGTGCTCTGAGATGCGCCCACGTGTAGGGTGCAAGTTAAATAAATGCAAGTTTTTGTTGTCTCAAAGCGCTTCACCAAATATACTGTACAGTGAATGGACTGTGTATTTGTGGGTGAAATGCGGCAGTCAATTGCACACAGCAGTGTCCCACAAACAGTCGTGGATTAAAGTGACCAATTGTTTTTTAAAAAAAATTTAATTGAGGGATTATTATCGAGGGTTTGGAGTAAGGAAACTTGCCCAAGGTTTTGTCCTGCCAGGAATCAAACCTAGGTTTCTCGCGAGGGGTGTGCTCTAACCACTGAACTATAGGACTCCACAAACATAGACTTTACTTTAAAAACATTTATTAAGATTTATAAGAGATAATATATCCTTCCTGTTAGAAAGACAGAGCTGCATGGAGAAAGTGGAACATGGCCTGACAGTATGGAAAAGGAACAAGAATGAACAACAAAGCGATCAGTAAAACATCATCTTTTGGAACTCTCACCCCTCTTTCATTAATTATACACTGTTCTGTTCACATTGTATGGAGGTGAGATGAGTGGGTTCAGGACCATTGAATGGGATTTCCCTATTGATCTACGGTGGCCAAACTGAAACATAGTACAGGGTGACCAAAAAGTTGTCACAACAATCCAATATCTAATAAGTCTTAAAGAAATGATTATATATATTTTTGTTAGATAATACGGTAGATATCATGACTTTTTGGCCACCCTGTATTTCGGGGCTCGAGGGACTACATAGACATATAGAAGACATAAACAAATCATTTTAGTTCAGATCCCTAGTCATACTCTAGCTATATAATGCCCCAAGACACAACCCTTTGTGAAGGGTACTATATAAATGCAAGTTGTTGTTGCCCTAAAGTGTGTATGTGTGTATACAGTTATGGTTGCTGTGACATAAGGGGGTTCCCTTGGCAGTGCAGAATAGAGTAACGAGGATGATGCTAGTGCTAGAGGAATGAACTGCAAGCTACAATTGAACAGCGTAGATGTGAAACATTACAGGGATTGGGTAACAAAACGGACACAGTGCAAAAATGTGGCTTCAAAAAATCTCCTAGAAAGGAAAGGCACCAGAAATGAGAATTCCTACCTTAATTTGTTATTACATCAACATATCATGTGATTTCTTTGGTTTTGTTAATTTGGACTTAAATTTAAGATCATATGGGCACTTTTAAATTCACTATCAATTTGGAAGTTAGTTTTCCACAGTTCTCAAAACAAAATTCATAGCGCAGGCAAAACTGGAATTAAGAATTTTCCACAATTCTGCAGGACCTTCAAATTGAAGCCCGAATAGTGTCACTGGCTTGAGTTTCAGATCTTTGCCTCTTATCTGTGAGAGTGGTCAGGGTAGGGAAGGAATATAGTACTCTGTTATTCCTTCTGTCCGCATGGTGCTTTGAAGAACCAACCTCAATTTTGTGGTGGGGTGAGGGTGGTGATTACTGACTGATTAAATGTCCTCGCTTTGAAGGTGGGAGTGGGGCTAGCTGCTCACTAACCTGCCATAATGTGCCTCTATGGCTCCGTCACATGTTCTCAGTTCCACTCCATACTGCCCAGGACCCAGTGATTCACTGTTGTGACAGAAAGTGGGTTGGTAGGTGTATGAAGTGTAAGTGGGATTGAAATCCTTCATAGGAGTGTGTGCTGAGCCCTGTCGAGCACGTTAAAACATTGGCCGTGAGCTGGCGTAAAGCTGTGTAACACTGTTGTGGAACTATGACCTGTACAAGCTGAGGAGAGGCAATGTGTTGTGATGGAAGCTCCCAGTGCCCGGGAAATGGGGCCTGGGATTGTCCTTGAGCTAGAGTTGGCTGGGCTGTGCCGGGCTGCGCCAGGCTGGGTTGGTCAGGGCTCACTTATGGTGCATGTCCTCCATGGACACCCGTCCCCAAGTACCCACAATGAACATTTCGATGTCGCACTCGTTCTCTCCTCGAGCAATCTTGAAGTAGCCACCCTCTCCCCAGTTCCTTCCCCAGGAGTTAGCGGCAATCTGGGGGGCAAAGGAGCAGAGGAGGGTGACACACTGAATGGCGTGAGGCAAAACGCAATGTGAGTGTGACTGGCTCTATCCTAACCCGTTCTCCTCTGTGACTCTCCCATCCCAAACATCCTAATTTACTTCAATCATTTACTAGAATAATTCTCACTTGATATACAGCACCCACAATGTCAAAATATCGTAAAGTGTTTCACCTGTAGTTGCTGTCTGATGTACATATCATATTTTTAAACAACATGGCGGCCAATTTACAAAATGGCAACACTCCTCCCGAGGTGTCAACCTCAAGTATAATACCCTCTATGTATTGTTAAAGGGGCAACTGCAATATATCAGCAGATAATAAAGTAATTGAACTGCATTCTGCAGTCTTGAGAATCCACACACCAGCAGATCCTAGCTTCAGACCCCACCTGTCCACCCGTGTTGAACTGGCTAACATTTAGTTTTGTTCAGTCAGATTTTTGTCTGTTATCTATGGAAACCCATCTCCATGCTTAAGAGAATCCAAACCAGACTGAGTTCCCTATAGGTCTGCATGGCTAATGTGGCACAATAATTAACTTCAGAAAGCTGCATGCTCTCCCTCTAATGAGCACGAGCCCATACTCCCGTGGGAAAGACTCAGTGCAGTGCAGCGGGAGCTTCATTCTGTGTCTGACCTGAGCTGACCTACTGGACGGATAGTGAATATAACAAGTTAACATGCCTCCATGTGAAGAACAGGAAATTCCCCCAAATTCTTTAGAAATGTTCCTTCTGATTGGTACTTACCCAGTATTTGGACATCTCTCCATTGGCTGTTACTTGCTCTCCCCACCTACAAACAAACACAGAAATGCATCAAATCACGAGTGGTTTTATAGTTTTCTTCCATCACCACAAATTTGTTTTTCACGTGTTGTTGATGGCAACAAATATGAGACTTTCACATCCCAATCCCATTTGCAGTTCAGCTCAACTCAATTGCTGTATGAACTCACTACTCAGCATATCTCCCACGCTGCTCGATGCTAGGCATTGCAATAGTTAGCACAATCGCCTCGCCAGCGATAGAACTTGGGTTGGGCAGTGAATATTTACATTAGAATATAGTGCAAGGTTAATCGACTGTATGTTTTGTGGGCCAAATATGGCAGCCCAGCTATGTCCCACAAACAGTTGGTAAGTGACCATTTTTAAAAAGAATTAATATCCCTGGAAAAATCAATTGGCAGATCACTATTATTATAATAATTAGGCCACTCAATTCATGACTGTTGTGGAACACTGCTGTGCCCAATTGACTCCGCTTTGATGAAGCCCCTTCACTGTGTAGTGGCCTTGGGACATCCTCCTGATGAGAAAGGAGCTATTTAAATGTAATTTGTTGTTGTTATTGGAGAGTTTTAGGCACAGATTGGCAAGAGCCAAGGCTTGGGGACTGAGACAGACGACTGTCTGGCAAGCTTCCCATTGCCTGACCAGTTAGGACCAATCTCTCTGTTGGGGATTTGGGTTAAACACGAGCTGAGATATGAAATTGAGGAGCATATATTCAGTGATTGAAGGTGATTACAACTGTACTTTACAGCCTTCTGCCATTCTGCCCCCATGCTCTAGAACTCCATCCAGCAGCCCCTCCGCCTTACCCCTCCTTTGGGACCCGTCTCAAGAAACCTCCTTTGTCTGTGCCTTCGGTCACCCCCTTTCCCCATCGTGCATAGAACTATGTCCAGTGACAGGGACTCTGACCCTGATGGCACTTGAGAAAGGGGAAGGAGGCAGCGTTCAACACTTAAAAAATGTTGTCTCAGGCAAACCTCACTTATCCCATCTTTCCCACCAAGGACTCAACAGTTCATCTGGTTCCTTAAAAAGAAGCTATATATAGTGAAATTGGGACTTGTTCCAAAGTCTATCTTGGAGAGGATGGACGTAATTCCTGACAGAATTAAACCAGTAAGGCACATGTGCAGTAATTATATCGGAGTTTTGTCAGCCAGAGAGAGGAAGGGAGCTGTCTTCCTCTGCTCCACGTCCTCCTGCCTCTCTGGCCAGGAACATTGAAGCCAAGAGCTGAAAGAGCTGACGCCCTGTTCAAGTCTCTCTGTAAACCTTATCTAGGAACATATCATTGAAAAGCACCTTCCCCCACAGGCCTCAGTAAGCATTTGTGTTTGACCTGATCAATAACAAGCCAACATAGTCATCAAATTACTCATCTAAACTCAAATATTCTATGGTCGTCTGTCATTCAAACTCACTTAAATCTTGTCCGTGTGTGTTGCTCTGCATTGATGGCTTATTGTATTATTGAGACGTCTCAAAGCGCTTTACAATCTTTACTGTAAGATTGATAAACTCTATTTGTAGGTGAAACGCAGCAGCTAATTGTCCCATGGAGTCCCACAAACAGTAGTTGATCAAGTGACCCCATTTTCTTTGGTGGGGTGCGTTCCACTACTGACATCCCTCAATCCTTTTCAATCCTTTTTGTGAATGAAGCACTATATTGGGTAATAGTGGTTTGTTCTGCTTGTTAATTCCTGTTTGTAAGGTGATATGTTGGCTTAGCTTTACCAGCCCATGCATTTTCAGATCATTTACTTTTTGCTGCTAACTTGTTTGATACTGCCAACCTCAGTTTGATTTTATTCCCTTTATAATTTGGAGTCTTATGGCTCAGTGGACTGAGCACTCGCCTTGCAAGTGAAAGTCTGGGGTTCAATTCAAGACAGAGCAAGTTTCCTTACTCCAGATACCTGATAATAAACCCTCAAGAAAAAAAAACTATAATAAATTGGTCACTTCAATCCACCCTGTTTGTGGGACACTGCTGTGCTCAATTGGCTGCTGTGTTTCGCCCACAAATATACAGTCAATTCACTTTACAGCATATTCTGTAAAGGCACACTGAGACGTTTAGAAGATGTGAAAAGTGCTATAATGAATGCAAGGATTATTATTGGACCTTGTGACATTTTTAAAGCTCTCCTATGAATTTTTTTTTTTTTTTTACAACCAGTGGAGAGGAAATGAAAATCTGTCTCAAAGCACTTCACAGAATATATTGTAAAGTGAATTGACTATCTATTTGTGGGTGAAACTCTGCAGCCAATTGCACACAGCAGTGTCTCACTAACTGTCGTGGATTGAACTGACCAATTAATTATTGATTTTTTTTCTTGAAGGTTTATTATCAGGCGCGTGGAGTAAGGAAACTTGCCCAAGGTTTCCCCTTTGTACAGGTGTAAGAGAAGCCGAGTGCAGCTGTTGGAGGCAAATCTGCTGGAAAAGCAAAGTGGTGCCTGAGCCATGAGACAAGATAGCAAAATTGTGGTTAGGTGCTGATGTCACGTATTGGAATTTGGAATGTGATTATTCAGTCCTGCCTGTTCCTGAGCAAGTTCAGACACATTTCCTCTCTCCCACCACCTCCCCACCCCCTCACAATTGTTATTTAAAAAAAATAAACCTCACATTGTACCTAATCACTAACTGTGCTTAACAACGTGGAGCCCTGTACCTCAGTGGTTAAAGAACTCGCCTTGTAAGCGAGAGACCTAGGTTCAATTCCAGGCAGGGCAAAGCCTTGGGCAAGTTTCCTTCCTCCACACACATAATAATAATAATCCCTAGAACAACAACAACAAAATTACATTTATATAGAGCACCTTTCACATCGGGAGGATGTCCCAAGGCGCTGAGAAATATTTTTTTAAATAAAAAATTGGTCACTTCAATCCACAACTGTATGTGGGATACTGCTGTGTGCAATTGGCTGCCACATTTCACCCACAAATATTCAGTCAATTCACTTTACAGTATATTCTATAAATGTAGTTTTGTTGTTATATTCTGTAAAGTGCTTTGAGACATCTAGAAGACGTGAAGCATGCTATATCAAATACACAAATTATTATTATTATTGTTGTTTTACTTAAACAAAACAAATAACAGGACCAATGTGAAATTCCACCTAATCGTCACTCACCCGATGATCCGAACTGAGTGTGTCCCGTGTCTGCGGTGATTTTCTGGGGCTCCTGCTGTCACTGGAACATGTCTGTAAATCCCACTCCTGTACACAAAGAAGTCCTCGTGAACCTCCATAAGAGCTGTGACAGAGAGAGGAAGACATGAAATGCTTATTTCTCAGCCTGTTTCCAGCACGCTCACATAGTCCTGCTATTAATTATAATCCTTGCATTTGATATAGTGCTTATCACATCTTCTAGAGGCCTCAATGCGCTTCACAGAAAATACTCTATTCTTCTTATTATTATAAAGTGAATTGGATGAATTTTTATGGGCAAAATTTGGCAGCCAATTGTGCAAAGCAGTGAGCTACAAACAATCGTGGATTGAAGTGATCAGTTTATTACTTTTTTCTTGTGCGATTATTACCAGGTGTGTGGAGTAAGGAAACTTGCTCAAGTTTTGCCCTATCTGGAATCAAACCCAGGTCTCTCACTTGCAAAGCAAGTGGTTTAATCACTGAGCTACAGGACTCCACAAGACTCCATTATTCCCCGTTGGGTGCAGAACTATGCTAGTCTAGATTACGTATCAGTAACCAAACGTTATCAGTAACAAAAACTGAAGCTGATGGGATCAATCAGCAGGTCAGGTACCATCTATGGAGAATGGAAAGTGAATCAAAGCTTTGGGTCCACGATCCTTCATCAGAACTGGGGCAAGTTGGGAGGGAAAGGCGTTTAAGGACTAACAGAGAGGGCAGGCAGTCCAAGGAAGACAAAGGAGAAAATGGGGTAGAGAACAGGAGATGATGGGTTAAAGAGGTATTAATGTTATAAATCAACAATATTGCAACAAATCTGGAGAGAGGAGATGTTAATAATCTTAAACAAAGAGGAGTGAAATTGCAAAAGAACAGGCAGACCAGATGGTCACAGAAGAGTGGGAAGGTGAGCTGTTATGGCCTGAAATTATTGAAATCGATATTAAGGCCAGAGGGCTGTAAGGTCCTAGCAGATAGATAAGATGTTGTTCCTTGACCTTGCGCTGCGATTCATTGGAACAGCTCAGGTGACCATAGATGGAGAGGTCAGACTGCGAGTGAGAAGGAGAGTTGAAATGGCAGGAATCTGGTAGATCAGGGTTATAGTTGCGGACAGAAATAGATGTGTTTGGCAATCTACATTTGGTTTTCGAGACCACATCGTAGCAATGGATGCAATATACAGCAGACACCCGTTATCCTGCACCCGGGGGACCTGGCCGGTTAAAGCGCCTGCCGGATATTTGGGCGGCCAGCAGCCAAAAACCCATCACAAAAAAATAAAGTTTTTTTTTAAACACACACCATACACACCAGACTAAATAATAACAGATAATAACAGAATATTGTATTGGTACTTATTGTTCAAACTGCTCTTGGGCTTCTCACCTTTACTGGTTGAGGTTTACAGTCCAGTGATTCTTTTTAAAATGGAGGACGCCAAGCGGGTGAAAAAAATGGCAGCGCGACTTTAAAGCCTTACTGGCGGCAAGCAGATAACCCTAGACTACTAGCGGCGAACCGAAATACTGCACCTGCGCCACAATGACTTGCAAATGCTCCACCACTATTGATCCGGATAAGTTCCGATTTATAGAATGGGGTGTTTGTTTTGGCGTGCCGGTTATACGGAAGTGCCGGTTCATCAAGTCATGGATAAACGGGCTTCTATTGTACTACATTAGTGGTAGTACATGTAAATCGCTGTCCCACATAAAAACTGTGCTTAGGGTCTTGGACAGTGGTCTGGGAGGAGGTAAAAAGGCAGATATTGCATCTCCTGCGCTGGCATGGGAAGGTACTGGGGGAAAGAGTTGGTTCTGATGGAGGAATTAACTAGGGAGTCATGGAAGGAACGGTCTGTTCGGAATGCTGACAGGGAGGGGAGGGAAATATATTATTTGTAGTTGGATCATGCTGGAGGTGCTGGAAATGCTTGGAGAAGTATGCATCCCGTTTCCTTTTTGGTTATCAGTAATTACTTGTGAAGCACATTGATTTTTCTTTTGGCCAGCCGGGTGCCTGACACATGCAGAAACCATGCTGGTAGGATCCAATCGAAACTGATCCTCTTGCCACGTGTGTCAGACAGCGCGCTGGCCAAAAGAAAAATCAATGAGCTTCACAAGTAATTACTGATAACATTTAGCAGGGTAGCGCGCTATTTGGCCAGTGTGTTTCTACACACAACTGACAATAGTAGCAGGGGATTGCGAAGCACATTGAAATGTTTTGTTGTGATGAAGCACTATAATAATGTAAGTTTTATCTTTCTATTTCAGTTGTATAGTCCACAGCACGTCCTCACTTCCAAGGCCGTCCATATCCTTGCCCCTTCTTATCTTTCCGACCTGCTGACTCCACCTGCCCGCTCCCTCGGTTCAGTGGGCTCCAGGCTGCTCCATGTGTCCCACCCGACAGTGGACAGGCTTTCAGCCTCTCTACCTCCATACTCTGGTACTCCATCCAACAGTCCCTTCACCTCGCTTCCTCCCTTGCCTCCTTCAAGGCCAGTCTTAGGACCCTCTTTTTCGATCGTGCCTTCAGTCGCCCTCCCACCTCTTTCTCTCCCCTCCCCCTTTCCCCTACTTGCCCCTCCTGCCCACCCCTGCCCCTCCCCCTTGCTCAGGTCCCACCCCTGTCTATTCAGCGCCTTGGGATGTCCTCCTGATGTCAAAGGCACTCTATAAATATAACTTTGTTGTTGTTGATAACTCAACCCTAACTAAATCTGTCACTGCCTCTTATGTCATCACTCTGTCAATTTCCAAGCTACATTTATTTACGTATTGATTCAAATGTCTATTTATTTCTTCCTCACTTCCCACTCCCCCTGAACTCTCACTCATTGTTTCAGACCACTCCTTTCCACCTTGTTCATGATCCTCTCACACTCAATCTCCCCTGGTGTCATTCCCACTGGGACTCACGTCTATCAGTCCTCACTTGTCCTCCCTGCACTCGCTTGACGTGGGATAGTAGCACAAAGAATTCAACAGAAACATACCAACAGCTGATGGTAGTTTTCAAACATTCCTTAAATAGCAAACATTCCTTTAACAACAGAACAAAACCGCTACAAACAACCTCTCCATTTCTAACACATGTTGTTATTCCCAGAAGAGTGACTTTGGGGGAGTGAGGCTACAGGAGTGATGACACAATAAGCAATTCTTGTTTCAAAGATTAAACTCATCTCCTCACAGAGATACCAATAACTTTACTCAGTGTTGAGCAACTACAGTGAATGGTGAACTGATGTTTGGGAAGAGTTAGACCCCAAGGCTGTAAGAGGCAGTTGTGGCCTCCAGACAGCCCACAGTTGAACTGGGTCAAAAGGATAATGTTGACCAATGGTATCTTATTGTGACTGCAGCAGAGATTAACAAAGGGCAGAGGTCAGGTTTCTGGGGCTGTTTAACCTTCTCATCTGTGTACACGGAGGATCCTCCTGCAACAAGAGTGAGGCTGATTCAACAACCATTGATTGTTCAGGGAAAGTAAGTTCAGATCTTGACCCAAGCCAAGACCTTGACATTGGAGCTTGATGGTTACCATTCAGAAGCATTTAATAATAATAATTTGAAGAGAAACAATGTGAGACTATATCAGGAATAACCAGATAATTTGGATTAGTCAACAGAGATAAATCTTTGACATGTATCCGATGATGAGGGTTTTGACAGAGTAAATAGGGAGAAGGTATTGGTATTTGTGGCTAGAGGAGGTAGATATGAGATAGTCACAAGAAGAGTGAAAGGAGCATTTAGAGAATTTATTTCACTCAAGAGTTTTGGCACGTGGAACACCACTGTGAGTTTCAGGAGGGAAGTAGACAGAGGTATGAAAGTTAGAAGCATCGGGAAGGGGTAGGGCAGTGGGATTGAAATTGCAGCTTTCTCTGAGAGCCAATGCATTCGATGGACTGAATGGTCTCCTCTGCCTGTACATTTCTATGTTTTTATGATACCCTTTATGATTTTGAATAATATCTGCTCTGAGCCTTTTATTATCCATTGTGAAGATTCAGCCACAAAATATACTGGACATACTTGCCTTAGAGGGGGGGCAGCGTAGATTCACTAGGTTAGTTCCTGGGATGAGGTGACTGACCGATGAGGATAGGTTGAATAAACTAGGGCTGTATTCTCTAGAGTACAGAAGAATTAGGGGGGATCTTATTGAAACATATAAGATTCTTAAAGGGCTAGATAAAGTAGACACTGAGGGACTGTTTCCCCTGGTAGGAGAATCTATAACCAGGGGTCACAGTCTTAAAATTAAGGGTCAGCCTTTTAGAACAGAGTTAAGGAAACATTTCTTCACTCAGAGGGTAATGAATTTATAGAATTCACTACCCCAGAAGGCTGTAGATGCTCAGTCCTTGAACATTTTTAAGGCTGAGACTGATAGATTTTTGAAAAATAGAGGGATTAGGGGATATGGGGATAGGGCAGGTAATCAAAGTTAGGTGAGAAGAACAGCCATGATCTTATTGAATGGCGGAGCAGACTCGAGGTGCCGAATGGCCTACTCCTGTTCCTAATTCTTATGTTCTTATGTTATGTTCTTATATCCTGTGAAAGGCTAGAAGACATGATAAGCCTCTAACCCATTGTCTGTTAATCTAATGGATCTTAAATGATCCCTCTCCAATGTAGAGATGTCCTCACTGATGTCTTCACCAGCAACTAGAATTACCCTCAGTGCTCCAGGAAGCCCTGGACCATTCTCCTTCTTGTTGCTTGAGTCAAGTGCAGGGAACTGGGTCCTCATCCCTCAGTGCTGCGCTCTATGCTGGAGAGTATTAATCACCCTGGATGGCAGGGGCAGTTCACAGTTCATATTCTCAGCTATTCACTGAGGTGGAGGTGAGGAATCATTGAGTACAAGAGAAATTGTCCATATTCTCAGTTCTGCCCGACAGCCACAAGGGCTGTGATGTGTTAGGGTCATCTACCAAAGCCACAGCTTCTTCTGTGGTCAAAGGTTACTAACCGTGAGAAAAATATGCAATATTTCAACCCTCCCCTGCAGCGATGAAAGCGATTGGAATGCAATTAAAATTCTCAAGACTGAAGTGGATAGATGTTTGTGAGGTCAATGGAGCAAAGGGCAGATAAATGGAGTTGAGGTACAGATCAGCCACGATCTAACAGAATGGCAGGACAGGCTCGAGGGGCTGAATGGCCTAGTCCTGTACCTATGAGAGTACTGACACTGAGATGGAGGTGAGGAATCATTGAGTACAAGATAAATTGTCCACAGACCAGCACTCACCTTGTACCGGCCCATTCTCCATCAATTCCTTCATTATCTCCTTCTCCTGTTGGATAAAAAACACATTTTATCCATCATGTGGATTCACGTGGAGTCCTGTAGCTCAGTTGTTAGAGCTACAGGACTCCACGTGTCTCAGCTCAGCCTTACAAGCAAGAGACCTAGGTTCAATTCCAGACAGGGTGAAACCTTGCGCAAGTTTCCTTACTCCACACGCCTAATACAGTAAAAGCCCATTTATCTGGCACCCTCAGGACCTGGCCAATGCCGGTTAAAGCGTCTGCTGGATATTCGGCCGAAAGAAACATTTCAATCCATTTTGTTTTGCGATGCTAGTTATATGGAAGTTACAGTTGATCGGGTGCCAGATAAAGGGGCTTTTACTGTAATAATCGCCCACCTCAAATAATAATAAATTGGTCATTTCAATTCACGACTGTTTGTGAGACACTGCTGTGTTTCACCTGCAAATTCAGTTTACATCATATTCTGTGAAGCACTTTGAAATGTGAAAAATGCTATATCAAATACAAGGGTTATTATTATTATCATCGTCTCCCCATCCCCATGCATCGTGTACACTCCCCCACAGACAGCCGCACCCACCATTGAAATTAAGTACTGAGCGAAAGAGAGGTTGAGGCTACACTGAGTGCGAGGGTGAGCAGGCAGCTGGTGAGTGAACCCGGCAGAGTGAGGAACATTAATGTTCTTTGGGATTATTTAAATGGGGCACCACAACATATCTGGCTGAGTGATTAAATATCAAAAGTCCGACAATACTTTCAGATCAAGTACAGTGAAATTCTGTTTATTGAAATACTCAATTTGACAGTGAGAATTAATGAATGAACCAAATTATTCTTTTTACCCAACTAAACACAAGAGAAGACCCATCTCCCAGAGCTCAAAATGCTATTCAATAAACCAAACTATTCATGTATCCAATATTCAATCAAATAAATGTCACTGTATTTTCCACTATCCCACTGTTCAGCCATGTGCTCTGTGGCCTTGCTTCTCCCTAACCCTATGACCTGCTAACTCCATACTGTCCTGCCCTACTCAGCGGGCTCAGCCTGCTGAACGTGCTGCCCACCCGCTACACCATTGACAGTATGGTCTTTTTTCCCCACCCTTTGGAACTCCATCCCTTTGCTTAGATCCCTCCCTTGCCTCCTTCAAGGCCAGTCTCAAGACCCTTCTTCTCGATTGAGCCTTTTTTGTCACACACCTACCCCAACCTACCCTGCCCTTCACCCCTCCTCGGATCCACACCATTGAATATCCAGTGTCTTGGGACATCCTCCAGATATGAAAGACTTTATACAATTGTAATTTCAATCAATCAATCAATCAATCAATCAATCCTTACATTTATATAGCGCCTTCCACGTCGAGAGGACATCCCAAGGCCCTGTACAGTCAGGTAGGGACAAGAGCAGTGGGGGAGGGGTTGGGGCAGGATGAAGGAGAGTGGGAGAATTGACTGTATATACGTGGGTGAAACGCGGCAGCCAAATTGTGCACATCAATGTCCCACAAACAGCCCTGGAAGTGGGGTTAGGGTAGAAAGGGGGGAAAAGAGGGTAAGGGGAGGGGTTGGGGGCAGGGGGAAGGAGATCAGGAAAACTGACTGTATATTTGTGACTGTAGCAGCCAAATTGCGCACAGCAGTGTCCCACAGACAGTTGCACAAATGGGGCCAGGGAGAAAGGGAGAAAAGAGGGCAATGGGGGAGAGGGAGGGAAAGGTGCGGGGGCGATGCAAAATCAGGGAGATATCAGAAAATTTGTTGTTATGTTGAGGAGAATGGATGTGTGGTCCCTGTTCCAGTATGTAAACTGGTGGAGACCGGAAGGGGGACGATGGATTGACATTGTACTTACATTGGTGGAGAGTCGGTATGCCGGGGTGGATTGGTAAATCTCATTGGAATGGGTGTAAGGGTTGGGGCAGGGCATGGTGGCCTGTCTCTTGCCACGACCTGCACTCCGTGTGGACATCATACACTGGGGGCTGAGGGGCTGACTCTCGGTGCTGGAGAATGGATAGCAGTTGTTTGTCACCACCCTGAAAGGCAGAAGTTAAAGTGGGGTGAGGGACGGACAAGCTGAACACTTGGGCAGATGGAGTTCAATGTAGAGAAGTGTGAGGATCCACTATGGACCAAAGAACAGATAACAGAATATTCTCTTAACGGGGAGAAATTAAGAATCGTGGGGAGCAAAGGGATTTGGGTAGGGTAGATGCAGAGAATATCTATATCCACAAATCACTCAAAACTAGTTCCCAGGTGCAAAACATAATCAAAAAGGCAAATTGAATGTTGGCCTTAATCTCGAGAGGCCTGGAATACAAAGGAGAAGAAATTATGCTTCAGCTGAACAGAGCGTTAGTCAGATCCCACCCGGAGACTGTATTCAGTTTTGGGCACACCTCAGGAAAGATATATTGGTCCTGGTGGAGATGCAGCGCAGGTTCACCAGAATATTACCAGGCCTAAAAGGGTTAAGTTACAAGGAAGGTTGTGTAAACTTGAATTGTATTCCCTTGAGTTTAGAAGATTGAGGGGTGTTTTAAGACGATAAAGGGATTTGGTAGGGTAGATGCAGAGAAGCTATTTCCTCTGGCGGGGGAATGTCTTAAAATTAGAACCAGGCCATTTAAGAGTGAAATCAGGACGCATTTTTTCACTCAAAGAATGGTAGAAATCTTAAATTCTCTACCCCAAACGGTCATGAATGCTGGATCCATCCACACCTTCAAGAGTGAGGTTGACAAATTTTGTGTTAAGTCGGGGTATTAAAGGATACAGGGGAGAAATATTTTCCCACTAACCCATTCACTTCTAAGAACATAACTGTGGAACTCTCCATCAGTTTATCACTCCACCAGTTTACCCTTCCTGCTATAGTCAATAAAACTCCTCTCAATCTTCTCTTCTTTTAGAACTCCACAGTGCTTAAACCCCAAGTTTAGTATCATCCAACCATGGGAACCAACTTAGACCCCATTCCTACATATTCCTTCAGATGAGACATTAAACCAAGGTTCCGTCTGTCTGTTTAGGTCGATGTTAAAGATCCCCTGGTACTATTAGAGAAGAGGAGGAAGTTTTCTTGGTATCCTGGCCAACAAACCCCCCAAATACATTTGGTCAAACACTCCATTTCTGTATGTGGGACATTAGAGCAGAGAAGGTTAGGGGAAGATTTAAAAGAGGTATGAAAGATTATAAAGGATTAGTTAGGGAGAAACTGTTTCCACTGGCCGGTGAGCAGGGCACATAGATTTAAGATAGATGCAAAAGAAACTGTGGGGATTTTTTTGTTTTTGAAAAAAATAGTTATTACGGTCTGGACTGCACTGCATGAAAGGGTGGTGGAAGCAGTTTCAATAACAACTTTGAAAAGGGAAGTAGATAGGTACTTCAAAAGGAAAATATTGCAGGGGTATGGAGAAAAAGCGTGGGATTGATTGGGTTGCTCTTCCAAAGTGCCGGCACAGACACGATGGGCCAATCGCCTCCTTCTCAGCTGTAATACTCTATGATTCTATGATTGCTGGGTGCAAATTGGCTGCTGTGTTTAACCCATAATATATAGTCACTATATAAAATATGCAGTCAATTCACTTTACAATATCTCCTGTGAAGCACTTTGTCATGTTTCAATGGTGTGATAAGGCTCTGTATCGAATGCAACAAGAACAACAACAACTTGCATTTATATAGTGTCCTACCCATGCCAGATGGCGTCTCAGAGCGCTTCACAAAGCGGAGCCCAGGGCTGTGCCAGGGGGAGGGGGTAAAAAGGTAACCAAAGGCACGGTCGAACAGAAAAGTCTTCAGGCGCGACCTGAAAATGGGAAAGGAAGGGGCGAGGTGAAGGGAATGAAGAATGGATTTCCAGAGCTTCTGGGCATAGTGGCTGAAGGCACAGCCACCAGCAGTGGAACGGAGGATTCGGCGGACAATGAGGAGGCCAGACCCAGTAAAGTGGAGGCCACGGGTAATGTTGTGAGGAGAGAGGAGGTTAGAGAAGTGCAGAGAAGTGGAGGGATTTGAACATAAGAGTGAGGATCTTGAAATCGATCCGCTCTGAGAGAGAGGCAGTGAAGTCTGGCAAAACTGGGATAATCGGGGAAGTTTAGTTCGGGTGAGAACACAGGCAGTGGTATTGTTAATGAGCTGGATATTGTTAATGATGGCGGAGGGGAGATTGGCAAAGAGGGCATTGGAGTAGTCAGCCAAGAGGTGACAACGGCATGGACTAGGGTTTCGGCAGCTTTAGGGATGAGATATTGGTGGAGACAGACAATTTGGTGTAAATGGAAGAAGGCAGTGCTGGTGAGGGACTGGATAGGGGGGAGGAAGGTTAATTGGGGGGTTGAACCTGATGCCTAGGTTACATACGGGTTCGGAGAGGTTTTGGGGCAGCTCAGGTACGTGGAAGAAGTGAGAGCCATGGGACTGAGGATGTCGACGAGATGCAAGGGTTATTAATATTATTATCACTGGTTATAAAATAATAATAATCCTTGCATTTGATATCATGCTTTTCATGTCTTCTAGATGTCTCAAAGCGCTTCATAGAATATAGTGTGAAAAGTGAATTTGTTGGCGAAATGCGGTAGCCAATTACACACAGCAGTGTCCCACAAACAGTCATGGATTGAGTGACCAAATTATCATTTTTTTTAATAAAGGGATTATTATTATGAGCATATGGAGTAAGAAAACTTGCCCAAGGTTTTGCCCTGGCCGGGAAGATACATACCCACGCCGCCTAAGGTACCACCAGGCTCCATCTAATCGGCCACCCTCACAGCCCTGCTGGTTCCGCGTGTCACACGATATCAGATTCTGGGGTGAGAGCACTGGAGACATGTGGCCCATGGAATGGATAGCGATACGGTCTGAGGCCACGGCTGCAATAGAAACGTATGTTACTGATGGAGATGTATTTACTGCAAAACACATTAATTACTGCTGTGACCCTCAATTCAACAACACTGATACTCTGGCACCCTACAATTATAACTGCAGCACCCCTCACTGATATCCCCTAACCCTCTGACTAATATCCATCACACACGTCAATCGTTTCACCCTCATCCCTCAGATACTTGAATCAGATTGTATACTGGCATTCAAAAGGAAGCTAGACCATCACATGAGGGAGAAGGGAATAGAAGAGTCTGGTACTGGCATGGACTTGTTGGGCTGAATGGCCTATTACCATCCTGTACAATCTCCACACTTCCACCCCCACCCTCCCAAACCCACTGCACTTATATGCCTTACACCTTTATTGATAGCTTTCTGTATCTCTCAGTGTAGCCTTGCATACCTGTGCACAATGTGCACACAAGGTACCTTTTGTTGCTGCTGATGTGCCTGCAACCAGGACAGTTCATTACCTGCTGTGGAGAAAGCCCATGAGGCAGCACAATTGCCCTGGTCCATTGGCTCGTGAATCATTCCCGGCCATTTATCTGCTGCATTGAAATATGTGGGTAGCTGTTCATTTCTTTCCATGTGCACCTGAAAGGTGATAAACATTAGGGATGGAGATTGGTGGGAATTTGTGCAACACAGAGAATAATTAGGAGTAACTGTTCCATGGATCTGGCACATAATGCCTCAAAGCTGGGCAGTCCCGTTGTGGTGGGAATGATAGGGTGTGGCGAGATAAGCGTCTCTTTACTGTGAGGTGCAATTTGTATATGTGTGTGTGTATGTTGTAGGTCTGGCTAAGTCCACATCTACAAAATAAACCGTTCCTTTATCTGCTAGGTCCCCATTTCCTGGTGAATTTCTGTGATACCCTACTGTCAACAAGGAAAGGTCAGGGAAACTGATGAGATCACTTTTCTGCAGTGCTGAGCACCCAATCAATCTTCATCCCAATCACATATTGGGGCGAAATACATGAGACTCACTTGAGTGACCAATTGTACAGCAACATCTGACCAACATTCTCACTGCTGCTAGAACTACATACAATTCTTTGTTTGTGTCTCTGCCTGACTAAGCAGCGGGTCAGATACTAAGCCATGGGAGCAAGGCTATGACTGAGGGAAACCGTATGTGTTATTCCTCACCCCAAATGTCCCAAGGAAGAATGCGTGGCCAGGATTTCTGCAGTTTGCTCAGCAAACGTTCCTGGTAGCCATGCAGGAGGTGGGTACAGATGATATGTGCCATCCACATCTTACTCCATACAGGACTTACATTGAGTTGGTTCATATTCATCACAGTGGCTGAGGGACGTATGGTTCCCAACCGATAGCGAATTCCTTCCTCCAATGTCATCCCCCAGAACTGGGTGTAATTCGATGCCCACCATCTATCAAAGGAAATTTCCACATGTCTGAGATTTGTATGTTACAAGACAATGACATGTTGTGCATTCATTAGCTCCACCCTCCCTACCCTCCACCCATTCTTGACTGTCCAACACTTTGGGACGTCCTCCAGACATAGACACTTTACAAATATAATTTGTTGTTGTTTGTTGACGGAGAGAAGAGGCACCCGAAGCAGCCAGAGACACTGACACGAGCAGCGACACATATGGAACCGCACGGGAGCTACACTATCATTTGTTTTTATGCCTGGCCGTCTGAACCTGTGTTTACTATCAGAGAAATCAGCGTCAGCAAAGTTAACACAGGGATCTTCCTGCCTCTTATCTTAATCCTTAATGAAGTTTGAGACAAGTGGAAACACGTAGAGTTCAAGGTATACGGCAATGAGCCAAGCAGGTTAGCGCTTCAGCTGCTCCACAGCAGCGGCACAGAGAAACAGATATTTGTTGAGTCTGACTTCATCTATTCCTGTCCTGCTTGTCTGAGGGCTGCCTCCACCATGTGCCACTATTCTGTATCAGCCCAGGCAGCAAGTGTGGCAAAGAATTCAACCAAATAAGGATCACAGCTGAGGCCCGTTTGTTTCCCCTACAAATATACAGTCAATTCCCTTCACAGTGTATTCTGTGAAGCGCTTTGAGAAGTCTATAACATGTGAAAAGCGCTATATCAATTGCAAGGATTATTATTATTCCACGACTATTGAGCCGCAGCTGTTTGTGAGACACTGCTGCGCGCAATTGGCTGCCGAATTCTTCCACAATATATACAGTCACTCCACTTTACCGTGTAACCGTGAAGCACTTTAAGACATCTCAAGACGTGATAAGGGGCTATATCAAATGCAAGGATTGTTATTATTATTATTCTTGTTTACCCATAGCGTCCTCGGTTGATGTTATCAATCATTTCTTGGTTAATCAGGCAAGCGTGATGGTCACAGCTCCACCGACCGTCAATGCAGGAGCTGAAACACACAAACCGGGCAATTCTCAGAGTGAGTTTTATTATCACCTGTATTTGGCAGGTTTACCTCTCCATAATAACCCACAGCAAAAGCAGCGATTCACATGGAAACATAGAATGGGTGAATGGTTGTCTACGAAGCCAAATCATAGCAGTAGGAAATCGCTAGCCAAATCCTCAGGAATTTTCCTACAAGTATGGGTAGGTCACAGACTGACCGGACACACTCAGGAATTCAGACGGCTGAGGGAAAACGATGCAGTTAATACGTTCAGTTCTGCATCAAAGACTTTGCCTCTGAGATGGACCCTGGCATGTTCTTGTTAAAACATCAACTGTCTGAGCTCAAAATCCTCCCCCTAAGGCTTGCTCTGACTGTCCAGCAGCAATGATATCTGGGGGATGCCTCCCACTCTCAGATTCGTTCAGCTTCCTCTCTTTAACTCTTGTATTGTATTTTCTCCCCAATGTACCTGAACCATTGCACCAACCCATGCTCCAAACTGTCTCATATTCTGGTGCAGGATTCGAACGGACTATTAGTCACTATTAACCTGTTGCCTCCCATGATGACCACAGTGCATTTCCATTCAGCATACACATGATGGTGAAAAGTAAGTCAGATTGAGCAAGTTACTCTTTCCTGATATGATGGGCCTTCTTTGTTGCTTCTTTGTATATGTAGAGCTAAGGGCCTTTGGTTCTCCAGGTCCTCTGGCCTGAAAATCTTTGTGAAAGCTTAAGTACCTAACCACTACTCATTATTTTTTTTACCTCAAGTTCTCTCCTAACCTTTTCAACCTTAGCCACACTCAACGCTTCACAGTTCACTGAATCCTCTGAAGCACACAACCATAATAAAACTCTCATTTAAAAAAAAGGATATACAGTAATTAATTCAATGAAGGTCATGGGTTTAGCAAGTGGAACTTTGTGTTATTTTATTTCTGATAAACCACTAGCTGAAAGCATGTAACTTCAAACTCTCACACATACATTAAACCTGGAGACCTTCAAAATAACATACACAAAACTTTACAAATAAAAAGGACAGTGCATATTAAAGAATGAATATAAAGCATTTGAAATAGTGCCTTTTCACATCATCAAAATGTCTCAAAGAGCTTTACTATAAGGTTACTGGATGTATAGCAGTGAATCTGAGTACAGCAATGCCCCACAGACAGCCATGAAACGAATGACCAATATTATTAGAGCTTTAGAGAGTTGTAGGTTCAGAGAATTATACAGCCTAACCACCCACTATACAATAAATATTTCCTGACCAAAAATGTGCTTTTTTTTGTATATCGGGATTCTATCCCCCCGATTCTCTGGATTTAAATTGTTTTTCAGACACTAAATAGCGAACATGCCTGGAAAGCAGAACCCCTGGCAAGTCAAGTCTCTGCTGTAGTTTTACCTCTGTTTAGTATTTTTCTGGCTTTTTATTTAGATCGAATCGCAGAATGATTAAAGGGATTGTGACATCAAGATTTGTAGATTGTCTCCTTTTGATCTCAGTTCATTTTCTTGGCAAGAGTCACATTTTATCTGAAATCTGACTGTGAACAAAACAAATGGACCTTAAAAGGCTATCATTGCGCTTTGGGGAGTATTGTTGGGAGCTTCAGTCAGTTTGGATGCACCAGGGAAGCTCTTGATCTGTCACTGATCCAAACCACACATTTTCCCATGTGATTAGGAATTCAAATTGATCTTTCGGTAACCGAATACTGTATATGGAATGCCGACTCGTCAAAATCTGCTCAGAGAGTTGATCCCGATCCAATGAGATTCTGTGAGTTAAGGTAATGCAATTCCAGATTCCAAGGATCAAATTTAAAACATCCGATTTAAAATGACCGCATTTTACATCTTGTCTACTAAGTATCTCCTTTGCTCCGCTGAAAGTGCTGTTATGCTTGAGCTTGGACACTGAATGTTGACATGATGTTTAAACACTTGATATGAACTTCTTTCCTTTAATAAAATGATTCAGGTACTGTGAATTTCGGCCGAGTTTGATAAACGTACAAAAAATAATTTGTGCCCCCACCTACTGCATTGTGGGGGGGGGGGGGAGACAGTGGGGTAGCATATGACTGAGTCAGGTGACTTCCATAAGTCTTCCCTTCCTCTCAACTCTACATGGCTCTGGAGCTTGCTGGGGATGGGAGCCTGGGTTTGCTTGCTGGAGTGACGGATTAGGGTTCAGTAGGGTCCGGCGATATATCGGTTATATCGATATAATTTTTCATATCGATATACCGATATCAGAATTTTAAATATATCAGTATATCGAAAAATTCTATATGAAAAATATATCGGTATATCGTAAATAGATTCATAGATTCATAGAATTTTACGGCACAAAAGGAGGCCATTCGGCCCATCTAGTCTGTGCCGGCTCTTTGAAAAGAGCGATTCAATCCCACTGCCCTGCCCGCTCCCCATAGCCTAATAGACCTGTTCTCCCTAAATAAAGATCTAATTCCCTTTTAAAAGTTGTTATCGAATCAGCCTCCACCACCTTTTCAGGCAATGCATTCCAGATTCGAACAACTCGCTGAGTGAAAAAATTTCTCCTCAGCTCCCCTCTACTTCGCCTTGAAACTATTTTAAATCTGTGACCACGAGTCACAGATTCACCCACGAGTGGAAATAGTTTTTCTCTATTTGCCCTGTCGAAACCCCTCATGATCTTATAAACCTCTATTAGTTCTCCCCTCAATCTTCTCTGCTACTGAGAGAATAACCCTAGCCTATCTAGCCTCTCCTCATAGCTGAAGTCCCTCAATCCTGGCACCATCCTAGTAAATCTTCGTTGTACCCTTTCCAATGCCTTCACATCCTTTCTGTAGTGTGGTGACCAGAATTGAACACAGTATTCCAGCTGAGGCCTCACCAAAGTCCTATAGAGGTTAGTCAGCACTTCCTGACTTTTGTACTCTATACCCCTATTTATAAAGCCTAGTATCCCATATGCCTTCTTAACAGCCTTGTCTACCTGTCCTGCCACCTTCAACGAGTCACGAACACAAATCCACAGGTCTCTCTGTTCCTTCACACCATTTAAAATTGTACTATCTAGCCTATATTGCCTCCCTTCATTTCTTCTCCCAAAATGCATCACCTCACACTTCTCTGCATTAAACTTCATCTGCCATGTGTCTGCCCACTTTACCAATTTGTCTATATCCTCTTGCAGATGGCTACTATCCTCCTCACTATTTACTATTCTCCCTAACTTAGTGTCATCTGCAAACTTGGAAACTGTACTCCGTACACCCAAGTCCAGATCATTGATGTAGATTACAAACAGCAATGGTCCCAAAACCGATCCCTGTGGCACACCACTGCTCACTTCCCTCCAATCTGAAAAACAGCCGCTCACTACAACTCTCTGCTTTCTGTCTCACAGCCAGTTGTGGATCCACGCTGCCACTGTCCCTTTTACGCCATGGGCCTTTAATTTCATAATAAGTCTCTCATGTGGCACTTTGTCAAATGCCTTTTGAAAGTCCATGTAAACTACATCAACTGCGCTACCATTATCCACCCATTCCGTTACCTCATCAAAAAATTCTATCAGATTTGTAAGGCAAGATTTGCCTTTAACAAATCCATGTTGACTGTCCTTTATTAGCCTATATCTTTCTAAGTGAAGATCTACCTTGTCCCTGATTATGGACTCTAGAAGTTTGCCCACTACCGACGTTAGACTGACTGGTCTGTAGTTACCAGGCTTGTCCTTCTGCCCCTTTTTATACAAGGGAGTAACATTAGCTATCCTCCAGTCCTCTGGCACGACCCCTGTGTCCAAGGAAGATTGAAAGATCGTGGCCAGAGTCCCTGCTATTTGCTCCCGTGCCTCACTTAGTAACCTAGGGTACATCCCATCCGGACCAGGTGACTTATCCACCTTGAGCAACGTCAACCTTTTTAGAACTTCCTCTCTGGTTATAATTATTCTATCCATTTCTCCTACCCTCTCCTCTAATACCATGGCATTGGCTGTATCCTTTTCTTTTGTGAAGACAGAGGCGAAGTACTCATTCAGTACATCAGCCATGCCCTCTGCCTCCACAATGAGATTTCCTCCTAGGTCCCTAATTGGCCCCACCCTATCCTTGACCAACCTTTTACTCTTAATATGTTGGTAAAAAAACCTTAGGGTTCCCCTTAATCTTACTCGCTAATTGTTTTTCATGCAGTCTCTTTGCCCCTCTAACTTCCTTTTTTAGTTCTATCCTACACTTCCTATATTCTGCTTGGTTCCCTTCTGAATTTTGAGCCTGACACTTATCATAAGCCTCTTTTTTTTGTTTTATTTTGGCCCCGATTTCCTTAGTCATCCAGGGAGGTTTGGATGCCTTACATTTCACCTTTGTGGGGATGCTTTTGACCTGTGCCTGAACTATCTCCTCTTTGAACGCTGCCCACTGCTCGTTAGTTGTCTTACCTGCCAATTTTTCTTTCCAATCCACCTTGGCTAGGTCCCACCTCAACTCATTGAAATTAGCCCTTTTCCAGTTGAGTGTCCTCACCTGTGATCGTTCCTTATCCCTTTCCATAATTATTCTGAATCTAACGATATTGTGGTCACTATTCCCTAGATGCTCACCTACAGAAACCTGTTGAACTTGCCCTACCTCATTTCCCAAAACTAGATCCAGCAATGCTTCTTTCCTCGTTGGACTGGAAACATACTGATCAAGAAAGTTGTCCTGCACACACTTCAGGAATTCTTCTCCCTCCTTGCCCTTTACTCTACTATTCTACCAGTCTATGTTGGGATAGTTGAAGTCACCCATTATCACTACTCTATTAGCTCTGCATTTCTCCGTGATACGCTTGCAGATCTGCTTGTCTATCTCCTCCCCACTATTTGGTGGTCTATAGTATACCCCTAACAGTGTAACTGCACCTTTTTTATTCCTCATTTCTAACCAGATAGATTCGGTTTTTAGTCCTTCTTCCACCTCGTTCGTTTCTAAGGCAGTCACTGAGTCCTTAACTAAAATTGCCACCCCGCCCCCTTTTCTCCCTTCTCTATCCCTCCTGAATACATTATAACCAGGAATGTTCAACTCCCATTCCTGCCCATGCTGGAGCCAAGTCTCTGTTACTGCTATAACATCATATCGCCTCGCAGCAACCTGAGCCTGCAGCTCACCAATTTTATTTCTCAAACTTCGTGCATTTACATACATGCACTCTAAGGCACAAATTACTTCCTCTGCACTTTTCTCCCGTCTTACCCTTACCCCTGTCCTCTTTGTTACCCCTCCCGTATCTGAACTACTGATCAGTTTCCCACCCTCACCCCCCGGGATTAGTTTAAAGCCCCCCCCACAAAACTCGACAACCTCCCTGCAAGGAGATTGGTTCCAGCCCTGTTCAGGTGTAACCCATCCATTTTGTACAGGTTCCACCTACCCCAGAATTGGTCCCAATGGTCTAGGAACCAGAAACCCTCCTTCCTACACCACTTCTCCAGCCATGCATTGATGTGCCTTATTCTAGCATTCTGGAACTGGCTTGCTCGAGGCACTGGAAGCAACCCAGAGATCACCACTCTCGAAGTTCCACTTTTTAGTTTACTCCCTCGTCTCTGGTACTCTCCCTGGAGCATCTCAGGTCTTTTCCTCTCAACTTCATGGGTCCCAACATGGACCACCACAAGTGGATTTTCCCCTTCCCCTAGCAGAATTTCATGCACCCGCTCAGTCAATATCGGTATATCGTTTCTGGCGATATATCGGTATTATCGATATAATGCGATCTTTTCCAGCTTACCTTTCGCCGGCATTGCAATCTGCTGGGCCTAGAGCATGGAATGCGTGCGCACATCCGAATGCACGCACACACTGGAATGCATGCGCACCTCCAAATGCGTGCGCACCTCCAAATGCGCGCACACCTCTGAATGTGCGCGCACCCACGAATGTGCGCGCACCCACGAATGCGCGCGCACCCCCAGTATAAAAAAGCCCGGAAATATCGATATATCGGTGTATATATCGATATGAGCCCACCAATATATCGATATCGGAAAATTTCCATATCGACGGACCCTACGGTTAAGGTTCGGCTACACACGTAGCCGGTATGTCTTTTGCATGATATCCAATTGTTTGCACTGTCTGCATATCCACAAAAGAGCCAGTCCCAATTAATGTAGATAATTGTGTCTCGCCTGTATGTGTCCTCACTGCAGCTGCTATGTTCAGCCAATACGCCCCGAGACTCTGGACCTCCCTCCCTCAGCCTCGCCCCCTCCTTTCCTATTTTCTTTTTTGACCACGCTTTCGGTCACCTTGCTCCCCCTCCCACTGGCCCGGCCCCGGGCCCGGGATCCGTTATTGGGAAGCGCTCTGAGAAGCCGTTTGGTGTGGAGGGCGCTATATAAATCCAAGTTGTTGTTGTTGATATCCACATTATGACTGTGTTATGACTGCAGTAAAGTCACAGTACAACTGTGGTAATAGCGAGTTGTTCGAATCTGGAATGCATTGCCTGAAAAGGTGGTGGAGGCTGATTCGATAACAACTTTTAAAAGGGAATTAGATCTTTATTTAGGGAGAACAGGTCTATTAGGCTAAGGGGAGCGGGCAGGGCAGTGGGATTGAATCGCTCTTTTCAAAGAGCCGGCACAGACTAGATGGGCCGAATGGCCTCCTTTTGTGCCGTAAAATTATATGAATCTATGAATCTAGGTGTGTTTCTTGTGTGTTTACTGTCCAATGATTGTAAACCCTACTGCTACTCTGTGTGTGTGTCTTTGGAGGGGAGGATAGGTTGGTTTGAGAGCTGGAGCTGTTACAGCCAAAGTGAAACTGAAGGCAGAAGCTGCTTACCAGTAATTGCAGTTGTCTTTGTATGTGGCTCCAGGTGGGTATGTCTGTCCATTCCTTACACAATCTGAAAAGGAGAGAGAGAGAGAGAGATGATCGTTCTATGTCGTGTAACCAGGAGCCCTTGTCAGCCAAGCTATCTGTTGCATATTGCTTTAAGGACAGAAGTGGCAATTGAAAATGGAGGATGCACGTATAAAAGGACTCCGGGAAGAGTGACTTGCAGATTTTGAAAGGGGTTGATTTGTATAGTTCGAATGAAAGTACTGAGTGAATCTACATTGTGTTTTGGATTAAATAATATTACAATGTCGGTGGAGGGTTTCCCAGCCCAGGACTGTGGCTCAGTCACAGGTCAGAAACTTTCAATGAGTTCTGCTCTAAAGAGCATCTGAAAAACATCTGTCCACAAACACATGCTAAATATCAACATAGTGAGCTGGTGCAAATGACAGAGGGCTCCTCCCTGTCCGTCCCCCCTCGCCGCCACTGCCCTACACCCCGCCCAACTCCCAGCTCAGGTCCCAAATCCCCCCCAGACTTTCCAGTGCCTTGGAAAGTCTTTCTGAACATGAAGTGTGCTATACAAGTATAATTTGTTGTTGTTCTTCCCCGCACTCATCATGTAATGCCATCTCATACAGAGCCACAACCTGTCCCACACGTTGCTCGTTGTTGAGTCTTGTGGCTCATTGGTTTGAGCATTCGCCTTACAAGTGTGAGACTTGTGTTCAAATCCAGGCAGGTCAGTGCGAAACTTTGGGCAAGTTTCCTTCCTCCCCATGCCTCATAATAATCCGTCCAAAAAAAAACACAATAATAAAAATTTGCCATTTCAATCTACGACTGCTTGTGGGACGCTGCTGTGCGCAATTGGCTGCCGCGTTTCACCCACTAATATACAGTCAATTCACTTTATAGTATATTCTGTGAAGCGCTTTGAGATGTTGAAAAGACGTGAAAAAGTGTTGTAACAAATGCAAGGATTATTATTACAGTATTAACAAACAGAAGCCAGTCTGCTCCTTATCAGTGCGTTGCGATATACCCGCAGTGACTACAAGAAGCAACAGTTTACAAGCCACTGATACCACCCAGTGATATCACAACTATGCCCAGTGCTCAGCTCCTCAAAGCAGCTCAGTGAGCTGCGAATGCCCAGCGCAGAGAAGGTTACAGTCACGGTGCGAGTGAACCCAGGATCATAGTGTGATGAGCACAAGTGCTGATTACATGTCATATTTCTGTCTGGTGAACAGAGATATCTGACTGTACAGGAGTAGGTGTGAGGCATTCGTAAAACATTAGGCAGCCAGCCTACGTCAGTTCAAGTATGAAAGGTGCAAAGGTTCAGTGCTTTTGCTGCAGGCAGGTTTCTATCAAGGTTAAAGGGATACAAACAGGAAACATTGCGAAATTCACGTTCCAGAAATTGCAGTCAGTCACTATTTGAGGAATGTGATCCTTTTGTAATCTTCCTATGTGTAGCACACTGTGGAGGCTCCCAGTCACACACACAATGCTGTCTGTAACCAGAGCTAGGTAAAGACACACACACACGCGCACAGTGAACTTCACAGTTACAGCCATATCGATAGTCATACTCCCCCACAAAAACGTACACTCACCAACCCCCCACCCCCCAACCACACATACACTGACATTCCTGACACGCATACATACACCCCATCCACCCACCCTCCCACATATACACACTTCCAGAACCTTCCATAAGTTTTTCCCTTCCTCTCAACTCTACATGGCTTCCCTTTCCCCTATGACTGATTTTGACTCTGTGCCAAAGGGTAGGTGAACAAGCCTGACCCGAGCTGTGAATCAGTACAGTGATGTACACCTTATCTTCAGCGACCATTCAGAACACAGGAGAGAGCTCAACTGCTTCCTCTTATTAACACAATCAGAGATCTCAGCTCAGGAGGAGACCAATCTGTGGGGTGCTAAGTGAAGCCCATTCCTCTGATCACACTTCAATGATCTTCCCCTCATATTGTAAATAAACGCTCCTTCTGATCTTACACTGAGGTTCCATCTGCCTGTTCAGGTGGATGTCAAAGATCCCTTGGCGCTGTTTGAAAAGAGAAGGGAGTTTCTCTACTCTGGTGACTTGACTAACAACCTCCAAAATAACATTGACAAACAGCTGTTTGTCGGACATTTCTGTGCGTAAACTGGCTGCCACGTTCCGCCCATAAAATTTACAATGCATCCTACACAGCACTTAGAGACATCTCAACTGCGTAATAAGGCAATATATCAAACGCAAGGATTGTTAAGTTGACTCAGCTTGTGATAATGCATTCCATACACTAACAGCCGTGTACAAACGATTGCCAGCAGGGGACCACATGATGAGGTCACCAACTGAGAAGAAAGCACCTGTAAACACTGCCGGTCTTTTGAAACAGCTACTTCTCACTGTGCGTCCTGACTGCTACTCATGTAAACTAATAGTATGACCCAGGTTCAGTGTTTATATTTGCCTATTAATAGCCAGCAGGTTAGGGGAATGTGTGCCTCCTCTCCACTGCACACTTTGGTTCAGGCTTTAGCTGTACAGTGTTGATCTCAAATTCTTCACACGTTAAAAATTAACTTTGTACATTGTTATCCTTGCTCGCGATCAGTGTTGGATAATAACTCCTCACTGGTTACGCCAGCAGCCCTAGTAATGGTTTGTACAGTAACTGTCTAACCCAAAAGAGGTTGTGAGATGTATGCCAGGCACTAGCCTGCCTCCCGCAAGACTTCACTCATCTCAGCTGTCAGGATGTATTCAAATACTGGGGCAAAGGAACAGTGTGTGTTAGCTTGATTGCACAGCCTGCTTCATACCAGCTTCACTGAATATAATGTTTAAAGAGTATTTTTGATACTGTCACTGCCTATACCTGGCTCACTCTACAGCAATCACTGCCTCTGCACTTAGGGCAGCAAGTACAGCACTGTTACTCTACCCCCTCTTAACCCACCCTCCCGCCCACACCTGCCATTCACTGTCTGCTGCTTGTGTAGTTAGGACCACCTGACCCATTAGGGCTTTGGCTTACAGGGCTAACAGGAGCAGAGAGCATAAAGGATCATATGAAAATTATTCAAACTATTCCATGGCAGTCGGTGTCTGATACCAGAGAACCATTTACACAGACCCTGAACTGACCCATTCCACATACTGACACAGTAGGACATATATACACACATATGTTTTGCCCCGCAAAATAAACAGTCAATTCACTTTATGGTACATTCTGTGAAGTGCTTTGAGACGTCTCGAAGACATGATACATCAAATGCAAGGATTATTGTTATTATTATTCCAGGGTTTTAAATTGTACAATTGTACCTCCAGGCCTTTGTAATTGGCCATTTAAATTACAAATTCTATGTCAAAATAATGCACTGGATGAATGTGTAACAACAAAATTGCATTTCGATAGCACCTTGCATGTCGGGAGGACATCCCAAAACGCTGGACAATCAGTATTTTGGTGGGGAGAGAATGGAGAGTGACTGAAGGCACAGTCGAGGTGGGTCTTGAGATGAGTCTTAAAGGAGGCAAGGGAGGGGCAAAGCAAAGAGTACTGCGGGATGGAGTTCCAGAGGATGTAAAGAGGATGTTCCAGAGGATGTAAAGGATTAGAGTACAAACAGTACAGTATGTATGACAGCATGGAGCACACCTTATCATACAATAATCATAATCCTTGGATTTATAAAGTGATGATAACACTGAGGGCATCTCAACACCTCCCAACCTTTCTGTGAAACTCAGTGATTGTGTAAACACAGCAGCCAGTTCTCGCATGACAATATCCCACAAACAGCCGTGATGTGAAGGATTATTTTATCCGGTGATTACCTGGCCAGGAC